>JARQOC010000004.1:546534508-546932543 GCA_033576535.1 Allobates femoralis
TGTCAATGTGGGCATATTTGTATGACCTCATGGTAGTTAGGTGTACCAGAGATTCTCTTAACACACCTATTCTTCTATGCTAGTGGTATGTTATCGTAGTTCGGTGGCGCAGAGATCGTTCGTGCGTCATTGCAGAGATCATTCATGTGTCATTTTGTAATTGCTGAGATGTCCATGTACTGATTATGAAGGCCCTAACCATCTACATCCCCCTTGTGGGGATCTGGTTGCAGGCACAGAGGAGGCAGGGGCACAGAATCAGTTATTTGATTTTCGGTTTTTTCAGCTTTTTTTTTTTTACTGTAATCCATACATTGCACTTTACTGTTTTTACTCTTCGGTGTTCTGGAGCACCCTCACTTTCTCTAAGCTCCCACTGGCTCAAGTCACCTGGATGTCTCTTACCATATGTTACCCCTCTCTGACAGACACTCTGGCTGTCAGACTCCTTCAGCTCTTGCCAGCCACCCACCATCTGCCTTCTAGATCTTTCCACTGTTCTCTTACACTGCTTGTTGCGTGTCCTACATCACATGTGTCCCTCCTGACTTCACTCCCTCCTGGGTGCTCCCCTAAATTCTGGTTTCCATCCCCACTACCCTGGTTCCTATACTGGGGTGTAGTACCTTTGCTACCCGCTGTGCACCTTGGATACCAGCCAGTTAGCTGAGAAGGCTGGTAGCCAAGGTATACATCGGGTATCTAGGCAGAGCTCGCTGCCTAGTTACCCGCAGTTTACCCTGAATACCAGCCTGCGGACATAGTGGAAACGATATTTAAATCATTTCCACAATGTTGCTGGTCCATTAACATTGACATGTGTGGTGCCAGCTTTAGTAGTTTTCAGATGGATAGTTGGTTTTAATCAATAGATCTTGGAATAATTCCATAAGTAGATGTGATTGGGGAAAAAAAAAAAAATGTTCCTGTGCTGAGATCATCATACACAGTACTCAGCCAGGACACATATAGATTATCTCAGCAGGGGGGGGGGACCTCCGGACTACATGGTGCTGGTCGTGAGGGTGGTGGAGAAGCTGCCGCTTGCTGCTGATGACCTAACAATGTTGTACAACTTGTAACACACTTGTTGAAAGGACACCACATACACAATTCAGAAAGTCGCCAGCTTTTAAACAATGCAGAAGCTCTCTACTGGCTTCCCCATCGCCTCCCCACCTGATCCTGAGTTAGTTGTGGGCTGGGGGAGCAGGGCCTGCCATATCATAAGAGTTTTTTTTTTTTTTTTTTTTTTTTTTTGTTAGATGACAATTGAGTCCCATAGTTTTCATTTTAATATAAAAAAAAAAAAAATATACACAACACCAAGAAATTATGTAAACAATTTTATTTAAATTCATGGGGGCCATGTGTAATTTGGACCTTGGGGACAGCTGGTAACAAAGCTGGCCCTATCCCCTTGATTACCCAGTGAGCCACCACACCAGGGCCCTGGAATAGTTGGGTTCTGGGTTCTGTGCCAGTAGATGGCGCTTCAATGAAAGCACCATTTTCTGGGGTGGCTACAGGCTGCCATTTGCGGGGGGCGGTGCCCAGAAGGCTTGTACCTCCCTGCGCTGGGGATTGAAACTGTTACATACCATGTTTCCCTGAAAATAAGGCTGAGTCTTATATTTTTTTTTTGGCTCCTAAAGATGTGCCATGTCTTATTTTCGGGGGTGTCTTTTATCATCCCCTTGTGGCCCCCAATAAAGTAACCAGATCATCCCCCAATATGGTAACAGGGACACAGGGCACACATGGAGATGCTCACCGCTGCAAGGAGGACGGCACCACTCCTCTTGCTGCAGGTGCTGTAGGTCTACAGTGCCACTGGCCCAGCCAATCACAGGCCAGAAGCCAACGTCATGCAGCAAATGGCCTGTGATTGGCCGCTGGGAAGTTTCTGGCTTGTGATTGGCCAGGACAGTGGCGGGTGCTTGAAAAATAGAGCGTTGCCGGTCTACATGAATCTGCGGCACCGCTCACAGTGACTGGCACCGGGACACAAGCAGGGGCAGGCTGGAGGAGTCACAGCTGCATGCTGTGGTGAAATATTGTAAAATAGAGACATGCCTTATTTTCGGGGGGTGTCTTATATTTACAGGCACATTAAACCCCCCCACCCCCATCCTGGCATGCCTTACTTTCAGGGACTGCAGATTACCCACGGTGCCCACTGTATCTCTGCCACGATTGCCTCAATCCGCCCTGGCGTTTTATAACGCAGATCTGCAATTTTTCAAATGATCTGCTTCTGCGACCTCTCCACCCCCATGCACCAACACAGAAGAACCTGCACCTTCCGGAGGCAACGGCGCTTATGGATGGCCGGCTGATCATGGTGCGTATTGCACCAGTAGTCACAGAGGTGCAAGATGTTGACCATCAGCTTCACCTCCCCATCTCCCTAGGGTGCAGCACGTGTTGGTGCCGCCATCACTATGCTAGAGCATAAAATGAAAGTAAAACCCAGCGCAGAGCTGTCCTGCCTGCAATGTCATGACGTCACGATGCACGTATGTTTGGCGCCAAACGCTTCTGCGTCACATAATTTTTGGATGCATTTGCGTTTTTGCTAATGCAGCAATATTTCGACGCATCAGTGACAACGCCAATGCGTTAATATTTCTACACATTGGTGTTTCTGCCAATGCAATACAAAGTCTGGTTGTGTATGTTTTAATAAAGAATTTGAGAATGCAGGTATTTTGTTTGTCTTTTTTATTGTTTAATAAACCTTATGCATCAAAAATCTGATGTATTTAAACCAAAACACTATTCAACAAACATTGTTTCCTTATGAAATAATCAGAGGTAAGATTTTGTATTTTTTTTCCATTTTATTGGTAATAGTCACATGTCAAACATTTAAAACATTTCAAATAAAACAATTGATAGTCTTAAGTGTTAAGTAACATTTCTAGACAACATGAGTGTACAATACATTTGGAGCAATATATAGCTGTATTTCTAACAATGTAATTATTCTAATAACAAACGAGTAAATCTCTGCATAATATCAATGCTACAATAGTGATTGATAATATTGTCAGACTACAAAAAGGCAGGCTACACAATGCTAGTCTGCCAGCTCACGGCACCAGGGCCATTCAAGTATTCTTTGTATGTGTCCCGATTTTGCTTTGGCCTCCCGGTGGGTGCAACCATGACTCAAAATAGCTTGAAGTGGTGCAATATCTGGCTCTTCTGCCCGCCAACCCCCCGCCCTCCCCGATCACCAGTTCACCATTTGTGGGGTCGATGGTCTGCAAAACTGGGAGGCATGTATGAATTGCCATCCCTACAGCGAAGGAAGTTGTGGAGGACGCAGCATGCCAACACTATCATGTCTATGGAATCTAATTTCATATTTATGGCAGTATGGAAAATACAAAACCTGTTGGCCACAATCCCGAAGGCATTCGCCACTACTCAGCGTGCTCTGGATAGCCGGTAGTTAAAAATCCTTTGGCTCTGTCACTCTTATGGGGTTATGGCCTCAGTAGGTTAGGATGTAGAGGGAAAGATTCATCCGCTACAAATGCATAGTTCATGTTCTTGGTCACTGCATTTGGCTGTAAGTTCAGACCTTCCATTTAAGTTTTTCTCCCATCTTGGTTTGGCCAAAAAAAACACCATCTGGGACCCGGCCATTCATTCCCACATTAACAAAAATGAATTCATAATTTGCATTTACTAAGGCCATCATTATACTGAAGTATCCTTTATAATTGTAGAAGAATGAGCTGCTGTTGGGAGGTTGAGTGATGCAGACATGCTTCCCGTCCAAGGCACCCCTAGTTTGGAAACTGCCACCTTGCTTTGAATTGAGAGGAAATATTAAGCCAATCCTCATGTTTTTGGAAATGACATGTGGGTAGGCATCAGACACCGCACTATTGCCACCATTTCAGGTATCTGGACACTGAGTGGTCGAGAGATGGCTTAAGTGTATTGTAGGTCCTTCATTGTACGCCCAGTTGCAAGGAAGTGTAGTGTCAATGCCAGCCATTCCTCGGTGTTACTGCTGCACACAACAGTGTTCTTGCCACCGAATAAAAGGGGTCACAGCCTCTAACAGAAAATCGAAGCACTGAGGTGACATAATTCATAGTCATCTGGGCTCTTGTCTGAGGTGTCGGAAAAGTCGCATATGTGTCTGATCTTCTTTTCGACTGAGCCAGTCCCTAGCCCAGATTAGTCTTGGTTTTCTTCTACGGGCCTCCAGCCTCTCCTCCAGCCTAGCAGCCGCAATAATAAAGATAGCCGGCACAGCTGCACTCTCAGCTGGATCCATGGTGCACAGCCTGTCATAATTCAATCATGAAAAAAAAACTATAGGTAGTAAAAGGTACTTCATAGTTTAGCGTGTACAAGGTTATTGTTAAACACTTGCCTCACAAAACTTGTCTTGATCCAAGATGAGAACAACGCTGATGCAAGTGGCAAAATGTCATGACTGTGTCCAAAAATCAACCCTGTTCTATACATATATGAACTTTGCAATTGCTTTTCTCTCTTCGCGGCGTTGTTCTTAGATCGCTGCGTGGTGATTGGTTAGTACCAGCGTCGTAGTAATGACGCGATGTGCTGACGTTTTCTTTAGCGGCTGTCGTGTTCGTTTTGGCCTACACAGATGGGTAGCCTCGTGGTGGTCATTGATTGGTTACACAGTGCAGCGTCACCCATAAAAGTAGTCACATCCTGTCCATTTTGTGTTGGAGCTGCTCCTGGAGATTTTTCTGCATCTCTCACAAGTCCTGATTGTAGGTATGTGTGTGACTTTCCCCTATCCATTTTTATAAAGTGTTGCTAAATGCTAGGCCCTAAAAGTTCATGGTGGCTCATTGGCTTGCATTGTATAGGGGCTCAGTGGTTGGTATTTCATACGGTGGGTGGCTCAATGGTTACCATGGTATACGGTGGCAGAGTTGAGTTGACAGCACATGGCAAATCACAAACGCGTGTGTCAATTTTAGGAAGGACACAATCATAACAAGGATTGTGATTAAGAGTCACATGGCATTGTGTAGCTATTTTTACATTTTATGTTTCCTTGACTGCATTTTCACTTTGTAATCTTTTTCTTATTTAGATGATGAATGTAAACCGTTCATGAGGTCTTTTATTGAGATTTATCAGGAACATCCTTGTCTCTGGCTAATTCGTAGTCAGGAATATAGCGACAAGAATAAACTAGTTGCTCATAATCTAGTAGTTTTGATACAGCAGTACCATTGATGTCAAATGTGTGAAGTTGAGGATTGGATCAATGCGTGCAGTTTACAAAAGGAATTGGAAAAGGTCAATGCTTCCAAACGCTCGGGTATGGTACAGATTAAGTCTACACACCTAAGTTGTGGTACTTTGACCTGATACATTTCACATTGGACCAGCAGACTCCCAGGACCATGGTCCTTCAGCAAAGGGTTCTCTGAAACCACACCACCAACATGTGAAGAACCAGCGACCCCTGATGTAAGTTCTGTCACTTGTCATTGTTAGTTTACCATAGCAGATCTAGGGTTGTTTATATCCAAAAAAGTTTCCCTTGCAAAATGACTTTTAGATTTACTTTTGTATTGCTTAATAGTTTAACTTTATATTACCAACTCAGCACTGTTAATCAGCTATATACCTCAATCTGCTGGATAACTGTTCTTTTCTATGCCTACACTATCTAAATTTCAAACCTGGTATCTGTTTGTGGGACAAGTGCATTTGTTAATGTCTATATTTTTCCAACAGGACCCTCAAAAGGGATCAAGTGGTCTGTCATCTATTACCAATGAGGACTCGTTTGTGGACAACTCTCTATTGTAGTCAGAGGGCGGACAGTCATGACCAGCTGAAACCCGTAACTGATTAAATTATCGCAAAAGAAAAGCTCCAGAACCCAGACCAGGACCTCAAGCCGGTGAAATGCTGGCTGTGGCAAATCCGTTTTTACTCCGCCAAGAAAAGTCACCAAAGTTTGGACAAGCCATGATGGTGAACAGATGTCATTAATGACACCAGATCAACGACGCTATGGGGACAGGGTAGTCCTTCAACTTTTAGATGATATCATAGATGGGAGACATCCTATCCAATCTATGGTGCATTCTCCTATTGCACAAAGACCAGTCTCCCACTACCCCTGGCCTACAAACTTTGTCACCTGTGACTGCACCAGTTCATACACATGGGATCCACCCACCACCTTTCTATCAACATGGTTCAAACCTCCGTTCTATGGGTAATATGGGGCGGTAAGGTTCAGAAAACCCTGTGGCATTACATGCCTGATGGTCTCCACTACACAGTACTGTAGTTGCTGATACAGAGTTAATTTATTTATTTAATTTTTGTTCATGGGTTTTGTGCAGGTAGACTAATAACATTGTGTAAACAGTGCAGAATTATGTTTATATGCACTTTTAAATCTCTTTTTTTTTTTCATTATGTGAATTAAAATAAAATTCTTTTTATTGACCCACTTGTATGGCTTTAATAAAATGTGTTTGCCTTGTGGGAGGACGTCCTTCAAGCACTCACAACAGTACTTCATTGTTCGTAATAATACCCGTTGTGATGTTCCAGCAATCCAACCAATGATCGTGATCGCTGGAACATCGCTAGGTGATACCTCAATGTGCTATAACTCGGGCTTAAAAAAATCACGTGGTTTGACGAAACCTTTTTTTTTTTTTTCCCGTAAACAAAATTTACAAACATTACCACCAATGTTGACTGTTTTACAGTCACATAAAAATATTTTTATAAATATCATTGTAAACAAAAAAACACAGGACAATGCAACATGTAAGCTCAGAACTTTTTTTTTTTTTTTTCCCATGTTTTAGCAGATACTGTAGCTAGCACCACAAAACAGTCAAAACCTAGACAAACAAGAGCAGCACTGGACCTCAATGTTGGTGAGGTATAACGGCACACAGCCTATATAAAAAGTAAACCAAAACAAAAACTAGTCCTGTGGGGTGGTTTCCTCATCAACAACTTAATTCCCCTTGGCAGCTCACCTCCCATGCCGGCCTCCTCTTCTCAGCCTCTAGGTACAGCAGTGATGGTGGCACTGATGGTTGTGCTGGATCATCTGGCAAGTCATCAGATTCAGGGGAAGGTGAGTGACAGACTGTGGCCTTGCAGGTGGGGAGGCCAGTGATGTTTCCTGTTCCCGTGCAGGTGGTTGAGGGGTCCCGTTATCAGGATTTCCCCTGCTTGCTGCGGAAGCAGCGGAGGGCAATGCAGACGGTGCCTCTTCTCATGGAGTGGTTCACTCATCAGCAGATGAGGATGGCGGTGTTGGTGGTACTACTGGTACCGGTGCAGGCACAGCAGCACACCTGGCAGCAACTGGAAAGGAAAATTACAGCCAGTCCACACATACTTAATATACGAGTTTTGTTGAATGAAAGACAAATCAGTTTTGGGCTGCACTTATCAAAATGAGAATCCTAGAAGCTATAATCTAAAGCAGTTTTAATTTTACAAAGTGTTTCCACACCAACTAATCTGGCGTCTTTTTGGATTAAGAATCTTCTTCATTTGGTTTTGTGCAGCCCAAAATCAATGGAATTTTCCTTCAGACAGTAATAATCTAGGAATATATAGTCATGCCTCTATGCAAGGTGCTACAGGGGGGTACAGCACCCAAAGATGAAGGTGTAGAACCTCCATAGTCGAAGGGTGGGGGGATGCTGGAACTGCATAGTCTGTGTACAATAGCTACAAGCCCATTGACACCCTAGCACCAGGTACTAAATATGCAGTAGGTCACAAGGGGGTAGCGCATAGCTGAGCAGGAAATTTGATGTCGGTAGACAGTTAACAGTCAGAAGATAAGTGTAAAGAGGGCGTATGCAGTTGACACTGCCCCTCTGACACACGGGTACTTCAAGCTTAGCCCCTTCACGACCCATGACGTTGAAGAATGTAATGACGTTTCAGTGGCACGTTGCCATGGTGCCTGCTATCGGGCCCTGGTGCTCTAAGATTCCGATCACATTGCATCGGGGCTTGAGGTCTGGGGGAATTCCCCAAGCCCCGGACCATTCTTCTCACAGGCATCATCACCTGCCACCACTCAGTGCATTTTTGAGTTGTGGTAAAAAATTGACTTCAGATTTGTGACAGTTTTGTAGCTGGTGTCCATCTTGAAGTCAGAATCAGTGTAATTGAGGAGTAGGAGGTTTGGCTTACCACCTGCCGCTATAGTCAGTCCGGAGGACTGGAGCGGCGCTGGGGCACCTTCCCCCAGGTAAATCACAGGTGCTGTCATGAACATAGACTTCATCCCTTGTACATAGACCTCCTTCAGCTGTCTTCCAGGGGCACGGAGCCAGGAAGGGCACTGTAACATTTCACAATACCATCATTACAAGACCATCATTAAAGCCCAGGTTCCGAGTTCACATTCCCCTTGGGTGCTACATTACTCACCACATTCCCGGCGGGTCTGCTGACGGATGCTTGCAATCCGGTCCGGGGTCTTGTACCTCAGATCGGCAATTCTTCGCCGGATCTGCTGCCATGTCCGCTCCACCTCGAGGCAACTCCACAGCAGACGTCAAACCTGTAAAAAAAAAAAAAAAAAAAAAATTTGCACAATCAAAACAGTTGGGGAATGCAAAATATGTGCATGGCCTTAACAGGAGGATAACCATAACATACTGTATATACTTGAGTATAAGCAGAGTTTTTCAACACTTTGTGCTGAAAAGTTCATCACTCTGCTTATACTCGGGTCATACAGTATGGGGGGGTGGAGGATGCAGGATGAGGCTACAGAATGAGTGGCCAGTCACGTGGACCTGCTCATAAGATAAGCACTGCATCCCTATGTCAATCAGGGGGAGCAGTGCCCAATCTCCCCCTCCTGCTGGCACAGCAGGCCCCCCATATATCATGCGGCTCTGCTGGGGGTTGCTGTATACCACCACTACTAGGGGGCTGTTGTATACCATACTGCTAGGGTCTGTATACCACACTATATACGGTACCTTGCGCAACACTACCCTTTTGGGCTGCATTGGATGTGCGTGCCGATACTGGTACCAATAGTCCCGCCTGTCAATGACCCTTATGAGGAGGAATACCTCTGCGTCCCCCAGGGAGAAACCCGTCTAGGAGGAGCAGCCATAGTAATATGATGCTTCAGGGAAAGGAAGCTGCCAGGAAGACTGCAACAGGCGACGTGCATGCGTAATTACGTCATTGCGCACGTAGCGTACCCACAAAACAAGCACCTGCCGCCTGCGATTTCCAAACCCCCCCGCGACGCGGCCGCATTCAAAATATAACAGGTGCCCGATTGAAATCGCATCAGCTACAGTGCAGGCGTCGTTCGGGCGTGCAATATATATCTTACTGCTTTCAATATCTGTATATGTGCGGGTGTTCTATTGGGCATTCATAATTGGCCATATGTTGACAGAGTGGCGTTTAGCAGTGTTCACTAGTTTAATTTCCTCCAATCGGTGCAGACAAGGCGAGGCCAGAAAATCGCCAAGGTCCGCCCATGTCAATATTTCTAGAATCGCTAAGCGCACAAATTACGTCACTGAGCTCATGTCACACACAGCGACGGTCACGGTCAACTTAGCGATCATCGCCCAGTTTATGGTCTGGCTGAAAACCTGCGATCAAGCGACATCGCTCGTCGCGGTGTCACACGCTACAACGTCGCTCCTACGTCATCTGAGCGACGAATAATCTGACACATGAGCGATATCGCGGGCGATATTGACACGTATGACAGGGCCTTTAGACTTTTCCTCTGATTGCTCTACTCTTGGTTTTGTCTACAAATCCTGAGGTAAAAAACTCATCACATACTCACCGTGTACACATGGCCTTACAAGTGCGAACAGTGCAATAATGAACATGAATAAACTCAAATAAATGAACAGCTGCACTCTGAAATGCTGAGGCATGCAAGCATTAAATATAGGAATTTAAACATACATCATTGCTAAGGAAATACATTGAAAAATTGAAACACCACATAAAGTGCAGTTATTTCTTAAGTTCTGCACCTGTTCACACTTGTTTGTTAGGAAGTGCCATCAGTTTTTGTTTTCATTTTAGATTATGGGGTTATGCACTCCTTTCCACCAGCTTTAGGCAATTTAAACTTTCTATTAAGCAAACTCAGGTACGCCTATGTCCTAGGCTGTGTCAAACAGTACGCCCACATTGCTGATGTGGTTGTGCTGTGTGACGTCGCAACTGCGATCGTCAGCTTCAACTCTGCAGTTTGTCAGCAACTTCCGGGATGCCGGATCGTCAGAGGTTGCACGTGCGATTGCTACGTGTAACATCTCTAAAGCAATCTTGGAAAAGTGCTAAAAACGTGCGCACACCCGTGAAGTCTGCAGGCGATATCGCAGCGATGTTGCGATGTGTAACGGTACCTTAACACTGGCGTGGATCATAACCCGAAACCATTGTCGGCAATATCGTTCCTGGGTGCAGCACAGGGCACACAGACAATTTTATTGGATCTCCTCTGCACTGGCGCTTTTTGTCTTCACAGTAGAAGTAGTGCAGGACCAGCCTCACACTAAGGGCCACTTTACACACACCAACTTATCTGTCCAACTTCTGACCAACTTGCTGGTTGCAGTGAAATCATGGACACATTGCTCAATTTTGTGACTGTGTACAATGGAACAATGTGTCCATGATTTCACTGCAACCAGCAAGTTGGTCAGAAGTTGGACAGATAAGTTGGTGTGTGTAAAGTTGCCATTAAGGTTTCAAGAGTAGAAAGTCTCTGAAAAGTTCAAGCAAATCCTGACAAGGCATCAATGTGCAACATGTTACAGTGCAATAGTCCTTTACTAACAATATCTATTCCTATCCTAACTTATGCTAAAACACTTATCATATCTTAATATTATCTCTACAAAGTGGTGCAAACCTATCTTATCATAGTTATCTATACAAATGCAAATCTATCCTTATCTAACCTTATCTATCTCTCATACATAGTAATATTATCCTACATTATCTTACTCTAACTTATCATATAATAGTGCAAACTCTAAAGGCTCAGTCACACACAACGACGCACCAGCGAGCCCGATAACGATGTGCAGAGATTGCTGGTGCGTCATTTTTCACATCGCTGGTAAGATGTCAAACAGGTATCTCACCAACGATGTGAAAAACGACGCACCAGCGATCCAGAATTATACCGAGGTCATTGGGAATGGTCACTCCATAGCATAGCATTGAGATCATTGGTCATTGTCCCTGTCAAACACAACGACTTAGTGCTGCCAGCGGGAGGGCAACAACGTAGAAATGATCCAGAGCAGTATCGATCAACGCTCTCAAAGCAGGGGCCAGATCGTTGGTGCGTGTCACACATAACGACAGCGGGATCGCTGTTGCGTCACAAAATCTGTGATGTTACAGCGATCTCGTTATGTGTGACAAGGCCTTTATTCTTAGCTAACTAAATACTGTGTTTCCCTGAAAATAAGACACCGTCTTATATTGATTTTTGGTCCAAAAGTTGCACCATGTCTTATTTTCGGGGGGGGGTGGGGGGGGGGGAGTGCCTTATATTAAGCATCATCCACTATCCCTCTGTAGCCCCCCATCATCCTCCACTATCTCTCTGTAGCTCCCATCATCCTCCACTATCCCTCTGTAGCCCCCCATCATCCTCCACTATCCCTCTGTAGCCCCCCATCATCCTCCACTATCCCCTCTGTAGCCCCCCATCATCCTCCACTATCCCTCTGTAGCTCCCCATCATCCTCCACTATCCCTCTGTAGCTCCCCAACATCCTCCACTATCCCTCTGTAGCTCCCCATCATCCTCCACTATCCCTCTGTAGCCCCCATCATCCTCCACTATCCCTCTGTAGCCCCCCCATCATCCTCCACTATCCCTCTGTAGCCCCCCCATCATCCTCCACTATCCCTCTGTAGCCCCCCCATCATCCTCCACTATCCCTCTGTAGCCCCCCCATCATCCTCCACTATCCCTCTGTAGCCCCCCATCATCCTCCACTATCCCTCTGTAGCCCCCCATCATCCTCCACTATCCCTCTGTAGCCCCCCATCATCCTCCACTATCCCTCTGTAGCTCCCCATCATCCTCCACTATCCCTCTGTAGCTCCCCATCATCCTCCACTATCCCTCTGTAGCCCCCCCATCATCCTCCACTATCCCTCTGTAGCCCCCCCATCATCCTCCACTATCCCTCTGTAGCCCCCCCATCATCCTCCACTATCCCTCTGTAGCCCCCCCATCATCCTCCACTATCCCTCTGTAGCCCCCCCATCATCCTCCACTATCCCTCTAGCCACACACAAACACACACATCACTGGAGCCTGCCGGAGCTTACCTCTGCCGCCACTTGATTTCACCCGGTGTGTACATAGTCGGGCGCCATAGATGTATGATGGTATGCCATCAGGCAGCTGCTGGCGTCTGATTGGCCGCAGCATTACTGTACATCTACGCTGAGCGGCGCAGATGACCTCTGTACAGGAGATGTACAATAATGCTGCGGCCAATCAGACGCCAGCAACCGCCTGATTGGCTAATTGCTTACCATCGTACATCTGCGGCGCCCGGCTATGTACATACACCGGGTGACATCAAGCGGCGGCGGCAAGCTCCAGAGGAACAATGGCGGCGACAGAGGCAGTTGAGTAGGTGAGTGGTTTTTTTTTTTTTTTTTTTTTTTTTTTTCCTTGCCTGCCTGCCACGTCCTATTTTCGGGGGGTGCCTTATATTAAGCACCCTGGCCAAATCCCCGGGGCGCCTTATTTTTGGGGAAACACGGTATGTGTGCTTCATGTAATTAGGGCACAGCAGGCACCCTAAGGTAATTTTCAGTGATAGACGACCTCCTGGCTTGTGGAGACTGTATCGGGGTCTGTGGACAACAGGGCCGGACTGGGACCAGAAAGCAGCCCTAGAAAACAAACCCCACCAGCCCACACACTATATCACCCATTAGCCCCGATCATTGAAGTTTGCTTTTAAAGAGAACCTGTCACTTCCATTAAGCCCCCCCCAGGCTATCACTACCTGCCCCTGCATCTTCCTATTACTTCTCTAACTATCCTTTCTGTGCTAAATGTGCCCTGTGTCTGCGTAATAAAAGCTTTTTATCACTCAAAGGCATCATTTCCGGCACTCCGCAGGCTGGACTTCAGGCTGCACAGTACGCATGCTCTATGGAACACATTACGTCAGCTCATCTGTGATGATATCTGTGATGAGCTAACATAATATGCTCCACAGAGCATGCGCAATGCGCAGCTCTGTGAATGAGTACTGGAAATTACAACACTCGGCGTCATACCCACCATTCTGCAGAGCGGAGCTAGCCAGGCTGGGGGCCGGGGGTGCACATTTGGATGTCAACATCACGCCCATCGGAGCATGATAGACTATACAGGAGGCGGCCATGGGACACAGAGAGAACGCCCAGGGGGTCTAGCAATGGTAGCCCCCTGTTCATTATCATACTAATGAGTGAGTGATAAAAAGCTTTTATTACACAGTCACAGGGCACATTTAGCACAGAAAGGGATAGTTACAGTAGTAGTAGGAAGGTGCAGGGACAGGTAGTGATAGTCTGGGGGCTTTATGGAGCTGACAGATTCCCTTTAAGTTGCCGTGGCCTCATCACTTTCTTAAAGGAGTTATTTGAAGAGCCACATGTGAATGGTGCAGCAGAGTGTACAATCTACCACATCTCCATTCACATGGTGATCCACAAAGCCACATTTCTCAGGATTGTGGAGTCCCAGCAGTCACATACACAGTGAAGGGAAAGTCATCACCTGTACAGAAAGGAAGTGATGACTCCATATTAGGGATAATCAAATTAAGCAACATTTAAATGCTGAAAATCAAAGTTCAAAACCACCTCTCTGACAACAGGACAGGAGAAGTGGTACTGTACAGTGTATATATACAGAATAATACAGATACTGAGGATTACACCCAGTATACAGAACAGGAGAAGTGGTACTGTGCAGTGTATATATACAGAATAATACAGATACTGAGGATTACACCCAGTATACAGCACAGGAGAAGTGGTACTGTGCAGTGTATACAGAATAATACAGATACCGAGGATTACACCCAGTGTAGAGGACAGGAGAAGTGGTACTGTGCAGTGTATATATACAGAATAATAGATACTGAGGATTACACCCAGTATACAGGACAGGAGAAGTGGTACTGTGCAGTGTATATATACAGAATAATACAGATACTGAGGATTACACCCAGTATACAGCACAGGAGAAGTGGTACTGTGCAGTGTATATATACAGAATAATACAGATACTGAGGATTACACCCAGTATACAGCACAGGAGAAGTGGTACTGTGCAGTGTATATATACAGAATAATACAGATACTGAGGATTACACCCAGTATACAGCACAGGAGAAGTGGTACTGTGCAGTGTATATATACAGAATAATACAGATACTGAGGATTACACCCAGTATACAGCACAGGAGAAGTGGTACTGTGCAGTGTATATATACAGAATAATACAGATACTGAGGATTACACCCAGTATACAGGACAGGAGAAGTGGTACTGTGCAGTGTATATATAGAGAATAATAGAGATACTGAGGATTACACCCAGTATACAGGACAGGAGAAGTGGTACTGTGCAGAGTATATATACAGAATAATACAGATACTGAGGATTACACAACATACGCACATGCAGCCTGCCCACACACACACACACACACACACACACGTAGCAGCCTGCCACAGCCCCCACACACATGCACCAGCCTACCCAGTCAACCACACAAATGTAGCAGCCTGATCCAGCCCCCACACACATGCAGCAGTCTGTCTCGGCCCCCCACACACACATGTAGCAGTCTGCCCCAGCCCCCACACACACGTAGCAGCCTGCCCTGGCCCCTACACACACAGCTGCCTGACCCGGCCCCCACATGCACGTAGCTGCCTGCCTCATCCCCCACTCGCACGTAGCGCCTGCCCAGGACCCCACACGCATGCAACAGCCTGCCCTGACCACCACACACAGAAGCCAGTCCTCACACACACACAGCAACCTGCCCCGGTCCCCACACACATGGAACAGCCTGTCCTCAAACACACACATGCAGCCTGTCCTCACACACAGACACACACACAGCGGCCTGTCCTCACACACACTCACACATACACACACAGCAGCCTGTCCTCACACACACACATACACACAGCGACCTGTCCTCACACACACACAAATACACACACAACAGCCTGTCTCACACACACACAGCAGTCTGTCCTCACACACAGACACGCAAATACACAAAGCGGCCTCTCACACACACACACAGTGGCCTGTCCTCACACACACTCACACATACACACACAGCGGCCTGTACTCACACACACTCGCACATACACACACAGCGGCCTGTCCTCACACATACACACACAGCGGCCTACACTCACACACACTCACACATACACACACAGCGGCCTGTACTCACACACACTCACACATACACACACAGCGGCCTGTCCTCACACATGCACACACAGCGGCCTGTACTCACACACACTCACACATACACACACAGCGGCCTGTACTCACACATACACAGCGGCCTGTACTCACACATACACACACAGCGGCCTGTCCTCACACACACTCACACATACACACACAGCAGCCTGTCCTCACACACAGACACACATACACACACAGCGGCCTGTCTCACACACAGACACACATACACACACAGTGGCATGTCTCACACACAGACACACATACACACCCAGCGGCCTGTCACACACAGACACACATACACACACAGCGGCCTGTCACACACAGACACACATACACACACACAGCGGCCTGTCTCACACACAGACACACATACACAGCAGAGTGTCTCATACACACTCACACATGCACAACAGCCTGTCCTCACACACATACAAACAAATACACACACAACAGACTGTCCTCACACAGACACAAACACACACAGCGCCTGCCCTCGCACACAGACATACAAACACACAGCAGCATGTCTCACACACAGACACACAAATACACACGCAGCTGCCTGTCTTACACACACACACACACACACACACACACATACACACACAGCAGTCTGCCCTGCCCCACCCCCACCCCACACATCTCAGGTCAGACAGATAAAAGTGAAAGTATCTTGCCTTAGCTTTGCTTGTTGTCCTGCAGTGCAGCCCCCGGGTCCGCAGCTGAGACAGATCACAGGAGGAGTGAGGAGGTGACTCAGTCTATGACTGTGACAGTCACAGGCTGCTGACTGCTGCCTGCAGGCCAGCTCCACTGCCTGCACACGGGCCCACTTGGTAATAGCCTGGGTGGCTGCGATCCGTTTCTTGGGCGGGAGAGCAGAGTGTGTGCTCTCTCCGCCCACAAAGAACGTGCTATACAGCCTGCGCTCTCCTTAAGAGCCGCTGTCAGGGCTGCCCGCCTACTGGTGTGAGTCTGTGTGCCAAGAGGTAGCGGCCGGCGTCCTTCACCAGACCCGGCATGTCGGCGGGTGGCGGGCGGCCGCTGCAAAATCATTGAAAGTTGGCCTGCGGCTGGAGGAGTGGGCGCTGTGGCCCCGCCCACTCCACAACCACCGGCCCATCGGGAGAAGTCCAGAATCTCCCGCCTGTCAGTCCGGGCCTGGTGGACAATCAATGTTAATGGTGCAGTGCTGCTCGTGCGACGACCTGGACGGGTTCAGCACTACAGTAACTTCGACATTGCTTCCTCTATCAGGGATAGAAGTAACCAGTGCCGTGCTGGTAGGGATGGGTAAACCCCAGCCAATCGTGGAGGTCATTTGTTTGCTCGGGACTGAAATATGGGCCTGGACATCTGGATCTTGGCGCACGCAACTTGGTGCACAACTTGCAATTAAAGAGCATCCACTTACAGCTGGCTGTGTCGGACTCCTGCGGTGCACCTGTATAGCGAACCAGCCACAGTTTACCCTGAGGTGGTTATATTCTACAGTGGGTACTGAAAGTACTCAAACCCTAAAAAGTTTTTCACTTTGTATTTCATTGCAGCCATCTGGTTAATGAGAAAAAAAAACTTTTTTGAATTTATGTACGCACTCCATCTTGAATAAAAAAAAAGAAATGTACACCTGTTTGCAAATTTATTTGAAAAGAAAAACTGAAATATCACATGGTCATAAGTTTTCAGACTTTTTGCCCAGATATTCATATTTAAGTCACATGCTGTTCATTTCCTTGTGATCCTCCTTGAGATGGTTCTACTCCTTCACTGGAGTCCAGCTGTGTTTAAACTGATAGGACTTGATTTGGAAAGGCATATAATAACTGTCTATATAATACCTCACAGCTCACAGTGCATGACAGACCAAATGAGAATCATGAGGTCAAAAGAACTGCCATCGGAGCTCACGTACAGATCTGGCCAAGGTTAGAAAATTTCTGCAGTACTCAAGGTTCCTAAAAGCACAGTGGCTTCCATAATCCTTAAATGGAAGAAGTTTGGGACCACCAGAAGTCTTCATAGACCTGACCAGCCAAACTAAGCAATCGTAGGAGAAGAGCCTTGGTGAGAGAGGTAAAGAATAACCTCAGGATCACTATGGCTGAGCTCTATAGATGCAGTATG
This sequence comes from Allobates femoralis, assembly GCA_033576535.1. Taxonomy (NCBI): domain Eukaryota; kingdom Metazoa; phylum Chordata; class Amphibia; order Anura; family Aromobatidae; genus Allobates; species Allobates femoralis. Next base: position 546,552,182 of record JARQOC010000004.1, read on the forward strand.
GAGATGGGAGAAAGTTCCACAATGTCAACTATCTCTGCAGCCCTCCACCAGTCGGGCTGTTATGATCCGATGACCTAGGAGTAACATAAACAGACTTCACAGAAGTAGTTAGGGATTGCGGTCAGTACAATTGCCAACTAAATACTGCAACTAGAAGTAGCCGTGGGATGTAACTAACCATGCCCTAGACACCTCAACAAGGCCGGAGAACTAGCTACTCCTAAAGATGGAAACAGGAAAGTCTATCTTGCCTCAGAGCAGAACCCCAAAGGAATAGCAAGCCCCCCATGGATATTGACTGGGAAACAGAGGAAAAACACACACAGCTAGATAATAGAGTTTAGCAAAAAGAGGCCACACTAGCTAGATAGTAAGGACAGGATGGAATACTATTGCGGTCAGTATTAAAATACTATCAAAAACCTCCAACAGCAGATAGTACCATAAAATAACCCTGAGTCTGCTAAGACTCGCCGCCCTCTATATCTGCAGGAACTTCTGTGAATCAAACTAGAATAAATAGATTCTAACACCAGCAGAACTAGAAGTTGCAGACAACAGTGAATAGCAGTTCATACCTAGGAAGAAAAGTTCCTGAGAGCAGGTAAACAAATATGCAGACAAAATATCAACCCACAACTCAGAGCAAGACAATCAATAAGCCGGTCCTCAAGCACACAACATGTGTGCCACAAAATAACCTAACACCATTCACTTAGCTTGCAAGGATTCAGCAGAGCAGGAAGAAACCAGGGAGAGATGTGGACACCTCCAGAAATAATTACAACTGGCAGGGATTGATCAGCTCCAACCACCTATATGCTCCATACCGAAGCAGACTGCCAATCAGGAGCAGCTGAGGAACTCTCTAAAACACAGCCAGCTGCATCACCAACAACAACCACAGGAGGGAGCTCACAACCAGAATTCTTCATCAATGAATTCACAACATCGGGCCTTTTATGGCAGAGTGGCCAGACAGAAGCCTCTCCTCAGTGCAAGACATATGAAATCCTGCAAAGAGTTTGCTAACAAACACATGAAGGGCTCCCACACTATGAGTAATAAGATTCTCTGGTTTTATAAGACAAAGATCAAACTTTATGGTGATAATTCTAAGCAGTATGTGTGAAGAAAACCAGGCATTGCTCATCATCTGACCAATACAATCCCAACAGTGAAACATGGTGGTGGCAGCATCATGCTATGGGGGTGTTTTTTTTTTTTTGTTGCAGGGACAGGAAGATCTGGTTGCAAGTGAAGGAAACCTGAATGCAACCAAGTGCAGAGATTTCCTGGATGACAACCTCTTCCAGAGTTCTCTGACCCTGAGACTTAGCTGAAGGTTCACCTTCCAACAACACAATGACCCTAAGGACACAGCTAAAATAACAAAGGGGTGTCTTCAGAACAACTCTGTGACCATTCTTGACTGACCCAGTCAGAGCCCTGACCTAAACCCAATTGAGCATCTCTGGAGAGACCTGAAAATGGCCGTCCACCAACTTTCACCACCCAACCTGACGGAACTGGAGAGGATCTGCAAGGAAGAATGGCAGAGGATCCCCAAGTCCAGGTGTGAAAAACTTGTTGCAACATTCTCAAGAAGACTCCTGGCTGTACGAGCTCAAAAGGGTACTTCTACTCAATACTGAGCAAAGGGTCTGAATACGTATGACCATGTGATATTTCGGTTTTTCTTTTTTAATAAATTTGCACAAATATCTACATTTCTGGGGGGTTTTTCAGTCAAGATGGGATGCAGAGTGTATAGTATTGAGAAAATGTTAAAACATGAATATCTTCATTAATATTTATTCCGAATACTGGGTATAATTGTTAAAGTAATAGTATATTAATTTATTCGTATACACATATCTGCTGATATATTTAACTTACAAGTAGAAGTATACGTGATGTGGCCATACATAGCTGCAACACATACAGTGCCTACAAATAGTATTCAACCCCCTGCAGATTTAGCCGGTTGACACATGCGGAATTAACGTGGCATTGTGACATTTGGACTGTAGATCAGCCTGGAAGTGGGAAATGCAGTGCCACAATTTTTTTTTTTTTTTTTTTTTTTTTTTTAAGCGTTAACTTAATTCAGAGGGTCATTTATTATTCAACCCCTCAAACCACCAGCATTCTATTTGGTCCCCCTAAAGTATTAAGAAGTAGTTCAGGCACAAATAACAATGAGCTTCACATGTGTGGATTAATTATCTCTTTTCTCATCGCCAAGACAGCACCCACAGAGAGAGAGGGGACCCGCCCCCAGGGACAGGAAACCTACAGATAAAAAGGGGCGGTCCCCCTCGCCTCCTCAGTTGTTTTCCTGTCCCTGTAGGGAACCCACAGATAGCATGTTCTGTGCTTACCTGGGTCCAATCAGCCTCTGTGTGGTGTCTGTGGGAACGACCGGGCCTGGGGCTTCAGAGGCAGCGTTGGGAAGTCCTGTTTCAGGCTCTCCCTTCGTCTGTAAGATTCCATGCTGTCAAGGGGCCAACCTGTCACATGGGGAGCGCAGGAGCACGGTCATTGGGCGGGCTCCTCCGGTGGTGTGGTGTCTGCTCCGCATCTGGGGCTTCTTTAGAGTCCTGTGCTCCTCCTTGGGCTCTGATGGGGCGCGGTGGTGGGCGCGGGTGCGGTGCCTGCCGCTTCAATGGCGCCTCTTGCGGCTCCTTCGGGGGCACGCTGGGGCGCTGTGGGCGGGTGGGCACTGGTCCCGGCGCCGCCAGTCCCTCAGGCGGGTCTGCATGAAGGGAGCGGTGCTTGGCGCGTGCTTCTGGATGAGAGCGCATGCGCAGTGGCTCTTGGCGCTCTGACCCGGAAGTGAGGTCATTTCCACTTCCAGGGTTGCCGGGGAGGTGTGCCGGCGGGAGAGGAAGTGAGGGCAGCGTGCAGGCGCTGTCTGGTGGCGACCAGGTCCTCTCCTACGGTTTCAGAGGGGCGCCCTCTAGGTGAAGAGGTGCACGCCAGCAGCATCCAGTGGTCGCTCCAGGGTGGGAGCTCCGCTGTCAGGAGTGCCAAGTCCAGGACAGATCCTTCTGCCACTCAGGCTGGACCTCCACCTCCGGGACCGGTTCCTGCATTGCGGGGTATGTACAGGCTCGACCTGTTTTCTGATGTCCTCCTTCTCTGTCTCCCTCTCTTTGGCTAAGTAAGTTGAGACGGTGAGACACTGGCGCTGCGCCTTGATGTTTATTCCGACTGCCTGTGACAATCTTGTTTGCCAGGACCTTATTGGAGGAGTCGCCCGTGCCTGAGATCTGTGCCTTGTTACGGAAAACTTGCAGGCCTTTTTTCAGCAGCTGCATTTTATGTGTCATATGACTCACTCTCTCTCTGCCTTGTCCGTTGTGTATATGAGTCACGGTCCTGTTTTTTCCGTGGATAGTCTGCATATATTCATCAGTTCTGTCCGCATGTGCTATGCAGTTTTTCTGCCTCTAAGAAGGATGTCGTCTCGGGACATTATGTTTGCTGGCCTTTCCCTGCAGTAGCGCCGTTCCCTTACAGTCGGCTCTACCCTGCTGGCCGTCCTTCCGCGGGGTGGGACATGCATGTGCGCCGAGTTGTGTTGACGCAGCAGTCCCTTTGGCTTCTCAGCCATCGCCCATTCTGGTGGATGATTCAGGCTTGCCCTAAGGATCCGCTGGATCTTGGGCGGGTTTGCTCCTCAGTCAGTCTTGGGAGTCCTGCGTGGGGGCCTTTACCTAGCCGTCTCGGGCCCATGTACAGCTTGGTCGGGCTGGCGTTGCTTGCTCAGTGGTAGTTCGCCCTCCCAGGGGGCGTTTCCAGTGGCAATTGACTGTCCTCTCTTCCGCTGATAGAGGGCGCGGGGCTAGCGGACGGGTCAGCGGGCCTTTCTATATTAGCTCAGCACGCCTTATGGCTTAATGGCGGGACAAGGGGCTGCACGGGCCAAGTCCCGTTTATGTACTTTCCTTGTCTGGGGGAGCGCCTGTTGACATCAGCTTGGATGTTCCCCTTGCCATGGCAGCTGAACAGAAGTCGGGATTCCCTATTGCTTTTCTTCTGTCCTCCAGGAGGGCGGTTACCCGCAGGTCTTTTGGTCGGTAGACACCCTAGACGGTCCCACACAATTGAGGTGCCTCTGGGACGTGGGACACTCGGTTCCGTTAGTCTGGCTCCACCGGTTGGGGACCGGTTGCGTGTTTTGTCCACACAGTGGCAGGCTATTGTATCTAACTTGTGGTTCCTGGATATAGTGTGTTCAGGTCTGAGACGGCACTTTGAGGTTTTCCTCTGGGTTTTTTGCGGGCTTCCTCTCCGTCTCCTTTGCCACAGTTGGTAATGGAGTGGGAGGTTCGGAATTGGTTAGTGCCTCAGGTCTGATTGCCGGTTCCTGAGGGCCAGGAGGGATGGGGCGTTTTCTCCCCGTTTATTCCCGGTCCCTATGCCTGATGGGCCTTTCCTCCCGGTTTTTTCCCTTACACGCATTATGGCGGTTCTCTAGGCTATGTAGGTTTGTTCCTAGTGGTGTTTTGCCGGTTGGTTTGCATGTGCGTATGGCCATATGGTGATTTCTCCTGCTCCTCAGCAGTTCCTCCAGGTGGCGCTCGTGTTCGAAGGTCATCTCTGGCATTTCGGGTTGCAGCATTGCTGTTGGCCGCGCTAGGGCCCGGCGTCTCTTCCCCACCGTGATGTCAGACGGGAGGGCCTTTTTTGCGTCAACTCAATATTCTTAATGTGCCGTATCTGGCTGATTTCCTTGTTGTGAAACTTCTGCTTCTCGGGGCCGAGATCGTCTGTTCTGGTACATTTCTCTTGGCTCCTGGTTTCTGTCAGTCAGCTGTGCTTTTTTCTTTTTTGCCGGAGGACGAGACGCGGGTTATACTCGCCACAGTTAGCTTGCGGTTTGCCATCCTTGTATGTCCTTGTGCTCTGCTCTGTCCTGGTTGGGGTCCTTGAACTCTGGTATTCCGGGTGTGTTGTGGGCTCGGTTCCGCACCAGATGTCTTCCGCAGGGAATTCTCTGCGATGAGGATGGTTGCAGGAGTTCTTACACTGCCCCCTTTCCCTTCCTTTGGCGGTCATTACTTCCCTTTCCTGGTGGTATTCTCCAGGCCCCCCTCTAGGGGTGTTCTGTGGGTGGGGGCCCCATCTACGGTGGTGGTTGCCGAGGCTCGTCCGCATGGGTGGGGTGCCCCTCCGGGGTCACTTTGGGCCTCGGGCAGTGGTCTGTCGGAGGCGGCTGGTTCTTTTCAGGTCCGGGCACTTAAGGCAATGCTTCCGGCTTTGCTTCCCTTTTTCCCACCGTTGATTCCCCAGCAAGTCAGCCTCTTGTCGGACGGGGTGCCTTGTGTCTCGTATATCGATCGTCCGGGCGATTCGCGTTCACTGCCTCTGATGTTTTCTGCATCACCGATTCTCCATCTGACCGCCCGTCCTCTACTGTCCCTCACTGCCCTTCAGTTCAATGGAACGGACATCTCCGCGGCAGTTTATCTGCGTCAGCTTCCTCTGCGTCAGGGCGAATGGACTTTGGCCGGAGGGTGTTCCTGCGGATGGTGCGCCTGTGGGATCTCCTGGCCGGCGCTCTGTTCGCCGCCTGGGCAACTAAAGTCAGGACGTTTGCCTCCCTCACTATCTGGGACCGTCCAGATGTGGTGGACTCTCTTCAGGCCTCTTTCCTTCTCAAGTATGCCTTCCCTCCGCTGTCTGCTCTTCCATTGGTGATTAGGTCTATCTGGGAGGAGGGGGCGAGGGTCATTCTCATTGCTCCTTTCTGGCCGCGGAGCCTTTGGGGTTCCTGGCTCCAGGCCTTGTCCCTGTCGGATCCGTGCTTTCTACTGTCAACCCTGGATCTGCTGTCTCAGGGTCCATTTCGTCGCCCTCAGGTACGAGGTTCGCAGTTGATGGCAGGGGCTTCGTACGGCGGTTCTTGACTGCATGGGGGGTTTTCGGATGGTCTGGGTTCTACCTTTCTCCTGCGTCGGACTCCCTGTACTACTCCTATCTACGGTAGGGTATGGTGTCGGGTTTTTGTCTTTTTCATTGCCCCTTTTTTCTGCGGTAGTCCCTACCCTGCCTATCCTGGCTTTTCTCCCAACAGGGTTGGGATTTGGGGTTGTCTGTTGGTCCTCTCAGGGTTCGGGGTGTTGCCTTGGGTGCCTTGTGGGGCCTACTATTGCGGGAGATGGCTGGATTGCTCGTTTTTTTCTGCTTGTGAACGCTGTGCTCCGGTTCAGATTGCAAGTGTGCCTCCTTGGGTCCTGCTCTTTGGTTCTGGTGGCGCTTTCTAGTGCTCCGTTTGCTTCTTTTGCCTCTTCTTCTCTGACGGTTCTTTCCCTTAAGGCTGCCTTGTTTATGCTCTTCCCTCGGCACGCCGGGTTAGAGACGTTCCGGCTCTCTCTCTTGCCCTCTGTTCTTCTCGGGCGTTCCTGATGGGTTGTGCTGAATCCTGTTCCTTCTTGCCTCCCAACGGTGGTTTCTGGGTTTGCCGCGGTCGGGGGTCCTTTAGGCCCTCCTTTTCTCCTGGCCCTAATGCCCCTGCCGTACATAAGTTTCCTACACTCGCTGTTCGTCGAGCCGTCCTCTCCTGCATTGTTAGACCCCTGGCAGGCAGGGGAAGTGTGGGGGCTCTGTTTGTCTCCTTCCAGGGTCGGATGAAGGGGTCTGGAGTCGGAGTGTACCTTGTCCTGTGGGATCGGAGAAACTATCTGCTTGGCGTCTCGGCTACCGGTGTGCCTCCTCCAGACGGTGTTGGGCCCTTTCCGCAAGGGCAATGGCTTCTTCCTCGGCGGACCCTGCTGGCTCGTCCGTTGACTTGTCATGTAAGGCGGCATCCTGGTCCTCGCCTTCTTCTTCTTTCTATGACCACTTTCGCCTTGACCTCTCATGTGCTTCTGAGTGGTGTTTGGGAGGACTGTCCTCCACACGGTGGTCCCACCCTGAGCTTTGGATCTCTGTAAGTCTCTCTGTGGGTGATGTCGTGGCGATGAGAAAAGACCAGATTACTTACCGGTAATCTTGTTTTATGGAGCCACGACAGCACCCACTCACTTCCCCCCCTTGTTTTATGCACGGTTCTTTGCCCTTCTATTGGTCACGTGTGTGGGGATGTTATTTTTAATGGAGTTGTCTGCTTTGTACTTGTACTAATTAGCAGTTCCTCTCGGTCTCTGTAACACAACTGAGGAGGCGAGGGGGACCGCCCCTTTTTATCTGTAGGTTTCCTGTCCCTGGGGGCGGGTCCCCTCTCTCTCTGTGGGTGCTGTCGTGGCTCCATAAAACAAGATTACCGGTAAGTAATCTGGTCTTTTGCCAGCCTTTTCTGACTATTTAAGACCCTACCCAAACTTGTGAACAGCACTCATACATGGTCAACATGGGAAAGACAAAGGAGCATTCCAAGGCCATCAGAGACAAGATCGTGGAGGGTCACAAGGCTGGCAAGGGGTACAAAACCCTTTCCAAGGAGTTGGGCGTACCTGTCTCCACTGTTGGGAGCATCATCCGTAAGTGGAAGGCTTATGAAACTACTGTTGGCCTTCCATGGCCTGGACAGCCTTTGAAAGTTTCCTTCCGTGCCGAGGCCAGGCTTGTCCGAAGAGTCAAGGCTAACCCAAGGACAACATGAAAGGAGCTCCGGGAAGATCTCATGGCAGTGGGGACATTGGTTTCAGTCAATACCATAAGTAACGTACTCCACCGCAATGGTCTCCGTTCCAGATGAGCCCGTAAGGTTCCTTTATTTTCAAAGCGGCATGTCAAGGCTCGTCTACAGTTTGCTCATAATCACTTGGAGGACTCTGAGACAGACTGGTTCAAGGTTCTATGGTCTGATGAGACCAAGATCGAGATCTTTGGTGCCAACCACACACGTGACGTTTGGAGACTGGATGGCAATGCATACGACCCCAAGAATACCATCCTTACAGTCAAGCATGGTGGGGGCAGCATCATGCTGTGGGGCTGTTTCTCAGCCAAGGGGCCTGGCCAACTGGTCCGCATCCATGGGAAGATGGATAGCACGGCCTACCTGGAGATTTTGGCCAAGAACCTCCGCTCCTCCATCAAGGATCTTAAGATGGGTCGTAATTTCATCTTCCAACAAGACAACGACCTAAAGCACACAGGCAATAAAACCAAGGCCTGGTTCAAGAGGGGAAAAAATCAAGGTGTTGGAGTGGCCAAGTCAGTCTCCTGACCTTAACCCAATTGAAAACTTGTGGAAGGAGCTCAAGATTAAAGTCCACATGAGATACCCAAAGAACCTAGATAACTTGGAGAAGATCTGCATGGAGGAGTGGGCCAAGATAACTCCAGAGACCTGTGCCGGCCTGATCAGGTCTTATAAAAGACGATTATTAGCTGTAATTGCAAACAAGGGTTATTCCACAAAATATTAAACCTAGGGGTTGAATAATAATTGACCAACACTTTTATGTTTAAAATTTATAAAAATTCAACTGAGCAACATAACTTTTTGGTTTGTAAGATTTATGCTTCTGTTAATAAATCCTACTCTCGTTTGCAGTTTGAAGGCTCTAACTTATTGGCATCTTATCAAACCAGCTAAATCTGCAGGGGGTTGAATACTACTTGTAGGCACTGTACAGGCTATACATATAGCTAAAGATTGCATCATCCCAGAATTGTCCAGAAGTATCCATGTATAGTAAAAATGTATGTCGCTGTCATTCTATAAGAATGACCCATACTATGAGATGTGGGCAGCAGCGCACACTCTGCTGGGGGTCTCCCTGCGGGGGATGGACTCACTGCTGGAAGACAGAGATCTAACACCTGCTCAAACTTCAAGTCATCAGCTCTGGTCGTGCAGGAACCATATGCTTTGGAGAGATGGGTGCTCAAGACCAGTTGACTTACAATCTCAAGGAAGCAAGTATGACACAGACTTATAAAGGATAAATGGACTATTTTTCTATAACTACCTGAATAGGTTACTTTACTGTGATGCCTTTTATTATTGGTTCATTTTGACCAATAAAACAAACAAGATATTTTTATATGCTTTTACGTCTTTTCTCAATAATTCGCACATGATGATAATTATGCACATATAATGATATTTAACAGAAAAAAATTAACTTTTTTGAATTTACCAAATGGCTGCAATGAAACAAGAGTGAAAAATTTAAAGGGGTTTGAATACTTTACAGACCAACTGTACCAGGTCCCTGGACAGAGGTTCTGTTGTTGCCAGTTCCCTCTCTCGGGACTGACATCTCGGCGGTTCACAAACATGTCCTGAGAAAAACCCTCCCGTATGTACCCCAATTCATGTCTCCAATTAAAATTAATGACAGTGCCCACCCGTCTCTTAGTGGGGTCCTCTCTCATCCCCTCTGTAGCCTTGCAATCAGAGGCCAGGCCCTGGGCAAGGAGATGCTCCCAGGTGCAAGCTTTCTGGCTGCATGGAGGTGATCTGCTGCGGTCTCTTGCAGTCTGGACATCCACCTCCTCAGCCCACCTAGGTTAAAGTAGCTCTGCCTGGGCCAGAGATGAGTGCGGTGGTGTAGCCTGGGCTGTGGTACCGAGTAATGGATTTTCAGCTTGGACCTGGCCAGGCATAGTGTCAACTGCAGGGGGAATTTTAGGGGCCTAGGCTCCCTTTACGACATTCTCAGCAACTTCAACAGTCTCTTTTCCCACCTAGTTGTTCCTGAGCCATCTCCTCCAGTATGGTGGGACGTGGCTCCTCAGGAACATGGCTCTTTTCTACATCCCAAACCCCGGGGCCACATTTAGATTCTGTGATGTCACTCTGACCGGCATGGGTGCCATTGGGATATTAAGAAGGTAACGTCCCCCTCGCCCTAGGTAGAGGAGTAGGACAGGGACCATGGATTGACTTTGAACCCACTTCAGCCATCCCCAACCTGTAGCACCAGGACCAGCCCAAGTAGGGACCAGTGGTGGGGGTGGGATCAGGGGCCTCATAGTGGTGGAGCAGACTGGGACAGTCGGGGGTTGCAAGGTTACCTTGTCTAGCCAATATTCCACTGATCTTGGAAGGTCCTTGGTCACTGAGTCAGTCTGTTGGAATGCAGATTCAGGCAGTGGCTCTTCCACTAGTGGGACCACTGCTGCAAACTCCAATGCGATGCTGTCATATTCCACTGCTGGAGCTCAGGCTGAAGGTGTCAGTTCGTCTTCTTCTGCGGCTGGCGAAGGTGTCTTAATCCTTTCACTCTCAATGGCGAGTTCTTCTGATCGCTCCATGGCCTCACGTACTGTAGCTGCACTTACGCTGTTCCCAGGCCAGGCGTCATCTGGTACGGGTACTAGGATGAGTAGCGCTTCCAGACCACCAGTAGGGGTTGCATCCATCGGAAGGTCAGCAGTGCCTATCACTGAGTCTGGCACCCCACCTTCCGCAAATGGCTCTGAAGGTATCCTGTTTGCTGTGGCATGCCACCCGTGCATCCATCCCAACAGGTACCCGGTACAAGCCTCTAAAGTTGGTAGGCTCAAGGCTTCTTGGAGCATGGCTTGCTCCTCGTCTATAGGTTCAGACATCTTGTACGCTTTACAAGTGGTGTGGCAGTCTCCAAGCACCTCCGTTCTCAATGTGCTCAAACATAAGATAATAGAAAAAAATACTGGTGTACCTGGCCACTGCACTACTTATATCCAAAAGAATATATATTTAGACTCAGTGCTCACACATGACATATGGATTAGACAGGTAGATTAATTGTGTGTTTATCAGCACCAGAGGCATGTATAAATGTAATATAACAACCTGAACCAAAACTCTACAACAGGGTTAATGTGAAAATACAAAAATCAAGTTTATTTAGTACACATTATATATGCAAAAAAGAGCAGCAACACACTCTTAAGAACATTTAAAAACATATAAAAACCTCCACATGAGGTTGTGGGTGTGTTCCCTATGTACCAAGGTGTAAATGGACCACCTGACAAAAAGTGCAAGTCTATTAGTTCATCTGCCAATGTACACCTATCTATACAATGATACTGCTACCTATTACACACACATAGATACAAGTCAGTGGGTATTACCCATCCGTTTACCATAAACAACGCCCATATGTATGCAAATGAAGACACATAGATGGTAAGTACATGCAGGAACATAGTGACAAAGCACTTATATCATTGTGATCACCTTGCGTCTATACCTGGAGCTAACCCACTTATGTATGAATGGTGGCCCAAACCAGACACAGGGAGACAGAGTGGAATGCCCCATGCGTTACGCCAGACAGTGGCTTCCTCAGGGGTACTGGTGCAGCTGAAGAAAGGATACATATATGCAAGTGCACATACTAAATACCAATTGTAAACATATGTCAAGAAATAATCAGAAAAACGTGTAAAAATACTCTGTTATAAAAGATAAAAACCGTAAAAAGCAAGTGCTGCACCATGTGAATAAGTACCTACATGAGCTGGGTCCAGACAGGTCCAGTGTCTGACACGGACTGACTACAGAAGACGGCTTTTCATGTGCAAGACCCAAAGGGAGGGGTGGGCGGCTCCCTTCTCTTGCAGAAACAAGAAACAAACTAAACAAACACCAATGAGCCATGCACACAGTGAACAGATCTGTAGGACACTGTTGACACCACCAAAAAACTGAATCACAAAAAACAATCAGAAAAACGTGTAAAAATACTCTGTTATAAAAGATAAAAACAGTAAAAAGCAAGTGCTGCATAAAAAAGTGATAAAAAACAGGGTACTTAGTTGATACTTTTTTTTTGCAAAAAATGTATACTAAGCCGCTCTACCAAACGTCAAGGTAACCCGCATCAGAGCAGTCCCTATCTGTGTGTTCAAAAACCTGACCATGTGAATAAGTACCTACATGAGCCGGGACCTGTCTGGACCCGGCTCATGTAGGTACTTATTCACATGGTCAGGTTTTTGAACACACAGATAGGGACTGCTCTGATGCGGGTTACATTGACGTTTGGTAGAGCGGCTTAGTATACATTTTTTGCAAAAAAAAGTATCAACTAAATACCCTGTTTTTTATCACTTTTTTTATGCAGCACTTGCTTTTTACTGTTTTTATCTTTTATAACAGAGTATTTTTACACGTTTTTCTGATTGTTTTTTGTGATTCAGTTTTTTGGTGGTGTGAACAGTGTCCTACAGATCTGTTCACTGTGTGCATGGCTCATTAGTGTTTGTCTACTATGTCAAGAAATATATACAACAAAGGCCCAAGTTAATTGCCATTTCCATAAAATGCTCACCCACTTGCCTCACAGGTGTTTATGCTGCAGATAGACATCGCCAAAAGCCTAATACAGGTGTGTGTGGAGCACAGTGATCCCATAGTAACATGCATTGTGTTTGCGCGTCACTTCCGGTTTCGTCATAGTAACTTCCGGTTTGTGTTCCAGTTGTGCAACACACTTCTCTGCGCATGCGCCAGCGTTCTGGCCATGCGAGCTCAATGGCGGCGCACAGTGATCACTGTGCTCCGCACACACCTGTGTTAGGCTTTTGGCGATTTCTATCTGCAGCATAAACACCTGGGAGGCAAGTGGGTGAGCATTTTATGGAAACGGCAATTACTTTGGGCCTTTGTTTATATTTCTTCACGTGTTTACAATTGGTATTTAGTATGTGCACTTGTATATATGTATCCTTTCTTCAGCTGCATCAGTACCCCTGAGTAAGCCACTGTCTGGCGTAACGTGTGGGGCATTCCACTCTGTCTCCCTGTGTCTGGTTTGGGCCACCATTCTTGCATAAGTGGGTTAGCTCCAGGTATAGGAGTAAGGTGATTATAATAATATAAGTGCTTTGTCACCATTTTCCTGCATGTACTTACCTTCTATGTGTCTTCATTTGCATACATATGGGCTTTGTTTATGGTAAACGGATGGGTAATACCCACTCTTGTATCTATATGTGTGTAATAGGTAGCAGTATCATTGTATAGATAGGTGTACATTGGCAGATGAACTTATAGACTTGCACTTTTTGTCAGGTGGTCCATTTACACCTTGGTACATAGGGAACACACCCACAACCTCATTTGGAGGTTTTTATATGTTTTTAAATGTTCTTAAGAGTGTGTGTTGGTGCCCTTCTTTTGCATATATAATGTGTACTAAATAAACTTGATTTTTGTTTTTTCACATTAACCCTGTTGTAGAGTTTTGGTTCAGGTTGTTATATTACATTTATACATGCCTCTGGTGCTGATAAACACACAATTAATCTACCTGCCCTAACTCAAACACAAGATGACAGTGTCCTTCTCCCACATATGCAGGGGGCTGCTCCCTCCTTTTAAGGGGCAGCACCATCCCAAAGTATAGTTCTCTATGGATAGAGGTGCCACTGACACGCCCAACAGGGCCATGGGGTACTCGGAACCGAGTCAGGCAGTTCTCTGGGAAGGTAACGGGGCTGTGACCTGGCTCCGTGGCCCTGGCGGTATCATGAAAATGGGGGTAATATATTGTATGGGATTTAACGTGACGCCACCCGTGTGTTTCGGCAATTGGGGATGGATAGCTGTCGCTGCGGTCAGATTCTCTGGGGCTGTTGGTAACACAGCTAGATGTTCTGCTTTCCACGGTTAGAGCGGGAGGCCCCAGGGTAGTTGAAACCAATTTATATAGGGAAGGGTGGGGTGCAGGACTGAGGGTGCAACAAATGACTGGAGGACACATGAGCTGCATGTAGTCTTTAGGTTTTACTCACAGTTCAGACAAGCCTCCCAGGTGTTCTCAGCTACCAGCAGGATGCTGTGCCCTCTCGGTCAAGGTTCCAGCCAACTCTCGGATAACTCAGAGACACTTTACAGGGGTCCCTCCTTCTCATGCTCCTTCCTAGGTCGTCTCTCTATGCACTGACTTTCGCCCTCCTGTCCAACGCCTCACACTCAGTGTCCCGGGCCAGCAACCTCGGGCCCTGCCAGGCGACTTTGTCCTAGTCCCCTTGACCCTATGTGGCTTGGGCTGCTGCGCTTGAAGTCACCGCAGCCCCCGGTTAGCTAGACGAGTCCTTTGGTCACTCCACTAGTCTGGGGCCGGTCCCCTCTCTACCGTCCAGGTTCCTCCACCCGACTCCGATCACTGTCGGCCTGGATATGGGTGCCACAGGTGGATTCCTCACTTTCTGTGCCCCTATGACCCCTTCTGTCCCTCTGGAACCCTTCAGTGGCTCCGCTGTCGACTTTCTCTTTCCTTGGCCCTGGGACAAGCTCCAACCGGCTCCAGTGCCCAGGACACACCTCTCCATTCGTCCTCTCGTGTCAGACTCCTGACACCGACTCTTTCCTCCTTCTTCACTACTTCCTAGTGTGTTCCTCTAACTACTTCCTCCACCCGCATCCTCTACCCAGTTCCCCTCCAGTCTGGGATGGGGCCCTCTCTCAACAGGGTTTGCTCGAATCCCAACACTTTGGTTGGTGTGGTGTTGGATGCTGGTGTCTGGGTGCCGGTGGTGTCCCTTCTTTACCCGAGAGTGGTGCACCACACCTCTGGCTGAGGTGCAGTACCTCTGTGGCAACTGGATCCTCAGGGGCACCACACCACCACCTGGCAAGGAAATACACCATGAGCCCATGTAATCCACTGAGGAGGTTGGCTTTCGTATTGGTGCCATTGCGGAGCTTTGCCCAAGATGGGAGGGCATTGCATCCACTTAGCGTTGCACATGGTCCATCCAAACAACGGCCGCCATTGCTCATGCTCAGTCTATTCAAGGGTAGTCCATTAGGCATAGAAGGCGCACAGTACATGGTCTGAATGGGGTTTCGGCATCCTGTTCGTGACGCCAAAAGTGACAGTCGCAAGGGCTGGGATACTCAGCTAGCTGGGCCAGGAGTCTTATGTTCACGGTGGCGGCTGCCAGCGGCCATGACCCTAACCGCACATGAAAAAAGGGGTATTTACAGAGGATGAAAGTTTGTGGCACCAGCTGAGAGGTCCAGCCAGAGATGGCCAGTGATTCATATAAGTACTCCAAGGGGATAGGTGTTGTAGCAGCTAGGTAGTGTACCCTCCTCAGCCAGGGCAGGCCTCTGGGATGTAATAAGAATTAAGGTGTCAATGGGAGTTGTGCGATAGATGCAGAGATAAAACAGAAAGGAGGCACGGAGACAGTCTCTTTATTGTTTACCTTTTACTTTGCAGTCAGTACAGCAGTGAGTCCAGGATACTGGTTCACTGGGTCTCTGGGTCTGGCCAGTCTGAGGAGAACTAGGGACAGCTTTGTATGATGGGTATTCGGCCTACCAGCTGTTCCTCTTCAACCTACCTGTGACTGACTTCCAGCATGGACTCTATGAGCAACCTTACGCACCCGGCTCTCTAGTCCTTTTGTAGTTGCTGTGTCCCGGGCAGTCCCATATAGTGTGGCTACTGTGCCTAAAGCCCAGTAGCCTCCAGTTTCTGCGGTCAGGATCCGAAATCCCTGGCCACCCAGGACCTGGAGTCCTGCTTGCAACTTCACATCTTGTTGGCCTCCTGGCCTGACACAGACTCACTAACTCCTTTGACACCTCTTCCTACTACCCACTACTGCTAACTCCTCCGACCAATCAGTCTGTCACAGCCCCAAACAGGCCAATTGTACCCAGCCCTAAGGTTACAGTTCACAGATGTGGCATTAGTACTGATCACTTTAATTACCACTGTGGTGACCAGACAGCAGTGGCGCCACACGGGAGACTGTTCCAGGACACGGCAGAGGGTGCAGAAGACCGTTCCAGGACATGGCATAGGGTGCAAGAGACCAGTCCTAGTCTGTGCTTTTCAATTAGTTTATTTCGGCTTTCCAGTTATGCCTAAGAGCTCCCGTAATCCTGGAGGATGCACCCAGCATGCACTGCACCCGCTGTTCTCAAACTGTCAGCGAGACAAGAGGATTTCAAAGCAAACAGCGCTGTGCAGATTTCTCATCCGCCTGGTAATTAGACAGCGCTTTCTGCAGGTGATTTGCACTTTTTTTTCTTTCCCCTTTTGGGAACATAACAAACCTTTCAAAGAAAAAAAAGAATTAGGAGAACTGCCACATTTTGTTTCTTCTGCCATTTTTGCCATATTTGCATGTAAGTTAGATGTAAAGGAAATTATTAAACATGCTATCGGTGCATTATTGCGTTCATATCTGTTTTATTTTTTGAAATGCAATATGTAATACATGTTTTTTTTTTTTTCAGGCATTTTCTTATAGGATTGAATAAAATACCTGAAAAAAATACATGTACAAAATATATAAATGTCACAAAATAACCTTGTAAAAACAAATGAAGATCATTTATATGAAGAAAACCCTTTGGGGCATGGCTTCCTTTCTGTCTGACGCGACATCCTTGCATGATGGCAAAGAAACCGCTGCGAAGGTAAAGGGAGATTTCCTAGCAGGAGTTTGTCCACCTTCTGAAAGATCTCCCCTTTTTCCAGGAGCCTCATTGATGTTAGCAAGCAGTAGTGTAACGATTGCAGTCGCAGGGGTCGCGGGTGTGACAGGGCCGGACTGTAAGGGGGCGGGCCGCCCGCAGCCCCTTGTGACCGCCGATCCCAGCACCAGGTACCCGCTGCACATGGATGTGTGTCTCCAAGGACGCACATCCATGTGACTGCGTGGCCAGTGTGTCAGGGAGGGGAGGGAAGGTGGGTGTGCCGGCCTGTGTTTTACTGCAGAACATGTATAAAGCAAGCTGATGCCGCCTACTCCTCACTAGGAGAAAGCGTCACTTCCTGCTTTGCCAGCAGCACTGCTTCCTCCTGAGTCTGAGACCAGAGCAGCGGGGGAACTGGAAGAGATAAGTAAGATATATATATATTTTATAAATCAGTTCAAGGTGGCTGGAGGATTATGGAAGAGGAGGGGGTGAGCATTTATTATATGGAGGGGCTATGAGGCTGCACTATATGGAGGGGCTATGAGGCTGCACTATATGGAGGGGCTATGAGGCTGCACTATATTGAGGCTTCATTATTCTATATGAAGGGCTATGAGGCTCCATTATACTATATGGAGGGCTATAAGGATGCATTATGCTATATGGAGGGATATGATTCTGCATTATGCTATATGGAGGGATGTGAGGCTGCACTATACTTATGGAAGGATGTGAGGCTGCATTATACTATATGGAAGGATGTGAGGCTGCATTATACTATATGGAAGGATGTGAGGCTGCATTATACTATATGGAAGGATGTGAGGCTGCATTAAACTGTATGGAGGGATGTGAGGCTGCATTAAACTGTATAGAGGGATGTGAGGCTGCATTATACTATATGGAGGATAATGGAGGTGCATTATAATAATTGGATGACTATAGTGGCTACCTTATGAATGGGGGACTATGGGATGCATTATAATACATAGACGACTATGGTGGTACATTGTAATGTATGGAGGAATGTGGGAAGGCATTATAACAATTGAAGGACTATGGTGGCGGGAGGAGGAAGACCATATACACCATGATGAGGGACATATATACCACAGTAAGGGTCATATTCCAGGAGGAGGACCATATAGAGCAAGGTGAGGAACATTAATACATAATGAAGGGGGAGAGGGGGGCAATCTGTGAGTCTTTAAAGTATTTAAAATGTTACACAGGGCCCATACATCTGACCAATGTGTGGGGGCCCAGGTCTAAATTTTGCATCTGGGCCCCCCAGACTCTAGTTACGCCACTGTTAACAAGTATGTGTATACTTGCCATGAAAAACAGTTTAAAAACTGATGTCTGAATGAGACTTTATATACTATTTGTGCATGACATGTAGCCTTAAAAGGGTATTCTCAAGTTTGGAATATCCTCTATCCCACGAAACCACCTGATCGCTGGGATCCCCACAGATCCTGACGGCCAGGGTTCGTCCGGCGTGAAAGGAGCAGAGGTTGGTCATGCTCTCTTCTGCTCTAGTGAGTCTTAAAGGGAATCTGTCAGTAGGATCAACCCTCCTAAGTTGTCAATATGACCATGCAAATCCTAAAAAGTGGAATGAACTGCTATCTTGATATCTGTGATTTGTCATCTTATTCCAGAGAAATCCTTATTTTTCTTAATGTAAATGAGCTGTTACATTGTATTGGCCTTACATAGACCCCTGAGAATCTGCGTCTAGAGCTTATTTGAAATGAAAAGGAGCATTACCAGTGTGAGACATGTAATGATTGACAGTCTGCTGTCCTGATCTACATGTCTCACCCTGACCCTTTTGATTTACAATAATCCCTGGAGACTTATTCGTAAATGTTGATGAGTATGGCTTACAGCCAATGAAAACCCAAATTAAAAATTATTATAAATTATCTCATTAACTCAGAAAATTAAAGTAGAGAGGATGAAGGGTTAAGAATCGCGCTGCCGTATTCCACGAGAAATCAAAGGTGAATATAATATTGATTTACTAGTTAACGCATTTCAGGGCTCCCTGAAACGCCCTGAAACATGGCCATATGATTTTTAATAATATAATTCATAAAGATGCACTAGTATATCTGGATGATGATCTTAAAGCACCACTCCAGCGCTTTTTTTCATTATTTTGCCGTTGTAGTGGTGATTTAAATCTTACTCCCCTGCCCCCAGTCTTATACTCGCCTTCAGGCAGCGTCAGGCAGTTTGTGACCTGCCCGCAGCTCCAGTGTTTCCTGTCAGGAAACCGGAGGTCAGAAAGCAATACATCTCTATGAAACCTTTGCTCTGGCCTCATAGAGATGTATTGGGAGCTTGTGATGTAACTTCTGACTAACGACCACTCAGACGTTACAGCACAATATGGCGCCACAGGGCGCCAAAAAAGATGACCATGCTGGAGGGTGAATATAACCATCTGGGCAGGGAACTTTAATGCACTGAACCAGTGTTGAAAAAAACAAACTCCGGAGTGGTTCTTTAATGGGTCACTTACATGAAAAATGAAAAATGTGGATTTCAGGTCATAGATATCAAGGTGTCGGGTGTTATTCAGCTTCTCATGACCGACATGTTTATATACATGTTTTCAGAGGATTCATCCTACTGACAGATTTCCGTAAAGGGAATGCCGAATACCAGCCAAATGCAGCGTTGACTGACTCCTCTATCAGTGTGGATGACCACCAATCCACACGGGTTTCTTGAGATCATTGTGGTCGGACCCCCAGCAACTAGGAATGAAACCCCATGAATAGGGAATAACTTTCAAACATGAGTTCTTAAAGAGGTTTTCCAGCTCTATGAATTAAAACAAAACAAAACATGAAAATGGTATAAAATGAATAAAAGTAAGCAAGACACAGAGAATATGGTCCAGACTAGAGGAAAGAAGACCTCTGGGCAGCTCCCTCCAGTAGAAGGGACCTGTCAATCTGAGTTGGGCAGGGAGATCAGAGGAACCTCTCGGCAGACATTTCTCTGTCTTTGGACCATTTTTTTGCAGGATGTTTTCTCTGACAAGATGCAGTTTTTCTGCAAAGTAACTATATAATTCTTCCACTGTTTGGGCATTATGAAACGACTGATACATTCTGTCATGTACCAGCTTCTCAGCACGTGACTTGGGGTTGCGCCTTCAAGGGGTTGCTCCTTCAAGGATTATTCTATCTCCTCTCATTCAATCTCTGTTCTACGTTCTATAATGAGCATAAATCACACCAACACAGAACACACACACCCAGCTACACAACACTCTGCCACTACTCTCCAAACACATAGGCTGATGAGTCCCTGAAATATACTACTGTCTGCCAGTAGGATCACACACTCTAAGGTTATGGATTCTTTTAGAGAACACAAGGAGCAAATGAAAGTTTTAAGTTTTATTATGAAACTTCCACTGCTTAGAATAAAAAAGATATAAAAGATAAAAATAAAAAGGACATACAGGTATGCAAAACAGTTATGAAATAAATGGGAGAAAATTATAGAAATACATAACTTCCAATCTAGCATTATTTTATATCCTTGGGGTAAAGAAAGATGAAATAAAGATCACAATCAGCATCGTCTGATCCCCAATCTAGAAACCAACTCTTTCTCTGTCCAGGTGGCCTTCTTTATAGACTTAAGCTTGAGGTCGAATTTATAGCACAGCCTTTTAATCTGAATATTCTAATCCCAGGTCTGTGACTGGACCATGGCTAATTTATCAATTACTACTTTACTTTTCAAATGCCCTTGTTTTACAGATACTACCACAGCAAATATGGAATGTTAGACACTGCCAACAGCGACCATTTGTTGATTCCTTTGAAGCCATCTAAGGTGTGAAAGGCTTCAACCTCAGAACTTCTTAGGAAGACCCCTTGGGGTCTCTGATCTTGTGTACAGGATGAATACAGCTCACAACCTATTGTGTAGGGATGCAGTCTGTGAACAAATGTTAATTTACCGCTGTCATACATCCCCCTGAAAATACATATTTTTTTCACTACATGTTCCCTTTAAGAAACACAATGACAATGAATTCACTTGTACTGGTGTAACATAAAAGAGTTTGTATGAATGGGAATGTCAAACTTTATTTTAATTACAGCTCAAGGACATTACACTGTCAATTTTGTCTAGCATTTAGATTATAGAGGGAGCGCTCAGCTCAGAGACACTTCCATTTACACCCGTGACAGCTGTTCGAGGTAGCATTCACCTCTTCTCTCCCACTCATACTTCCAGAATAGACAATCCCCTTCCCACCCACACGTATCTGATGGTAGGAAACCTAATACACAAGGTTGAATTTTTACTATAGTCAAATTAAAGTATTGTTGACTACGCAATGCAAATGCTGTAATTTACCGAAAAAAAGAGTCCTTTTTATTTATAGTTCTCCAAATTGTACAGTCGGGATTTATTACGTCCCCTACAAACATGCGTTTTATCAACTCTGTATGTAGGAAATCCAGTTTAGATTAAACCTTACTGCAGGTTCATATCATACTTTGATTTTGGATGGAATCCAGATTTTGGCTAAACTTTTATCATTTTCAATCCTTTTTTCATAAATTCAGTAATGATGATTAGTGCGTGTGTGTTTGGGGGGGGGGGGGGGGGGGTCTGCCTCTTCAGACCCAAACTGATCATTCAAACAAAGTGTGGGCAGAGCAGTGTACGAGCCCATGGACTGTCTATTGAGCTAAAGCTCTTGTTGAAGAGATTTTCCACCTTTTGAAGACATTTTTTTTTTTTCTTTTTTTTACTTAAAGGGAACCTTCCACCTTGGAAAAACACTATTTACCTGCAGATATAATGTTAATTTGCAGGTAAATGGTATTACAATTCTACCTTAAAGAGGACCTGTCACCAAACCAGGCATGGTGATCTAATTACAGCACTGGATGCAGCATGTCTCTAGCATGCAGACAAGGGGTCCCCCAGCAATTGAGCAGCCCTGTACCCCGAGATAATACACTTAGAAAACTTACATGCTACAGCCACTAAGGAGGTGGCTAGGGGCTGCAGCCAAGGGCAGATTCACACCCCCTGCACGTGTAATCTGCCCACCGCTGCCAATCATTCTCTCCCTGTCTGCAGCATTTAAACAGAGATTTTTTTTCTCCCTCAGGGGGCGGGGCTAACAGACTTTCTGGGAGAGAGAAAAAAAAACTGTTTAAATGCTGCAGACAGGGAGAGAATGATTGGCAGCGGTGGGCAGATTACACAGGCAGGGGGTGTGAATCTGCCCTTGGCTGCAGCCCCTAGCCACCTCCTTAATGGCTGGAGCATGTAAGTTTTCTAACTGTATTATCTCGGGGTACAGGGCTGCTCAAGTGCTGGGGGACCCCTTGTCTGCATGCTGAAGACATGCTGTATCCAGTGCTGTAATTGGAGTCCTCTTTAACTTATTTCCTCCTGGGACCCATTGGCTTTTAGTCATGGGGGCGTGCACGAAGTGGATATTGACACTCCTGGCACATTGATTGACAGATCATGTTGCGGTATTGAGAACAGTGCTGTGAGCAGTGTCTGTAGGAATAACACTAATTCTGGCTAATTTATGACTTGTCTCCTGCATTTTTAGCAATTTTTCTCTCTGCACTAGAAGCTTTAGCAGACTTTCTTTGGGTCTTTCTGCCTCTGTCTTCCTTCTGAAAAACAGGTGTGTTTGTGTGGCTGGTGTAAACGCCACTATATAGGAATGTCTTCATATTTAATTTTAAGCACAACTGTTAAATTCTGCTGCAAACTAAACAATGCTACATTGCTGAGTCACTTCTGCTAGATCACTGAATCATCTGTGCTACATTGCTGAGTCATCGCGGTTATACCGGTGAGTCACCTCTGCTACATTGCTGCTACGTCGCCGAGTCATCTCTGCTACGTCGCCGAGTCATCTCTGCTACGTCGCCGAGTCATCTCTGCTACGTCGCCGAGTCATCTCTGCTACGTCGCCGAGTCATCTCTGCTACGTCGCCGAGTCATCTCTGCTACGTCGCCGAGTCATCTCTGCTACGTCGCCGAGTCATCTCTGCTACGTCGCCGAGTCATCTCTGCTACGTCGCCGAGTCATCTCTGCTACGTCGCCGAGTCATCTCTGCTACGTCGCCGAGTCATCTCTGCTACGTCGCCGAGTCATCTCTGCTACGTCGCCGAGTCATCTCTGCTACGTCGCCGAGTCATCTCTGCTACGTCGCCGAGTCATCTCTGCTACGTCGCCGAGTCATCTCTGCTACGTCGCCGAGTCATCTCTGCTACGTCGCCGAGTCATCTCTGCTACGTCGCCGAGTCATCTCTGCTACGTCGCCGAGTCATCTCTGCTACGTCGCCGAGTCATCTCTGCTACGTCGCCGAGTCATCTCTGCTACGTCGCCGAGTCATCTCTGCTACGTCGCCGAGTCATCTCTGCTACGTCGCCGAGTCATCTCTGCTACGTCGCCGAGTCATCTCTGCTACGTCGCCGAGTCATCTCTGCTACGTCGCCGAGTCATCTCTGCTACGTCGCCGAGTCATCTACTATATTGAATTATGCTTTAATCTCAACTTTACTTCATTGAGGAATCCAACCCTGCTATATGACTGTACCAGCTCCGCTCTATTGAACTCTGCAGGAAACGCACGTCTGCTACATCACTGAGTCAACTATGCTATATCACTGTGCCAACTCTACCATATTGAAACCTCCTATTCAACTCAATTCAGTTTCTCGTCGCCGATTATCTCTGCCTCATCTGCCACCATCATTCCTACTTATCACCTTGCTGCACCAACACCACCTGCTGCATAGAAATAGTCATCTGGACCAAAGGCAGGTGAGAGCAATAAAATGCGCAAGCTGCCTCATCACGACAAGGTGACCCCATCGGGACATACCCTTTCTAGCAGTGTTAAAACCTTACCATATGTCCTGTGACCTGTACATGGCAAGGGACGAGCAGGATCTGGGTCCCAACAGGGAGCACCAGCTATGGGAGGCTACACACACATAAATAATGTTCAGCTCATAAGGAAGGCCACACCTCAGATTGCAATGACTACAACAAAGCAGAATGAAATAATACGAAAGCTGGAACTCAAATGTAACCATGTAGTAGGTGCATGTTCACACGTGTCTCATAGGTGAGACATGACAGCCTGAGGCTTCCCCAGTTAAAGGGAATCTGTCATAAGGTTTTTGATCCCTTATGTGACAGCAACTTAATGTAGGCAAAGAAACCCTGAATCCAACAATGTATGTGATAGATTACTGGCTGCAGCCGTTCTGACAAAATCAAAGCATTTAGTTTTAGAAACTCAGCAGAGCTGGGAGAGCTACCCTCGCCCTCACCAGACTCTCAATAGGCATTGTACATTAAGGCTGGGGGCACACTGTCATGCATCAAACACGGAGCGTGTTTTATGCACGTTAGTGATGCAAGTTATACACGTGGGTTTTTTTTTGTGGTGCGAGTGTAGTGCACCCCATTTGCAGCCTCTGTGCGGCATGTCAGCACAGAGCCTGCAGATGCGGCTACTAACCCGGTTTTTGAAAGGTTAACACGATATTGGTGTGGTGACAGCATGTGTCCAGGGAATGTCCACACTCCCAGGACACAGTGTCATGAGACCCTGGCTCTGCAGGGGCTAATTGACTGTTAACTGTACGTAAATTGCGTTCCATCCGCTGTGTTAATGTTATACAAGTCCCTCGCACAGTGTGCCTTCAGCCTAACAGTGAGTGTCAATCACAGGATGGGGTATGTGTGCGTGACAAAGTGGTCCTTTAATGATAACCACCAGGTGATAAAACATTTTGTTTAAGTAAAAAATGGCACAGAGCTCGATAGAGGCACATTTGATTTTTGTTTATTTTTTTTTCTTTTTCTGTAAATATATTTATTAAAGTTTTAAACAAGCATAACAATAGAAATAACCAATACAGAATCCAGATCCTAGTACAGTGGCATATTACAGCTGTAAGAAATCCGGTACAAAGGGACACCAGTAAAACCCCCAACAAGAGAATGCATTTTTCATTACCTGAAAATCACGTCTGGATCAAAACTTAGAAAACACACACAGCCAATGAGAAATGTATACACTGAGACATAAGAAGGGAGAAGAAAAAAAGAGAAAAATTAGAAAGGGGTAAGAGGGGGGGGGGGGGGGGGGAATGGGAAAGACCCAGCAGTCTAGACGCCCAGGTGTTGGAAATTACGAGTAGGTGCGCAACCAAGTCAAGAACCCCTGGCCCTCCTTAAAGGATTGCCAGAGGAACCAAGTTGCGCCCCTGTTCATACCCAGCGTCACTATCTCCCGTTGCAAGCGATTCCATACGGTGCAACCTATCCATTTCAGATATCCATTCCACTGTAGAGGGGACCTCAGTGGACCTCCAGTGTCGGGGAATAACTGCCCTGGCAGCTATTAGGCAGAACCTCAGAATCCCCTTTTTGATGGAGGTTATCGAGCCGGGTGTCAGAGATAACAGAGCTAATTGTGGAGAGGGTTCATGGCGGACCCCAGTCATTAGATGGAAGGCATCAAAAACCGAGGCCCAGAAGGGTTGCAGGAGATCGCAGGACCACCAGACATGAAGCATAGAGCCCACAGCAGAACTGCATCTCCAGCAAGTGTCTGAGACTTCCGGATTAATCCTGTGGAGCAGGGTAGGGCATCTGTACCAACGCGTCAGCAATTTATAATTTCTCTCTTGCGCTTGACTAGTCATTGTCATCTTGTGCACAAGAGTAAAAATTTTTAAGCTGTCTGCCTCAGAAAAGGTGATCCCCAGATCTCTCTCCCAAGCCTCCATAAATCCAAGCGTGCCAGTGTGGAGCGAGTTCAGGATCAGGCTATAGAGCACCGAAACCACATGGGAGGGACCCTCGGTGGGGAGCATCAGGGATTCAAACGGAGTTAGCGCCCCTATTGAAATATTGGAGAGAAAACTTCGCAACTGCATAAACTCCAACCAGGACAAAGGAGCCGCATCGTCAGGACCTCGCAAGCCTATCCCTCACTTGTCCCAGCCCCACTCCATCTAGTTGTGACCAGCACAGATACCTAGATCTATTCATTGCAGGGGGGAAGGCTGGATTGTCAAAAAGGGGACTCAGTCTGCTCAATCGGGAAGTCAAACGTAATTTCGTGTATGATCTATCCCAGAACCTCAAAACAGTTTGTGTGAGGGGAGGGAAGCCCGTCACAGGTGGGCGTCCAGTCCCCCCCAGCCAAGGCAGCCAGTACAAGGAGGAGGGTGATAGAAGTTTCTCCAGGAGCACCCACTGTTTATGGGCATCACTGAACCTCCAGTCGACAATCCTAGAGAGCAAGACTGCCTGATAATAACGTTTAAAATCAGGAAGGCCTACCCCCCCTTTAACTTTAGGTCTCACCAGGACTGAAAACCGCGTCCGTGGTTTCCTTGCTCCCCAAATAAAGCTGTTAATGGCCGATTGCAGACGCCTGAAAAAACAATCCGGAACCTGCACAGGAGCTGTCTGAAAGAGATAGAGGAATCGGGGTAAAATATCCATTTTGATCACTCCCACCCGCCCGAACCAAGATAGCTGAGGTCTGTTATACCGTTTAAGATCTGATATGGTTTTCTGCAGGAGAGGGACATAGTTCAGAGCATATGTTGCGTTAAGGTCAGCCGGTATCAAGATTCCTAAATATTTTAATGCAGTGGTCTGCCACCTAAAGGAGAAGGACGATTTGAGTTGAGAGATCAGGTCATCAGGCAGGGAGATGTTGAGCGCCTCCGTTTTGGACAAATTGACCTTAAAATTGGAGACCTCACCAAACTTACGGAACTCTCTGAGGAGTACAGGGAAAGCCACAGCCGGGTTGGAAATATATAACAATAAATTATCAGCGTATAGGGACAACTTAAACTCATGCTGACCAATCCGCAGACCCCTGACATCTGGTACCTCCGCAAAGCCACTGCTAGATGTTCCATAGCAAGGATATATAGCAAGGGGGAGAGGGGGCAGCCCTGACGAGTCCCATTTCTTATGTCAATGGGCGAGGATAAAGTGCCATTGACCCTAAGACGGGCCGTGGGTCTATGATATAGAGCAAAGATTCTCTCCAACATGGTAGGTCCCACCCCCAACTGCTTCAAAGATGCACGTAGGAAGGTCCAGCCTAGGCGGTCAAATGCCTTTTCAGCGTCAATAGATAATAAACAGGCTGGTATCTTTCCCGTGCGCATGTACGAAGTCAGAAGCAGAGTCTTTACTGTATTATCCTTGACCTCCCTATGTTGCACAAAACCCACCTGATCGTTGTGGATGGACCCAGGAAGAATAGGGCTCAGTCTATTGGCCAACACCTTTGCGAATACCTTCACATCCACATTGATGAGGGAAATAGGTCTATAGCTTGCGCATAACAGGGGGTCCTTGCCCGGTTTAGGGATCACAGTAATTGTAGCCATCAGTGTTTGGGGGGCAAAGGGGCAGGTGGCCGAAATGGAGTTAAATAGTTTGGTCATAAAGGGGGCCAGGGAAGTCGCATATAATTTGTAGAAGGCGGCAGAGAATCCATCTGGACCCGGACTTTTACCATTGGCCAAGGATCTTATCGTATCCAATATCTCCTTTTCTGAGAGGGAGTCCTCCAAGGCCTCAGATTCTATCTCTGTCATAGGCGAGAGCTCCGTGTCACGAATGTAATCATCCACTCGAGACTGAAACTCGGTAGGGGACATATCAGACAACGGACCCCTCAGGTTGTAGAGAGAGTCATAATATGCTCTGAATGAATCCACAATCTCTGCAGGAAGATGGACTAAATCACCCGTAGCAGACCTCATGGTAGGGATGTAAGTGGTGGGAGCGCGAGGGTGCAAGAACCTCGCCAGAGCTTTACCGGGTTTATCAGAGTACTTATATAGGTACTTATGGAAGCGGTCCCGCTGCCTTGCTAACGTCGTATCCAACAGTGCGCTCAACTCACTACGTGTCCGTAAGAGGTCAGCAAGTACTTTGATATCTCTTGTTTATGTTCCGACTCTAGGGTTTGGACACGGGTCAACAATCCCATAATATTAGTCATTCTTTCTTTTTTCAGTCGGGCCCCCTGTTGGATAAATACTCCTCGTATAACCCCCTTCAAGGCCTCCCATTGGTACGGGAGAGCTGTGAGATCATTCATGTGAAAATCTAGGAAGTCCGTGATTGCTGTCCGAACGGCCGCCTGACAGGTCATATCTTCGAGAAGTCCAGGGTTTAAGGACCAAGTCCATTCTCTAGGAGAGAGGCTCGGCAGCCGAAGGGAAAGCAAGACCGGAGCATGGTCTGACCATAGCATCGTATCAATATCAGACTTTGGGTTAAGGGACAAAAGCCCATGGCTAATCAGGAAATAGTCTAATCTGCTATAAGAATCATGTACCGTGGAGTAAAAGGTATAATTGCGAGCAGTGGGGTGCAGTAGTCTCCAGACATCAATTAACCTCGAGTCCCTCAAGGCCCGACGCAGACTCTCCAGCTGTGAGGGGGACACTGCCGACCTGCCCGAGGAAGAGTCAACAGTGCGGTCCAACACCATGTTGAAGTCCCCTCCCATAATCACATAGCCTTCCGCAAAGGCTGAGAGGTCCCATAGGTATTTTCTGCATGCTCGGACCTGATCCTGGTTGGGCAGATAAATGTTAGCTATGGTAAATGTATCATGAACAATTTTCAGTTTTAAGAACACATATCGACCATTCGGATCCGATTTAGAGGCGACCACCTGTGCCTGCAAAGACTTGTGCAGTGCAATGCTGACTCCTTTAGATTTAGAGTCAGAATTGCTACCATGAAACCACTGTGTGTAGTATCTATGGTTAAGCTTAGGGATTCTGTCTGATCGAAAATGTGTCTCTTGCAACATGAGGTTATCGACCCGTTTTTTATGCATGCTATATAGTACTTTCGAGCGTTTCTCAGGGACATTAAATCCTCTGACATTAAGTGAGCAAAGTTGTAGGGTTGCCATGAGAGTCTTAGGATCTGGCGTGGAGTACTACCGGGTCACCAAGGGACAGGGAAAAGTGGGAAGTGCGGGGAGGTATAAACAAGGGAGGAAAGGGGAGAAAGGAGGGAAAAAAAACAGAAAAGGGGAAAAGAAAAAAACCAGAGAGGTAAAGAGGAATGTAGCTCCAAGAAAAGGAGAAAAAGAAAGTCAGTTCAGCCGGAAGACAGGGTTCCGGCTAAACACCCCAAGAGGCCACTAGGCCTCTAGGTGCAGTGAAATATCAGAGAAAACTCTGAAAAGTAGTGTCAAAGACACACCCTAGTGGGGAAGGTGATTGAACAAAGAGCAACCAGCCAAGCCCCTACAGCGGGCAATATCGCTCCACTCAGTAGGCCCTCAACCCCGGCAAGGCTAACACATTTGTGGAACATAACCAACCAGCTCATGGGCTAAGCATATACCTGTAAATGGGCACAGTATGTAAAACCCAAGAAAGGGTACTGACATATGTCAGAATTAGATGCAGGAGCAGTGTTAGTTATTATAAAGTATCACTAATCTAGTAGCATAGCACAATGTACAAAAAGCTTATGAAAATATATGAACAGTCAAAAAAAAAACAGTGCAAAACAGGCCCCCAAGCGACTCCACACAGGAGCCCTGGATGGCGTCAAAAATAGGCATCGTCACCTCCGAACACATGGGTCCAATTTACTCGTAATAGTCAAACTCAAGCAAAATCACAACCTGACCACACATGGGAACTCGGTGACCAGAAGGGGTATTATAAATGACAGAAACAAAAAGAAGTGGTCAAAAAAGCTACACGCGACCCTCAAGTGTCATCAGCTAAGTTAACAGAGCCATGTCTACGTCGGGAGCCCCTTCTCCTCTTTCCCAAAGATCCAGCAGGGGGTCCTCCACTCCGACGCAGACCCCATAAATCAGACGCAGTAAGGCGAGGCCAATCACCCAGTGTGACCAGGGGCAAGCCCAGTGCGGTGGTACAGTTCTGTAAATCCGATGGGGATCTCAAAACTGTCATTCCTTTATCAGTTCGGACCTGTAGTTGGAAAGGATAGCCCCAATTGTAGGGGATCTTATTTTGCCGCAGCACTTCCAAGAGGGGGCGTAGAGCCCTCCGTTTAGCCAGGGTGAAGCGTGAGAGATCAGACAGGAGAAGAATGTCAGATCCATTAAAATCAATAGCATCATGGTCTCTCGCCTTACGCATGATGTCATCTTTGACTTGGAAATAGTGAATTCTACAGATGACGTCCCTCGGCTTATCCGTATCAGGGTTTCTTGGTCCTAACGATCGGTGGGCTCTATCAATTTCGATGTGTTGGGTGGGTGACTTCCCTAAAAGGGAGTTGAAGATGCCATGGAGGGCAGAGGAGAGGTCACGTGGGGCCACGGACTCAGGGATCCCACGGAGCCTGATATTATTCCTCCTGTTTCTGTTCTCAGAGTCCTCCAGCAGATCAAGGACCACATTGAAAGTCTCTGAGTGTAGGTCCAGAAGCTGCTGCTGGGTGTTTAATTGTGAGGAGAGCTTCTCTACCTTGGCCTCTAGTGCAGTGACTGTAGTGTTAAGCTGAGACACCTCTTCCTTGAGAGCCCCCACCTCACCCCTGCACACTGCCTCCAATCTTTGTATGTAACACTCCATGTCAGCCTTGGTAGGGAAGGCACTTAGGTGGGCTTTCAGATCAATGGCAGTTATAGGCATGAGCATAGGGTCAATAGTGTGACCAGTGTGAGCCTGTAAGCAAAGTCCGGCAGCCACACTGATGGGGGGTGTAGTGCCCTGGGACTGAGTGTTAGCTGAAGCTCTCCCCTCACAAGCCCCTGCTGCTGATGATGTGCACAGATCAGGGTCATATGTCTGATAGGGGTGAAGTGTAGGAGGAGAAGGGCCCCCCAGTGTTCCAGCCTGTGATGAAATGCTTCCAGGTGTGAGGGGGTTAAGGCCACTCAGCATGTCTGCCCGCAGTGAAGGGCTCCCAGGCATGGGGGGATGGGCTTTGTCACAAACCTTTCCTGTTCCTCCTGCACTGCTTCCTCGTGTCTGCCTCCTGGAAGATCCTCCAGCTCCTGGGGCTGTCTGCCGACCTCCTGCTGCTGTCACTGAGGCAGTGCTGCTTCTCTGAGGGCCCAGGGTGTTCAGTGATGATCTCTTACCCTGAGGCTGTGATGTGGAGGAGGCGCCATCTTTGCCTGCTGCCATTACAGGGTGCTGTGCTCTCTTTCCCGCATTTTCAGAGGCTGTCAGGAACCTTGTGATTCCTGAGCCAGCAGAGCCCGCAGCCAGCTCCCTGGATGTCTGGGAGCGCAGGGCAGACTTTCCTTTCATCATCCGGAGGGTGAGTAGAGCAGATGATGGCAAATTATGTGCTGTAGGGGCTTCAGGGACCAGAGCTCACAGGGCACACGTCCTTACAGCTCCATGTCCAAGCCACTCCCCTGATTTTTGTTTATTAATCCTTTCAACATGCCATAATAAAAACCTGCTGACAGATTCCTTTTAAATCAGCATTGTTTCCATTGTGCTGATCACTTCAATATAAAGCTATGTTCATACAGATACATTTAAAGGACTGTGTAGGGATCTCAATGCCCAAACTGACAGTGAGTCTCCAGATCTATACTTCCATCCTCGTAGACACATATGAGGTTGTAAATTCTGGTCTGGGGACCCTCATTGTGGTGCATACACGGACCCTGAAATACGTGTCTCTAATGAGACAATCCCTTTAAATTGATCTTTGATGTCTAATTTATATCATGGAGAAATATTGTAATCTGAGAGTCCTCAGTGGCTGATACCTATTAATGGCTAACTGAGAAGATGGGAAATAAGCTCAAGCTTTCCAGACAGCTCAGGTCTCTTCATCAGGCACAAATTCTGAACACATATAGATACACATCTTGTATCTTGAAGATTAATAACAAATTCTGAAAAAAAGATAAAATGTGCCTTGGAGTGTTGTGCCCTCGTTAGAGAAGCGAGTCTATTAATGACGACATATTACAGATAATCGGCCGCTTTCTGTTCTTTATAGAATCCACAAATATCCAACTGCAGTATATCTCTATGAGGACATTTATTGCTTCATTGTACAACCATGAATCCTGGGCAATTAAGCCAGTGTTGCATAAAGAAAATGGACATTTATCCAGCTGAATATCATAAATAATGTGCTGGTGATCTACATAGTAACATCATGGTTAATGGTGTAATTCACCCCACAGTCCATCCAGACAGGTGCAGCAGCACTGGACACTGCTCAGTGACTGCAGCACAACAGCGCCACCTAGTGCTATGATTTAGAGTATTACAAGACAAGTGAATTGCAGTGATTGTGTCTGTTGGGAGAAGATGATCAGCGCCAGATTGGAAATTAATAACAGACCTTGGCTTGTGCACAAAGCTCCAACTAACATCCACAACTATCTGTTGACAATAATAAGACTTATGACGTGGTAGAGCAGCTGGAGAGTGCAGGCATCTTACTAACAGATTCTCTCGCTCCTTTTCTATGTTGGCTGTTATCAATATGAAAAAATATGATTAATGCCTCATTCTTGATTTTGACTTGTACGTGACAAAAGGACCGATTCTCATCAGTGCTGGAGCAGATTTTTAACAGTGTTTTTACTGACAGTCATTTTCTCGTATGCCAAAGAAAAAAAATATATAAAAAGCTTCTCCTCCAATAGACAGACAGCAAATCAGAGGCAGATCTAGGTTGTCCAGCACCTGGCGCAAGAATTAAGTACCTTCCACCCCGCATGTGGCATGAGTAGTCATCATGTCACCAATCATTCATATGTGAGCAGTGTTTTAACTTGAAGCCCAGGGGCCCTGATGCAAAAGCTCCAACAAGACCCCCAATTATTGCATAACTTTAATAGCATTAGTCTTTTTCTATAGGCCAAAGGGGCTTTTGGGGCCCCCTAGGCTCCAGGGCCCAGGTGCAATTGCTACCCCTGCACCTGTTGTAGTTATGCCCCCGGCCTTGTGCAAAAGAGCTGCTCTACCTAATTCTGTCAATGTTTGGTGGAGAATTACAGCCCTGCTTTGAGAGAAACAATAAGAACAGCTAGATTTCTCATGACAATAAGTATGTGTGGCACCCCACTGGTCGTGACGCCACATATGGGCACTGCACCCATATAAGAGTGTGTAGTATCCCTGTGACTAGGGAATTGGGATGTCGCATAAGGGAACCTCATAACACTCATTCACACACACCCTAGAGTAGGGGACCATGGGTGGACCAGCTGAAGGGAGGACCCAGTTCCATGGGAGGAGTGACACTGTAGAAAAGTGTGTGGGTGGGAGCACAGAGAGGAGAACAGAAGAGTTAGTGAGTGGAGAGCTCCGTTGGGGAGTGAGGAGTGCAGTACGTCGGAGAAGCCGTCGGGACAGAGGGAGATCCTAGGGGTACCAGGTAGAGCGGTGCGCCCGAATCCAGACCTGGTATGACTACCGACCAGAGAGATATGGTCCTGGTGCAGAGGACCGGCTCTGAACGCTGTGCGGGCATTTATCCCCAAGCCGTTAAACCAGAGGCACGAGCTTCTAGAGGAATATGGATATGTAGGAGGCTAAGGATGAGAAAGTGAGTAGATGGTGGTCAGATAGGGGAGAGAGGGAGGTTGTGGGTTTAGTTAGGGAGCAGAGGCGGATGAAGATGAGGTCCAGTGTATGTCCATCTGTGTGGGTGGCTGTGGTGGACCTTTGAGAGAGGCCAAAGGATGAAGCAAGTGACAAGGAGTTTGGGGGCTGTTGACTGGTTGGTATCAATGGGGATGTTGAAGTCACCCATTATGATGGTGGGAATGGTGCCAGAGAGAAAGTATAGGAGCTAGATAGAGAATTGGTTAAAGAAGACAGTGGTCGGGCCCAGGGTCGATATATGATGGCCACTTGAAGGTTAGAAGGAGAGTAGATACGGACAGAGTGCGCTTCAAAAGATGAGAGGATAAGGGATGGAGGAGGAGGAATTGGATTGAAGGTGCAGTTGCTAGAAAGGAGAAGACCCACTCCTCCACCATGTTTGTTGCCAGTGCAAGGTGTGTGGGAGACGTGAAGTCCACCATAACACAGCGCAGCAGGGGAGGCAGTGTTGTAGGGTGTCAGCCATGTTTCTGTGAGGCCCAGGAAGGAGAGTTTGCGAGAAGTAAAGAGTTTGTGAATGAAGTGGAGTTTATTACAGATGGAATGGACATTTCAGAGCGCTCCAGAATAACTACATTTCCCTTTTGTGTGAGCTTTATTGACAGAAGATTGCTTTCAAATTGGGGGCACAGAGAACATCCTTTACTGGGATCGTTCTGCTTTGTGCTGAGGAAACTGGACAGTGGAGATGGCTATCTCCTACTCCTTCTGAAGTAATTTAGTTTTCCAAATATTTTTATTAAGGGAAAGGGATGGGGAATAACAGGGGGACTTAAATAGGGAAAGGGAAGGCAGAGGGAAGACATTTTTACATTAAATACAAACACAATACAAACAGGAAATTTTACAGCGATAAATAAACATTTTGTCTTCAGGTACATCAGTTCTAAACTGTGAGTTTAAACTGAAGTCATATAGTGACCATTAGCTAAGATGACCTTTTCTGACTTGCTCTTATGAATGTTAGTGAAGAAATCCTTGTTATTTGTCATATGGCTGCTTTGCAGATGAGCCTGTACTGGCATTAAATGCCGCTTCAACACATGCAGAATCTTCCTTTACTGCTGTTTTAACTCTTTGACTGTTCTGCTTTGTAAGCTGACTCATTCTTGATTTCCAAATTCAGCATATTGCTTTAAGGTGGCTGGGCTTTATACAGACAAAACATTCACAAGTTTCTGATTGCTCCTATTTTTAGAGAAGTCCTGTGTCTTTAATGCTGTTTCTGCTCTGGATTCATTACTGCTGCTTACAGTCTGTATTTTTCTCTTGAATTCATCTACAAGTTTGCCTTTAACATATTCTAGTGTGAGCTCCATTATCTGGCCGTGCATCTAATGCAGTGATAAGTGGAAGAATACTTAGAAGTGCGGCAACATGAAAATCTTTCATTTCTTCTCCAATACCCCTGAGACGCTCCACAATTTCTAGGGTGTTTCTTATATAGTCCTATATATTCTGGCCATCACTCAGCTTTTTTATGAGATAAAGCTTATTGCTGAGATTTGATCTTTCATGCACTTTCTGTAATTCATCCCACATCTCCTTTGCAGTTGCACAATTGCATATAGGCACAATCTGAGGGAGATGGTGCTTTGTGCTTTTTCATCCTTCTCTAACCAATCATCTGGTAATGGATGAGGCACTTGTTCCTGAGTATATTTCCATGTACCTTCTCTTATGAGCAGCATCTTCACCTTGAATTTCCAGGACTGGTAGTTCTGGTTAGTCAGGCTTGGTACTGTGAACTTGACAGGATCGCTGCTAGTTCACATCTTCTCTGTTGCTCTGTGCTGCTTTTGCCTTGGGCTTCTTGTTGCTGTGTCATTCTGGGCCTATAACCTGTTAGCAGCGAATTATTCAGGATACTCTTCAAGCATGTGACAAGAACAGTTGGTTTATTCAGGAACAATCAGTAACAAATATGATACGCTTAATAGATCAGGAATAATGGAATAATTCATTTCTTGCGTGTCTGTCTCTGTGCAGCATCTGCAGGTGCTTCATCTCTCATACACAGGCACGGGAAACTGAAAGTACAGTCACATGTTCTCTCTGTGACCTTCTGGGAGGTTTTTTTACTTTTTTTTACTAACTGTATAAACCGCATATGTGGCGTCCCGCAACGAGTGCGTCACAGGAGGGTATTGCAGCCAAAACAGCAGCAGCAATATTTTCTGACTAAGCAATGATATAGTTAACTCAGAGATCCATACCCTACATGCATCACCTAGCATAGAGGGCCAATAAGGTCCTGGTGGGCTGAGTGTAGTGTAGTGTGCAGAAAGAGAGAACTGACTTGGCAACCTGGGAGAAGGAAGCAAGATCATCAGCTCTGCAACCTAGGAGAGGGGGTTGCACAGTTCCGTGCAGCCCCCTGGCCAATTTCCCGGGCCAACTCCCTGCCATCACCCCGGTTGAGCACCATTATTCCCAGTGCCTTAACAACCGATCAACGGGCATCAACATGCGGGTCCAAAATCATCCTGTGCCTATCTACAGCTAGTAGTAGATCAGCACTGCTATGCGAACCAGAGGAGTTGAGGGACCGCTTTACAGGAGCACCCCACCACCGCCACACAGTCGTCTAGCCAGCGGTGTACCCACCAAAGGACCCAAGGCTCCCCAAAGCATCCGGAATGTATACCCTGGATAGGGCATTCAAGCAGCCTCCTTGTACCCGATCTAGCATTCCTGGGCGACAACGGCAACACAACTAGTTAGAATGGAGGAACACCGCGGATCTCTGAGAAACACTGGTCATTGCTGAGTCCACCCGGTCCACTACCCGTAACTGTATACCATGTACTGCCTGCTGGTTACAGAGACTTGCAGTGTCCGTGCCTTCTTATGACTGTTTATCCGCATACCAAGGTAACCGCAGCTGCCTCAGAACATCTTGTGCAGCTCCTGGCTTCGGGGATCATCGCTCAGCCTGTGGGGAGCATTCCATCTTGCTGCATTCCATCCCCCGGAGGCCCCGCAGCGCCGGTTCAGTTACCGGAACTCTGATAGGTGGCGTCACGAAACAAATTAACCCCTAATCTGTTCAACCCATGATGTCTCTCTTTTGATCTGTACCACCGGGCCCCACTACCGGCAGGCGCGGCACCCCGTGACAAGGAGGAAGAAGCAAACTCCTGTCCCCCGGAGTCCCGGCCACGGTGAGTCACATACAAATCTAGCAACTAAACACTCGCAGACAGGAATGGAGTTGTTGCACTAAACATATTCCAACACTCACACTAGTTCAAGCATTCACACTAGTCAGGTTTTTGAATACAACAGTTAGGACCGCGTCAGAGATGGGTACACTTTGAAGTTAGTGACGTGGCTTGAAATAACTTTTTTTGCGCAAAAAAACGGATGGACTAAGTACCCTGTATTTGTTACATTAATTTTTTATACTGCACTCGCATTTAATATTAATATTTTTACTGCAGTGTACTGTTTTTGTCGCATTTAGCTTTTGTTTCCAATATGTTGGCGGTGTGAACATGTTCTTACAGACTTGTTCGCTGTGTGCAGGACTCAACTGTTTTTAATATTCCAACACTGGTAGATGCCAGTCTGGAAGGCTGAGATGTCTTACAGACCAATCTCCTGCAGTGTCTGACAAGGAGAGGATCTACTGGGACCAGGGAAAGTTGAATAAAGAGACTCTCCCCACTGATACAACAGAGAATTGGTACGGTAAAAAGTGTCTGGTCTTTCCCAATTTATTCAGGGAACAATTATTAAGAATCACTAATGAAATCCTTCTGCACAGACACCTTGGAGAACCAAAGCTTATCTGACACTTAACTTTTATTGACCCAATAAGAGGACAGACATAGCCAATTAACGTTGATCCTGCACAATTTGTCCAAGAGTTGGAAAGACTGGGAACATCTAAAAAAACCCCATTGTTACCAATACAAGTGACTGATGATCCTTTCCAACAAGTGGCTATGTATATCATAGGGCCACTTGCCATACCTAGCAGCTCTGGCAAAAGCATCATTTTCATAGTTGTCAACTATGCTATGCGATATGCAGACGCATTGGCACTGTCCTCCATCTGAGACGATATAGTGGCTCATGCACTAATGTGTTTGGGTCCATGTGGAGATGTTGACTGCTCAGGCAACCCAAATTATGTCCAATCTAATGTAAAGTCTCTGCAAGAAAATACACGTGCAGCATCTTGTAGCCAGTCCCTTATCATCCTGAGACCGATGGGCTATGTGAATGTTTTAATGCAACTGTAAAACAAATGCTCCAGATGCTGGTAGACATGGAAGGACGGGACTGGCAGCGTTACCTCACTCATCTTTTGTTTATGTACAGAGAGGTATCAGGAGCTCTCCAATCCATTCTCTCTGCTGCCTCATTTGTGAATGGATCTTTTGGGGGATTCACCTGAATCACATATTTTGGAAATGTAACTGGAAACCCGAATATAAGTGCTCAGCATAGAGAACAGGATAAATGTGAACTGGTCCAAAATGTTCTGTCCCAAAAGGCTACTAATAGCATTCCACTCAACCCACAAAAAAAAGAAAAAAATCAAGCCCACACCAAGGTCTGTCATCTTCAAATGTAGTCCGCAAACTATTTTAGGAAATGATGTGCTCCAAAAATCAAATGGCGCTCCTTCCCTCCCGAGCCCTGCTGCGTGCCCAAACAGTGGTTCTCCACCACATATGGGGTATCCGTGTACTCAGGAGAATTTCCACAACAAATTTTGGGGCCCAATGAAAATTAAAATATTTTGGGCTAAAACAACATTTTTGTGGGGAAAAAAAAATCTTTTTTTTTACTTTTCACGGTTCTACGTTGTAAAATTCTGTGACGCACTGTGGGTGCAAGGTGCTTACCACACATCTAGATAAATTCCTAGGGGGGCTAGTTTCTAAAATGGGGTGACTTGTGGGAAAATTTCATTATTTAGGTACATCAAGGGATAACCAAATGTGAAATGACATCTGTGGATCATTCCATCAAAATCTGCGCTCAAAATGTTTCTCCTTCCCTTCCAAGCCCTTACATGCAACCAAACATTTTTTTTCACCATATATGAGGTATCGATTTACTCAGGAGAAATTGCAAAACAAATTTTGGAGTCTATTCTCTCCTGTTACCCTTCTGAAAATGAAAAAATTGGGGCTAAAAGAACATTTTTGTGTAATAAAAATCTACTTCTTCATTTGCACGGCTTAATGTAAAAACATTCTGTGAAGTACCTGGGGATTCAAAGTGCTCACCACACAACTAGATAAATTCCTTGAAGGATCTAGTTTCCAAAATGGGGTCACTTGTGGGGTTTTCCACTGTTTAGATACATCAAGGACTCTCCAAACACAACATGGTGTCCGCTAATGATTCCAGACAATTTTATGTTCAAAAAATCACATGATGCTCCATCCGAGCCCTGCCGTGCGCCCAAACAGTAGTTTTCCACCATATATGGGGTATCGGTGTATCCTTGTGAAATTACACAACAAATTTTATGGTGCAATTTCTCCTGTTACCCTTGTGAACATTCAATTTTCGATGCTAAAGTAACATTTTTGTTGCAAAAAATATTTTTTATTCTTTCCTTCCACATTTCTTAAGTTCTTGTGAAGTACCAAAAGGGTTAATAAACTTCTTGGATATTGTTTTGAGTAGCTTGAGGGGTGCAGTTTTTGGAATGTTGTCATTTTTGGGTATTTTCTGTCATGTAGGTGCCTCAAAGTCACTTGTGGTCCCCAAAAAAATGGTTTTGTAAATTTTGTTGCAAAAATGACAAATTACTGATAAACTTTCAACCTTTCTACCTTCTAATTTTGTTTAAAAAATTGTGCTGATGTGAAATAGACTTGTTGAAAATCTTATTTGTTAACTATTTTGTGTGATATAACTATGGTTTAACGGTATCCAAATTCAAAATGTTAAAATTCCCAAATTTTTGCCAAATGTCTGATTTTTTCACAAATCAATGCAAAAAATATTGTCTTAGGCTCCTTTCACATCAGCGGTATTGCAATTTCATGGTAGATCTGCCAGATGTAGCCGCAGAGCGCAGACACTGCAAGAGAATGATGGAAGAGGGATTCCGAAACAGTTGACAGTGCAATGACGGGCAAAGGGGGCCCACAGGCGGGGGGAGCCTGGTGTTGTAGCTGGTATGGAGCCCCCCTCACTCACAAGGTCCATAGCAGCTGCATTTTTACTGCTGCCTTTGGTGGTATGCCACTGTCGCCACCTCTTAGGCTAAGTGCCCACTGTGCTTATATTTTGTGCTGTGTTTTTGTGCTGCATTTGTACGTACACAAACTGTCATGCATGTAGCGGATGGGAGAAAGGAAGCTGGATGGTATAACGGGAAGGGAAATCTGGGTAACTAGTCTGGCCATGGACTGGGGTCCCTGTCTAGCCCTATTCCCAGAGGTATCTCAGATGGCGAGGAGATCTAAGCCACCACACTTGCCCTCTACTCCTCAACCAGCCTTGTGCAATTCTCTATCACCTCCCACAGCAACCTCCAAGGAAAAAACAGCAAGAAGCTTCAGCAGGTGCACCATCTTCACTGCCCACGCAGTCAAAGCCAGAGTGAACTCTAACAACAAAGTCACCTGGAGGAATGGCTAAAGGCGTGGTCACCCGATAACCTATACATCCAGCTGCAGCATGTAGAGAGGAACAGCAACTTCAGCATTAACCTCAACAGATCTAGGGGAAATAAACTCTGGTTTAATTGCAGCAGAGCTATTCACATGGACTGCGGAGCAGTCAACACGTGACACAAATGCAGCAAAAGCTGCACAAACCTATTGTATTTGTGGACATACAAACGCAGCCCAAGTACGCAGCCCAAATAAAGTGACACACAAAGAGTGACACACACAGAGACTGACAGACACACTTTCTCACTCTCCGGCATGCCTACAGTGATCGGTGAAGTATTCTTCCCAGGCAGCAGAACAACCTGTGGATTTCGTCCAATCAGAGGCTGGACTGGTCACATGGGGCAGCGCAGGTCCTTAAGTCACTTCTCCCAGTGTTGGGAGTGAAGATCTCACCGGGGATCGCCGTGGGATCACTGGGGAGTATTGCAGCGTTTATGCTGTAGAAATCACTTTAAAAAAGCATCACACACTGTGAAAATGCCCATCCATTTGTGATACTTTTTTGAGGGGTTAGAATGGAGTCTATGGGAAGAACGCAGCCAAAAAACAGGCAGATTAATTGCAGGGACATAAAAAAAACGCACATGTTGGGACAGCGTTTGTAAAATCACATTGACTTTCATTAAAAAGCTGTGGATGTTGCGTTTTTGGTGCAGGAACGCAGCAAAAAATGCACAGTGGGCACATAGCCTTATCAAACAAAACTCAGACTGGCTGTTTTTCCTACCGGTTTTAATCACTTGTCCACACCAGGGGTCCTATTTTCAAAGGGGTCACGTGGAGTGTTAAAGGCCCGTTACACGCTTCAACATCTCAGCAATCTGACCAACGATCCTACTTGACCCAGATCGCTGGAATGTCATTAATTGATTGCTATTGAGGTGTCACATGTACAGATATCGCGAAAGACTCAGCAATGATTCCACGACAAGCGAACGATACTTGCGGTCATTTGGTTGCCTACGTCCTTCAGTTCTGAATAGGCGAAGTTGTAAACGACATCGTTATCAAGGTGTCACACACACTGATGCTGCAGGTTGGACGGACGATCAACGACTGATTTAAGGTCGTGATCATAAACCTGCGCTCAATGATCAGCCGACTTATCACTGATCGTATGTACATGTCACACGCAACGACGTCGTTGCAACGTCGTTGCTCCGCCCCAAAACCTGTGACGTACCAACAATATTGTTAACGATATCGTAGCGTGTAGATAGAAAGCTTTCTTTCCTCTTCAATTATAATTAAAGTACTTCCTTGTGTTCAGTGTATAGAAGGGTGGATATGTATGTATCCTCACTCCACGACACAGATAATGCCACAGCTTTCTACAACTCTTCACTTACATCAGCTATTGATGCAGCTGTCCCTCTCGTTCATGGCAGAACACAACAAATCAACAGACAACCCTGGCACACAGACTCCACTAAAAAACTGCGGCGAGCATCTAGGGTTGCAGAGCGGCGCTGGAACAAAACATTCTCGCATGAAAACTACAGAGCATTCAAACAAGCACTTCTCAAATTCAAGTCAGCACTCCCCACCACTAAACAGAATTACTTTATTACCCTCATATCCTCTTTGTCCCACAACCCCAGGCACTTATTCAACACATTTAACTCCCTGCTCCATCCCCACTGCCACCTCCTACTTCTCATATCCCTGCAGAAGACTTTACAACATACTTCACCAACAAGATTGATCACATCAGACAAGTCTTTGCTACCCAACCACCACAACCCCCATGTATACCAGACCACTCCTCTCCTCCACTAACCCTCCTCTCCTCCATCACTGAAGGAGAACTTGCTCACCTCCACT
The DNA here is from genome assembly GCA_033576535.1 of Allobates femoralis. NCBI lineage: Eukaryota > Metazoa > Chordata > Amphibia > Anura > Aromobatidae > Allobates > Allobates femoralis. The sequence continues at coordinate 546,593,679 of JARQOC010000004.1, forward strand.
CCAGATCGCACCTCACCCCTTGTGCACTGGACCCCATCCATTCTCACTTCCTCCCCAACCTCACCACCACACTTATCCTAGCCCTTACCCATCTCTTCAACGTATCACTAACTTCTGGTACCTTTCCTTCTGCTTTCAAACATGCAACAATTACACCTATCTTAGAGAAGCCATTCCTTGACCCCACTTCTACATCCAGCTACCGGCCCATATCCCTGCTCCCATTTACTTCCAAACATCTTGAAAAGCATGTCCACACGGTACTCTCATCCCACCTCTCATCCAACTCTATCTTTGACGACTTTCAATCCAGCTTCCGCCCCCCAACACTCCACTGAAACTACCCTGACCAAACTTACTCGCGGCCTAAGCTAACAGACAGTTCTCCGTCCTCCTCCTTCTTGACCTGTCCTCTGCATTCGACACAGTCGACCACTGCCTCCTATTACAGATCCTCTCTTCCATTGGTATCACTGACCTTGCCCTCTCCTAGATCTCCTCCTACTATTTAGTGTCTTCCACTCCCACACGACCTCCTCGCCCCATCCTTTCTCTGTTGGGGTCCAGAATCCCGGAGTGTGTATCAGCCATATCTTCCCCATTCTCCTATTGCTTCCTAAAACTCAATGTAGACAAAACCAAACTCATCATCTTTCCTCCATCTCACACACCTTCCTTACCAGACCTATCTATCACACTAAATGACATCACACTTTGCCCTGTACCTGAAATTTACTATCTTGTCCTTCAAACTGCACATCCAAGCCCTTGCCACCTCCAACTCAAAAATATTTCTAGAATCCGGCCCTTCCTCAACCCTCAATCTAATAAACTACTAAAGCATGCCCTCATCATCTCCCATCTCGACTACTGCAACTTCCTCCTCTGTGGCCTCCCTAACATCTTGCACCTCTCCAATCTGTCCTTAACTCTGCTGCTTGACTAATCCACCTCTCTCCTCGCTATTCCTCCACTTCTCCCCTCTGCAAATCCCTCCACTGGCTCCCAATTCACCAGCGTATCCAATTCAAACTGTTAACATTGACTTAGAAAGCCGTCCACAATCTGTCCCCCCCATATATCTCTGAACTAATCTCCCGATATAATCCAACTCGTAATCTTCGATCTTCCTAAGACCTCCTTCTTTCCTCCACATTTGTACTTTCCTCATCTAACCTCCTGCAAGACTTTGCCTGTCCATCCCCCATTCTCTGGAATTCTGCACCCCATTTTGTCCTTCACACTCGGAACCTGAAAACCCATCAATTCAGAACAGCCTACAGCCTGCAATGACCGCAATGCCACCTCACCACCACTGGACCTGGCGCTCCACTACCATCAGAGCAGACCCAACCTACTGTCTCTCTCCCCATTGCCCTGTAGAATGTTAGCCCACAAGGGCAGGATTTCTCTCTCTCCCCTCTGTATCGGTCTGTCACTGTCAGTTTGTTCACTGTATTTTTAACTTGTTTGTATGTATCCCTTTCTCATGTACAGCACCATGGAATCAATGGTGCTCTATAAAGAAATAATAATAATAATAATTGCCTTGTTGAAATGTCCAACTTTCATTTAATCTTCATCATCCTGGTAGATGGCGGCAGATTAGTATTAAGAATGTCTCTGTACATTTCTCAATTAATACTTATTTCAATTGTATGAAGTTATCTAGTACCGTATGTTGAAAAACAGTCCCACATCTGATGTTCCCACCTCCATACTTCACTGTTGATATGATGTTTTTGGGGTGATATTCAGAGCCTTTTGGCCTCCAAACATGTTGTGTATTATGGCATCCAGAGAGTTCAATTTGGCCTTATCTGACCAGACTATATTCTCCCAGTATTTTACAGGCTTGTCTAAATGTTGTTGAGCAAACTTTAAACACACTTGAACCTGCTTTTTATTCAGCAATGGAGTCTTGCATGGTGAGCGTGCATGCATGTAATAGAGGTTGAGTGCATTGCTTATTGTTTTCTTTCAAACAATTGTACCTGTTGATTCCAGGTCTTCGTGTAGCTCTATCTCCACAGGTGGTTATTGGCTCTTGGACAGATCTTGTGGTGATTATTTTCACCTCTCTATATGAAATCTTGCAGGAAGCACATGGTATTGGCCAGTTTATGGGGAAATTATGTTATTTTCACTTCCAGAGTATGGCCCCAGCCTTAATCAGTAATTTCGAAATTCTTTGTAACCAATGCTATTTGTATGTTTTGCAACAATAAGATCTGCATAGGTCTTGAGACAGCTCACTGGTTTTACCCATCATAAGACGTTTCTAGTGTGGAACCTTGATAATGAGACACCTTTTTATAGGCCATCAGCTGAACTGGTTGACATTATCATGTAAATACTAATTGTTTACAGTGTTGACCCTTAGTTTTTAATAATTCTGCAATTCGCTTTGGTATGCTGGATAATCAGTTTCTGGGCCAATCTTTGGAGGAAGTACAGGAACTGAACTGCAGAGGACTGGGCTAAAATTATTTTCTCTGATGAAGCCCCCTTCAGATTGTTTGGGACATCTTTTTGGGACATCTGGAAGAATCGTCTGTAGAGGAAAAGTAGAGCACTACCATGAATTCTGTTTCATACCAACAGTAATGCATCCTGAGACGATTTATGTGTGGGATTTCTCTTTCTCTATGGAGTGGGTTAACTCACAATTTTGCCTAAGAACATTGCCATGAATAAAGAATGGGATATAAAGATCCTCAAAGAGCAATTTTCCCCCATGATTTGATGAAGAACATTGCTTTTTCCAGCATGATGGAGACCATATCACAAGCCAAAAGTGATTAATTAATGGGGCTCAGTAAACAAAACATTGAAATTTTGGGGCCATGGCCAGGAAACTCCCTAAATCTCAATCCAATTGAGAACCTGTGGTCAATTATGAAAAGGAGGGTGGACAAACAAGAACACAGAAATCATGATAAACTCCTAGCACTGATTAGACAAGAATTGGTTGTTATCAGTCAAGTTTTGGCTCAGAAGTTGATATCCAGCTGTCAGGACAAAGGGCAGAAGTATTGAAGAATAAGAGTCAACACTGTTAAAAGAATATTAAGTCTCTATTATTATTTATTTATAGAGCACTATTGATTCCATGGTGCTGTACATGAGAAAGGGTTACATACAAACAAGTTAAAAATATAACGAACAAGCTGACAGTGACAGACTGGTACAGAGGGGAGAGAGGCCCCTGCCCTTGCGGGCTAACATTCTACAGGGCAATGGGGAGAGAGACAGTAGGTTGGGTCTGCTCTTGTGGTGGTAGAGTGCCGGGTCTGATGGTGCTGGAGTGCCATGTCCAGTAGTGGTGGAGCACCGGGTCCAGTGGTGTTGAGGCAGCACTGTGGTCATTGCAGGCTGTAGGCTGTTCTGAAGAGATGGGTTTTCAGGTTCCGCTTGAATGTTCCGAGTGGGGGGACAGTCGGACGTTTTGGGGTGCAGAATTCCAGAGGATGGGGGATGCTCGGGCGAAGTCTTGCAGGCGGTTAGATGAGGAACATACAAGTGTGGAGGAAAGGAGGAGGTCTTGGGAGGATCGAAGATTACGAATTGGATGATATTGGGAGATTAGTTCAGAGATATATGGGGGGACAGATTGTGGACAGCTTTGTAAGTCAGTGTTAGTAGTTTGAATTGGATACGCTGGGAATTGGGAGCGAGTGGAGGGATTTGCAGAGGGGAGAAGTAGATGAATAGCAAGAAGAGAGGTGGATTAGTCGAGCAGAAGAGTTAAGGACAGATTGGAGAGGTGCAAGAGTGTTAGCAGGGAGGCCGCAGAGGTGGAGGTTACAGTAGTCGAGATGAGAAATTATGAGGGCATGCACTAGTAGTTTAGTAGATTGAGGGTTGATTCTGGAAGTATTTTTGAATTGGAGGCGGCAGGAGGTGGCAAGGGCTTGGATGTGCGGTTTTTAAGGAAGAGGACAGAGTCAAGGGTTGCTCCAAGGCAGCGGACTTCAGGTACAGGGCAAAGTGTGATGTAATTTATTGTGATAGATAGATCTGGTAAGGAAGGTGTGTGATATGGAGGAAAGATGATGAGTTCGGCTTTGTCTACATTGAGTTTTAGGAAGCGAGAGGAGAAAGAGGATATGGCTGATAGACACTCCGGGATTCTGGACAGGAGAGAGGTAACATCTGGGCCAGAGAGATAGATCTCAGAGTTGTCAGCGTACATGTCATACTGGAAGCCATGGGACTTTGAGTTGTCCCAGACCAAGGGTATATGGATTGAAAAAAGGAGGGGCCCCAGGACAGAGTCTTGAGGGACCTCAACAGAGAGGGTATGGGACGAGGAGGTTGTGTGGGAGTGGGAGACGCTAAATGTGTAGTTGGAAAGGTAAGAGGAGACCCAGGAGAGGGCAAGGTCAGTGATGCCAATGGAAGAGATGATCTGTAATAGGAGAGAAGAGTCCTAGAAGCCAGGGGTGCAGCAATAGGCACAAAAAAACAGGATATATTGGTTGAAACTCCCACAGAAAGATTATCTGTAGGAGCGTCCTATGTGGTTACCAAGTCCAGATGGAATGCCATCATTGGATGTCTTGTGTGGTCTGTCTAACAGTGATGGATGTCAGTTTTTACTTGTTGGACTGTATAGAGGTATTACTCGTCCTACAACTATCAGAGTACTTTTACTTCTGACAAGGTTTCTGTGATAATTTACTTTTAATCCCGATTGACCTATAACAAGACGAGTTGTAACATCATCTCCAACTTTCTGATGAGCCCCGTTACAAAGGATGGGGCGAAACGCGTTAAGCCATTGGGGAAACATTTATTTAATGCTTGGGACCTGGTATGGACCCGCAAAGATACTCCTGAGGACTACCCAGAAAACTCTGGACTAAATAAAGTTAAGTCTGACTCAGGACTCTTCTCTCGATCACCCAACTTTTTTGCCTGTTAGGGCAAGCAATAGGGTAAGCCACCGGGGAGTGGGGGCACCACAAATTAGGGTATATAAAACCTCCACTCTAAGGCAGGAGTGAGACTAAAGGTCCAGTCACACATAACGACGCTCCAGCAATCCCGACAGCGATAACTACCTGCTGGGATTGCTGGAGCGTCGTTACCTGGTCGCTGGGGAGCTGTCAAACAGGCAAATCGTCTGGGGAGCTGTCAAACAGGCAGCGCGCGCTGCCTAGATACCCGGTGTTTACCATGGTTACCAGCCTGTGAGATCGCTGATTGTTGGTCTCTCGCTGTCACACGCAGCGTGCTGACCAGTGGGAGACCAACGACCAAAAAATGGTCCTGAGCACTTTGCAGCGATAAGCAACCTCACAGCATGGGCCTGATCGCTGCTAGATGTTACACACAGCGACATCGCTGGGGAGATCATTGTAACGTCACAGTTACAACAATCTCGCTAACGATCTTGTTATGTGTGACTGGGGCTTTAGGGTCTTGATAGGAATCGGTTGCGGTGTCCAATACTCTGTGTTCCTATATGTTGTGTGTTTTTACAATCTGTTACCTTTGTTGGTCCTTGACCTTTTTAATCTTTTGTAATAAAGAGATTATTTTATCTTATTTGAAGTTGGTAATTTAAACTCAATTGAAAAAACTTTAAGGTGCCGTCACACTAGGCGATCTGGCCAGCGATGTCGGAAGCGATGCGCGGGTGCCCGCTCGCTTCCGACATCGCTGGCCAGCTGTCACACAGAATCGCTGCGGCCTGCGATGCCGCAGCGATGCGGGCGGTGACATCGCTCGCTGGGCTGGGCTCAGCCCAGCGAGCGATCCGCAGCAACGCTGCGGTATAGGCTGGATCGCCGCCGCCATCGCTCTGGCGATGTCACACGGCGCGATCCAGCCTTATCGCAGGTTGCAGGTTGACAGGTTTACGGTTCTTCCCGTAAACCTGACAACCTGCGACCAGCGATAAATCGCGGTCGCGGCGCTTGTTTACACAGCGCGACGTCGCTAGCGATATCGCTGATACGTCACTTTTTCGGCGATGTCGCTAGCAACGTCGCCAGGTGTGACGGCACCATTAGTCTGAGGCCAAGCATCTTTCTTTTATCTTCCTATCTAATTGATTACTATAATCTAAACTATGTTCTAATATATTAGCTTTGATAATTCAGTCAGTATACCTGTGGGACAAGAGATCAGCAGGTCTGTGCAGGAGATAAGCGGTGCCCCACAGCTGACGTCAGTAGAAGCTCCCAGCTTATAACTATCCATAAGCCGCACGGTAGAGACCAATAATGTTAACTGCAGGGCGAAGCTTATGTCGTGCACAGTCCTGCATAGCCCTGCTGATCTTCCGTCTCGCAGGTATACTGACAGACACTTCTCTGATATCGGCTTAACACTATCACGGCTGGCCCCAGGTTTTTGTGGGCCCTGGACCAAGGAGTCTGTTGGCTCCTTTAACACATACCACGATTGATGATTGATACAGAGGCTACATATATATAACTAGTAAAAAGTACTCTGCAGCACTCAGCTACTACCAATGAGGCACATATGCTGACAAGCTATATATATATATATTATGAGAAAAAATTACGTTTTCTTCAAAAAACTAAAAATTCTTATTTTTTTTTTTTTTTAAATCTGAAGTTCTTAGTATACACATTGGCCAATGTCTGTTTGCTCATCGACTGCGACAAAGTGACTTCAGGTCCGATGAGTCCTAACGCTGACACCCAAGTCATCCTTGTCCACCCTACCCCACTACTAAGTGGGCGGACACCATCTAGACCCTAGATCACCAGTAGGCAATGAGGGTGCAAATTGCAGCAAGGAGCCATAAGATACAAAACAGAAACAGAAAAAAAACTGCACAGCACTCACAGACTAATGTGAACTGGTGCAAGCAGGAACGCTGGGTCAAATAACTAGTAAAAACTACTCTGCAGCACTCAGCTACTACCAATGATGTACATATGCTGACAAGCTATATATATATATGAGAAATGCTGACAATTTTATGTACATCATTGGTAGTAGCTGAGTGCTGCAGAGTAGTTTTTACTAGTTATTTGACCCAGCGTCCCTGCTTGCACCAGTTCACATTAGTCTGTGAGTGCTGTGCAGTTTTTTTTCTGTTTGGTATATATATATTTGCAGTAGACCCTCGCGTTGTCTCGGCATAGTAAATAGGTCTTCTGCTGTATTCTGGGGATACTGGGGGCTGTGTGCAGCCTCCTGCTATATACTGGGGGCTGTGTGCAGCCTCCTGCTGTATACTGGTGGCTGTGTGCGACCTCCTGCTACATACTGGGGGCTGTGTGTGACCTCCTGCTACATACTGGGGGCTGTGTGCATCCTCCTGCTGTATACTGGTGGCTGTGTGCGGCCTCCTGCTGTAAGCTGGGTACTCTGTGCGGCCCCCTGTTGTATACTAGGGACTGTATGTGACCCCCTGCTGTATACTGGGGACTGTGTGCTGCCTCCTGCTGTATACTGAGGGTTGTGTGCGGCCTCCTGCTATAAGCTGGGGGCTGTTTGCAGTCCCCTGCTGTATACTAGGGACTGTGTGCGACCTCCTACTGTATACTGAGGACTGTGTGCTGCCTTCTGCTGTATACTGGGGCCGGTGAGCGGCCTCCGGCTGTATATTATGGGCTGTGTGCTGCCTCCCGCTGTATACTGAGTATGTCGAGCCCACTGGGACGGGGTACTCGGTACTGGACCGGGTCTGCTACTGGGGAAGTCACGGGTGGTCCTGGTCCAGATCGTGTCCCGGGTCCTGGGAATAATAAGGGTATATTTACAGGGGATAATGTCAGTCGTGACGCCACCCACAGTGTGGGGCCAGTAATGGGGCCACCGCTGCCGCAGAACCTCCGGGGACGATGTGATGGCAGCTAGGATGGAATAGTTCTCCGTGGGCAGAACTGTGTTCCCCGGGAAGTGTTGATTAAAGTCTATTGTGTAGTGTGCAGGCCTGGTGCTAAGTGTAGCACACTTACTGTCCAGATGCTGCAGGAATCCTCCTTCAGCGATGGAGCCTGCAAGCTGTGGCTCTTTAGGCGGGGATCTGCTGCAAACCTGTATGGAGGGAGTCGTGTTCAGGCAGAGATATGCAAGGGAGTCAGACTCGGGATTCACCGTGTTTACATCTCTAAGTTCTCAAGTATAGTTCACAGTTCCAGTTCACAAGTTACACTCTTTACATGGGCACAGTTCCCCATCCGGGTTCCTTTACTCCCTGCAGCCAGGTTACTCCGTCTATGACCCCTCACTCTGTCTCTCTGTCCTCTCCAGGCTTTCTGTTCTCTTTCTCTCCTATTCACTTTGGTGTGCGTGACTCCGGACAGTATGGCGGTGGCTCGGACTCCTGTGAGCCCTCCGGGTTGCCACTGAGCTGCCTGTCCTTTGGTGGTAGGGACCCTAACGTGTAGCTGTGGTCCCCCGTCGGTTGTCTGGGGATGCCGGGTGAAACTACGGTCCCCTCTAGAGCCGACACTCTACTTCAGCCTAGCCTCCAGCAGTCCTCCCGTGTGAGGCTCTACCAGGCTCTCTCTACTGTGTCTTCGGATATCATAGGAGGGCTACTCCGCCTGATGTCTGCCGTCTCAGCCGTGTTGCTAGGGACCAGTATCACTGTCCCTCTCTTCCCTCACACTCCTGGGGAGATGGCTTCGTACGTGCTTTCTCTCTGCGGCTCGCACTGGCTCTTCCAGATTCTGCGCTCCTTACACCCCACTCGTCCAGGACGTGTGATCTTTCTTTGCTGCTCAGCCTACACCGGCCTGCTGACTCCTTTCTCCTCCCCTTTCTCTATATCTACCCTCTGTCACCTTACTACGTGTTGGCCCACCCACTGTCTCTAAACGCACCACCCCTTGCCTGCCTAGAGTTCCCAGGTTCCGGGTTGGGTGCTGCTCTCTCTTTTGCTACGTGGGTGGTGTGGGCAGTGAGGGTATTGGTGTTCAACTGTCGTCCTACCTGCCTGGCTGCAGTTCCCTTTGTGGCCTCCTGGACGCAGGGGTGCCACAAGAGCTTAGTGCAGCCTCCTGCTGTATACTGGGGGCTGTAAAGGGTAGAGCTATAAAGGGGTGGGTATGTGTAGGGTGATGCTATGAAGTGGGTGGAAATGGATCTTCCAAATGGACAATGACCCGAAGCATACTGCCAAACTGGTTACAAAGTGGCTTCAGGATAACAAAGTCAGTGTTTTTGAGAGGCCATGACAAAGCCAGGATCTTAATCTTATTGAAAATATATGGGTAAAGCTGAAAAGGCTGCGAGCAAGGCGACCTACAGACATGGCTCAGTTACACCAGTTCTGTCAGGAGGAATGGGCCCAAATTTCTACCAACTATTTTCAGTAGTTTGTGGAAGGAGTTTAAATGCAACGGTACCAAATACTAATGAATTGTATGTAAACTTGTGACTGCAGAAAGAAATAAAAATGCCCCAAAATATTCTCTTTCTCATTATTCTAGCATTTGGCAAAGATAAATAAGTGGCTGTAGAGCCCGGCATTATGCTCATATATGGTCGTAAAGCCCATATACGGTAATGTATGTATGTATGCATTATAGCTTTGACCCTTCTTGTAGCCCCACCCATTAACAGCCATGCCCCTACACATAGCCCTGCCCCTTCATAGCTCCACATAGTCTTGGGGTGGGGCTATGTGGAGGGTGTGTGGCTATTTTGAGGGGGCTGAGATATGTGGAGGGGGAGGAGATACCTGGAGGGGGAAAAGCTATGATGCATATACACATACACACACAAACATACATACTGTGAAGTATACCGGCAATATTGCTCATGGCTGGAATAGATCGCATAGGCGGAGGTCTGTTGCAATGTAAATGTGAATGGTTTCACTGTGACTGGCAGCATTGCATAAAAGAGTTAAAGGGAACCAACCACCCCGATGACCCCCCCGGACTATTAATATCGGTCCCTACACACAGCACATACATGTGCTGCAATGATTTTTGCTAAAAAAACTGGTTTTTAAAACTTAAGATAATGCTTTTGAAAGTTTAAAACGAAGGGACGGGTGGGCGTTACTTATCTGTGTCAAAAGCCGGGTTGCAGCTGCCACTCATCCTCCCGTGTCCCGCAGCAGCAGTAACGGCCAGCCCTTTTCAGCGTCACAGCCCTGTGTACGGGCTCGCATGCCCGTGCACACGTCATCAGCTACAGCCGGGAAGCGAGCGCGCGCTCTGACTTCCACAGCCGAGCGCAGGAAGTCAGAGCGCGCGCTTGCTACCCGGCTGTAGCTGATGACGTGTGCACGGGCATGCGAGCCCGTGCACAGGGCTGTGACGCTGAAAAGGGCTGGCCGTTACTGCTGCTGCGGGACACGGGAGGATGAGTGGCAGCTGCAACCCGGCTTTTGACACAGATAAGTAACGCCCACCCGTCCCTTCGTTTTAAACTTTCAAAAGCATTATCTTAAATTTTAAAAACCAGTTTTTTTAGCAAAAATCATTGCAGCACATGGATGTGCTGTGTGTAGGGACCGATATTAATAGTCCGGGGGGGTCATTGGGGGTGGTTGGTTCCCTTTAATGCATGCAATTCTGTGTGTGTGAGTGGACACACCTCTTTACCTGTGAGTGTAACAGGTGGTATATCATGTGACTCCTTGCTGGTCATGGGACTGTGATGCAAGAAAGGTCCTGCACTTCCTGTGTGGTCCACATGGCAGGATACAAGCATGCTTGAGAGTGGACCTTGTTAGAGCTCCTGTAGGTCCAGGAGTAATTGAAGCCCTGAGGATCTGGACTCAGGACAGGTGCCGATACGGACCATGTCCAAAGACCTGGTGGGTGATCCCTGCGTGTGTAACCTCTTTGATGGCAAGAATGACAGAAGCCAGTATGAACTCTGCTAAGCTATAATAGAAGGTAAACCCCGAGTGGGATAATTATGTGCTGAGATCAGGTGATAATTGTGTGCAGGCATACCCGCTAAAGATAACGGACTATGTTATACACACTTCATGTGGGCTGTTGTGGTTATCGGCTATATAACCAGAGTAGCAGTTTATGATTGATAATAAACCGATTGACTATCACCTCATAAATTGCTTCAGATACAGTTTAAGATGGCTCCCCAGCTCTTGTGCTGTCACCCCCACATGAGCCCACCAATATTGCACATACCCATGTCATGCAGCAGGACCCAAACCACAGGAGAGACCCCAAAGTTTAATCCCCAGAGGGAAGCAATTAATGAGGTGACAAATGGTGTATATTGCTTGTCTAAGGGCCCTTTCACATCAGCGTTTTTCGTAATTCGCGGCAGATGCGGTGAAAAAACCGCATCTGCCGCGTTTGCCGCATAACCGCTCCACTTGCGGCGCGGTTGCGGTTTTTTCTATGCAAAGTATAGGCGTACTTGCGGCAGGTGCGGCAAGTGCGGTTTTGCACTTGCGGCAGGTGCGGCCGCGAAAAAAAACGCAGTAAGCCGCGGTTTTTTTTCGCGGCCGCACCTGCCGCAAGTGCAAAACCGCACTTGCCGCACCTGCCGCAAGTACGCCTATACTTTGCATAGAAAAAACCGCAACCGCGCCGCAAGTGGAACGGTTAAGCGGCAAACGCGGCAGATGCGGTTTTTTTCACCGCATCTGCCGCGAATTACGAAAAACGCTGATGTGAAAGCACCCTTAGGGTACCTTTTACACGCGGCAACTTTTCTAGGAATTTCACTGGCAACTTACTGGCTGCAGTGAAATCATGGAGACATTGTTATATCTTGTTGCTGTGTACAAATGGAACAATGTCTCCATGATTTCACTGCAACCAGTAAGTTGCCAGTGAAATTCCTAGAAAAGTTGCCGCGTGTAAAGGTACCCTTACTGCTGCACAACCATTGATGAATTCTGTTTTCTCAGTTTGTGACTATATTCAATTTGTGCATATTAAGCATCTTTCCACCCTCTTCCTGTTGTAATTGTGCCCATAGATCAGTATAAAAGATAGTGAACCCCTTTCCTCTGTAACCAGGGGCGTAACTACAACAGGTGCAGGGGGTGCGATCGCGCCCGGGCCCCGGAGCCTATGGGTCCCCAAAAGTCCCTTTGGCCTATAGAAAGACTATTGCTGTTAAAGATTTGTAATAATTGGGGGCCCCATTGGAGCTTTCGCATCAGGGCCCATGAGCTTCAAGTTGCGCCACTGTCTGTAACCAATTTGTTATACATGCTTTGTGTTATGTACATGTAGCTATCCAACCCTGTCTGTATCGTTGGTCTTAGGTGTCTCTTAACCTTCCTAGCGGTATTCCCGAGCCTGACTCGGGGTTAACATTCACTACCAGAAGCGTTAACTCCGAGTCAGGCTCGGGCTTACCCGCGTTCGCGGCAGATGCGGTAAAAAAAACCGCATCTGCCGCACTTGCCGCATAGCTGCCGCACTTGTGCCGCACTTGCGGCGCGGTTGCGGTAATCTGCATAGTAAAGGGAACCAACCACCTCGGATGACCCTCATACACTGGTAGTATGTGCCCCTGCAGCCTAGTAAACCATTTGCAGCACTGTTTTTGTGTGAAAAGTGGCTGCAGTAGAAGTGAGATAATGATTTTATACACTTACATGCCTGCGTACATGAGGGCGTCTCCTGTGTGTGCTGGCACTTGTGGGCTGTGCTCATCATGCCTGCTCTCCCCTCCCTTATGCACGCCCCCTCTCAGCCTGCTATACTGTGTGAGGCTGATTGCGTCATAAAGGGGGTGGGGCTACCGGGATGCCGCGATTTAGCCCCGCCCCTTTATGACGCAATCAGCCTCACATCACTATAGCAGGCTGAGAGGGGGCGTGCATAAGGGAGGGGAGAGCAGACATGACGAGCACAGCTCACAAGTGCCAGCACACACAGGGAGACGCCCTCAAGTACGCAGGCATGTAAGTGTATAAAATCATTATCTCACTTCTACTGCAGCCACTTTTCACACACAAACAGTGCTGCTAATGGTTTACTAGGCTGCAGGGGCACATATTAACAGTGTATGAGGGTCATCAGAGGTGGTTGGTTCCCTTTACTATGCAGATTACCGCAACCGCGCCGCAAGTGCGGCAGCTATGCGGCAAGTGCGGCAAGTGCGGCAGATGCGGTTTTTTTACCGCATCTGCCGCGAACGCGGGTAAGCCCGCTTTTAGCAAAAAATTCAAGACCTAAACAGACCGCCAGGGAGGCTACCCCAATAACTGTCAAAGAATAAAAAAGTGTATTTCGCATCAACTCTTTTCCTCCTTTCTGCTATATTGACCCAAGTTGGCATGGGGTGGTGTGCTGATTGCAGCTGCCAGCCTCGATTGAATTATTTATTAAATTATGCGCCTAATCACACGATCGGCCTGATGTATTGTGGGCCTAAGCACATGATCGGCCCAGCTCCGGTGCATGCGCAATGCGCATATTGAAGTCAGGCCGATCACGTGATTAGGCCCACAATGCATTGGGCCGATCACGTGATTAGGCCCACAATGCATTGGGCCGATCACGTGATTAGGCCCACAATGCATTGGGCCGATCACGTGATTAGGCCCACAATGCATTGGGCCGATCACGCGATTAGGCCCACAATGCATTGGGCCGATCACGCGATTAGGCCCACAATGCATTGGGCCGATCACGCGATTAGGCCCACAATGCATTGGGCCGATCACGCGATTAGGCCCACAATGCATTGGGCCGATCACGCGATTAGGCCCACAATGCATTGGGCCGATCACGCGATTAGGCCCACAATGCATTGGGCCGATCACGCGATTAGGCCCACAATGCATTGGGCCGATCACGCGATTAGGCCCACAATGCATTGGGCCGATCACGCGATTAGGCCCACAATGCATTGGGCCGATCACGCGATTAGGCCCACAATGCATTGGGCCGATCACGCGATTAGGCCCACAATGCATTGGGCCGATCACGCGATTAGGCCCACAATGCATTGGGCCGATCACGCGATTAGGCCCACAATGCATTGGGCCGATCACGCGATTAGGCCCACAATGCATTGGGCCGATCACGCGATTAGGCCCACAATGCATTGGGCCGATCACGCGATTAGGCCCACAATGCATTGGGCCGATCACGCGATTAGGCCCACAATGCATTGGGCCGATCACGCGATTAGGCCCACAATGCATTGGGCCGATCACGCGATTAGGCCCACAATGCATTGGGCCGATCACGCGATTAGGCCCACAATGCATTGGGCCGATCACGCGATTAGGCCCACAATGCATTGGGCCGATCACGCGATTAGGCCCACAATGCATTGGGCCGATCACGCGATTAGGCCCACAATGCATCGGGCCGATCACGCGATTAGGCCCACAATGCATCGGGCCGATCACGCGATTAGGCCCACAATGCATCGGGCCGATCACGCGATTAGGCCCACAATGCATCGGGCCGATCACGCGATTAGGCCCACAATGCATCGGGCCGATCACGCGATTAGGCCCACAATGCATCGGGCCGATCACGCGATTAGGCCCACAATGCATCGGGCCGATCACGCGATTAGGCCCACAATGCATCGGGCCGATCACGCGATTAGGCCCACAATGCATCGGGCCGATCACGCGATTAGGCCCACAATGCATCGGGCCGATCACGCGATTAGGCCCACAATGCATCGGCCGATCACGCGATTAGGCCCACAATGCATCGGGCCGAACACGCGATTAGGCCCACAATGCATCGGGCCGAACACGCGATTAGTCCCACAATGCATCGGGCCGATCACGTGATTAGTCCCACAATGCATCGGGCCGATCACGTGATTAGGCCCACAATGCATCGGGCCGATCATGTGATTAGGTCCATAATTCACCAGGCCAGATATGACGTTCTGGCCTGACCATTACAGCGGCAGAAAGGGCAGGATATTCCAAAAGAAGCGGCAAAGCACCAGGAGGGATGACACCCAGTGGGGCGTGCTAGAACACAGCGAGGAGGGGATCATGGAGCCCGGAGTCCGCCTTTCTAGACTCCTAGATGAAGACCATATGTAAGTTCTAATTCGTTTTTCAAAATCGTTTATAGGGCCCCTTTAGGTCGGAGAGGGATGGTTAGGGAACAGCTAGGAAGGTGAAGGGACAGCTAGTGATAGGAGAGAAGGGTAAATAGAGGTGACAGGTTCCCTTTAATCTCTCCATCTCCACTTTTGCTGGCCTCGGCATATATGTCACTGCACTCCCAAGTTTGCTGAGTGCATTTGAATGCAGTGCAATGCTTCACTCACACCTTATAGACTTGCATTGGTGCGAGTGAACCGAGACTCAGACAATTGCAGCATGCTATAATTTTTTTTATCTCGGCCCATAGAGAGCTAGGGAAAAACTTGCAGATCTGAGCTGCCTAATTGTGAAACATGAGCCCGATTGTAATGCATGATTTCCTCACATGGCAGTTGTGCGAGTCACACGCCTGTATGGTTCCAGCCTTAGGAGAAGATTTGCAATTTTTTTCCATATCTTAGCATGTGAGAAAATCACTGATGGTAAATAATAACACCATGAACAAACACTGATAAGAATCGAGTCCTGCTTTTACTTTGAGGAAAAAAATAGATGATGTCTTAATGAGGCCATAGGCTTTTTAACGTAAGTGTTCTATACATGTTTCTCATGCAGTAGCGTAGCTAACGGGTGGGCAGGGGCCCAACGGCACCCCCCCCTCCGGTCCTCAAAGGATGGGGTGGCGTGAGAATTCTCTGCCAGCACCCCCCCCGATCCTCACATGGGGGCCTTGGGTGCGCATCTTGCAGGCTAGCTACGCCACTGTTTTCATGTCTTGTACACCGATTTACTATATAATCTATTGGTGTGTTCACATGTCCATGTTTTGTTTCGGAGCAGATGTCCATGAAAAAACAAGAGACGTTAGATTTTATTCAAATATTTGGATCAACATCATAATTCCAATTACAAAATATTAACCTAGAAAAAACTGTATTGAGTCTTTTATTATTTTTTTTTTAATTTTTAGGTATAAGGCAATGTGCACACACAAAAAAAGTGATCCATTTGTGGTCAGAAAAATTCTGCATAAAAACCTTATCAGGTTTTTTTTTAAAAAAAGCAGCACAAATACATCACAAATAAGGGGACACAGAGACATACATACAGACAGGCACGCACACACAGGCACATTCTCACCCTCCAGGGATTTCTTTCTTCCGGGTTTGGTACTTCAAGATCCTGCGCACCATGGGAGTTACATGGTATGCAGGCTCTGGAAGATCGATAAATACAGCATCTGCAACATGCGTTCATGGTGCGGACGAGAATGTATGATTTGTATGCAACATCCGCATGTGTACAAATCACACATGGGGAGCAATCAGTACGCACGGCCATCCGCACCCGAGCGCATAACCGTGCATCCCCATGTTAAACATAGGGATGGGCGGTGCTTGCGCTCGGCTTGCGTTCGTCCGCCTCAATGCGCAGCGCAGGCGAACGCAAGTGTGAGGCCACCCTTACTGCTGATGTCAACAATCTCCTGAAGGTGGCTCTCTTTGGGTGCTGTCATACCTGGTGACGGCACCGGAGATGTGGGCGGCGAGTGGCGGGAGCGCACACATTTTTGGCTCCCCGCCAGCGTCAGCGCCCCCCCCCCCCCCGATGCTCGGCAAGCTGACAGGCGGCATCACCGCTAGGGTGTCTCAAAACCCCAGCGGCGATGCAGGACAATGAGAGCCTATGGCTCCCATCGCCTGTCAGGTCGCCGTGGCCGTTTACATGGGGCGATGTGGACACATCGCCCCAGATCGGCCGCCTGGTTTCACATCACTGATGTGAAACCAGGTGAGCCTCAGAGGCGCCAACATCACCCCTTTACATTAGGCGAAGCAGGGGCTGTCTTGGGCTGGTTCGGAAGGTAAATATCGGGTAATTAGGGGCAATTCTAACGTTAACGCTATGCACTTCTGGGACAAGTTCTAAGTTGTTAGTGCAATCTCTTAGGCTAGGGTCACAATGCAAGTGTGACCCTAGCCTAAGGCTGGGTTCTGCTATCCAAGCACAATCTGTGTTTACATTATAGACATGTAAAGGACACATAGGAGGAAACAACAAGAAAACACCCCCAAAAAGAAAATGGTGGATTTGGTGGCCACAATTAAGCTATGGCTATATTATGGTGGCATGTATTATGAAATCGCACCAACACATTGCAACATTGGATGTAATGCCTATGATAGCATTGTGAACTGTGTCACTGTTGCCAATGTTTCCAAAAATGATGGATTTTCTGTCTCTGGTCGCAACTCACATGCGCCTTAGGCCCCCTTCACACTGTGATTTTGGGAATTCGTGTCTATCCATTTTGAAATGGATAGCCACTGATCAGTTTTGACTTCCTATGTATCTCTATGGGCATGGATTGGTCCTATATGGCCATCCGTGTATATCAGTTTTGTCACTGATCCATTTGTGTCTGCTTTTTCATGTAACCAGAATCGGAGACTGCTCCGATTTGGGGCTGCCTTCAAAAAAGCGAACACAAATGGATCCGTCGCAGTCCGCGTCAAATAACATGGGGGTCTATGGAGACGGATCCGTTTTGCCATACTGAGCATGCTCAGAAGCAGGGTACTGCTCCTCCCAGCCCTATCTCTGCTAACTGATGATGGATTTGTTAAAACGGTCCGTGGACATCAATTGCCATCCGTTGGCACAGATCCGTACCTGTCCATGTGGTCCTTGAAATTCAAGGATCCACACAGATGTGCAAAAAGCGCAGTGTGAAGAGGGCCATAGACGTTCTCTGCAAGTCATATCATGCAGTTTGTCTGCAACATAATTGAGGTCAGTCATCAAGATAGAATTTCTGTAATATGGGAAGTATCTGTGGTCCTCAGCTGCCCTCTAGTGTGCAATACATTTATAGTAAGAAATAATGACAGTACATTACTAGCTCCTCATACCTGCAGGCACTTCTCGTCAGGCGACCCCTGGCCGGGGCCGATGTACTTGGAATGATGCGGCAAAGAAAACGTCCGGCGATGAGACAGGAGACCAATCCAAGAAAAAAAGTAAAACTTCACATTTATTCTTGTGATTAAAAACTGATCAACCAGACAGTTACATCCAGAGAACCGCTAAAAAAATATGACGCATTTCATCTTAAATTCATAGTTTGAAAGGTTGAATGTAGACTATAAATTCAACTAGTTCAACCCATAGCTTAACATGTTGATCTGGAGGAAGGCAAAAACCCCATGTGGCAACACTAAGCTCCACATATAGGAAAAAAATTCCTTCCTGACTCCAGATACGGCAATCAGACTAGTTCCCTGGATCAACGCCCTATCAACGAATCTAGTATATATGCCCGGTGTAAAGGGCCGTCACACACGTCAATATCGCTTGCAACATCGCTGAAAAATCACGTGTTCAGCGATGTCACTAGCGATATCACAAGTGGGTCTTGCTGTGGGACAGCACGATGCAACTGCGATAAATTGCTGGTTGCAGGTTGTCAAGTTTATGCACATGTTCATAACCCTGGCAATCTGCAACCAGCGATTAGGCTGTATCACGCCGTCTGACACCGCAATAGTGATGTTGGCGGCGATACACCCTATTCCGCACCATTGCTGCGGATCGCTCACTGGGTTGTTCCCAGCCCAGCGAACGATGGCTGCGCCAACATCGCAGCGCCATCACCAGCAACATCTGCCTGTGTGACAGCTAGGCTGCGATGTCGGAAGCGACCACGCTCCCGCGGCATTGCTTCCGACATAGCAGCCTAAATTGCTGCGTGTGACGGCCCCGTAACAGGCCAGATTAACCCTCCGGCCAGAATATCCAGGGCTAAAGTGGCCTAGGCCAGATTATACTCCTCGGGGTCAGAATATACCCCTGCTGCTGTAGATCAGATTTTTCACGCTTTTGAGAACCATTGAGTGATATACTCAATAACGGGGCCCCAGGCAGAGCACAGGGGTCTCAGGCAGGGCACAGGGGCCCCAGGCAGTGCACAGTGGGGCAGAGACAGCACACAGGGCCCTAGTCATTGCACAGGGTCCCAGGCAGTGCACCGGGGCCCTATGCAGCATACAGGGCCCCTGGCAGTGCATCGGGGGACAGAGACAGTTCACGGGACCCTAGACAGTGCACGGGGCCCCAGATAGCACAAAGGGTCCCAGGCAGTGCACAGAAGCCACAGGCAGCGCACAGGGGGTGCACAGGGGTAAGAGACAATGCACAGGAGCCCCAGACAGCACACACGGGCCACTGGCAGTGCATCGGGGGCAGAGACAGTTCACGGGACCCTAGACAGTGCACGGGGCCCCAGATAGCACAAAGGGTCCCAGGCAGTGCACGGAAGCCACAGGCAGCTCACAGGGGGTGCACAGGGGTAAGACACAGTGCACAGGAGCCCCAGACAGCACACAGGGGCCCGAGGCAGCGTATGGGGCCCAAGCCATCACACAGGGGCAGCACACAGGGGGCAGAGATGGCGCACGGGGCCCCAGGCAGCACACAGGGGCCCCAAGCAGCAGACAGGGGGGCAGAGACAGCGCGCAAGGGGAGGAAAAGACAGCATGCAAGAAGGGGAAGAGACAGCACACAGGGCCCCCTGTGCACGGTCTCGGCCCAACCTATGTATTTGGCGTTCCTGCTGCCCTAGGCACTGTCAGTGGTTGCCCCGCCCCTCACTGCACTCCGCCCCCTGCATTGCCCCGCTCCCATGTCCTCCCTTCCGCGGACAATATTCCCCCCCCCCCCCCCCGTCGTGGCTGTTTCCCCAAGTTTCATGTAGCTTCTCCCCCCACATTCCATGTAGCACTAAGGGCCGCTTTACACACACAGATATCTGTGACCACCTTCTGAACAGATCTCTGGTTGCGGTGAAATAATGGACACATTGTTCCCTTGTACACAGCCACAAAATGGAACAATGTGTCCATGATTTCACTGCAACCAGAGATCTGTTCAGAAGTTGGTCACAGATATCTGTGTGTGTAACGCGGCCCTTAGAAAAGGTGTTTGTAGGGGTAAAATCCTGCAGACAGACTGCCTTGAATTAAATACCAAAAATAATAATATTTTAATTGGTTTATGTGCAAAAGGCGACAATAAGGTGATAATAAATAACAATGCTACGTTATAATAGCAATAGCAATAACAGTATTCTAAAACAAGAACTTGTGCAATTTTTATTTTAACATTATGTTCAACGATGTCATGAAAACAAATGATAGCAATTACCAATATTAAATAACAAAAATATTATTACAGAGAAGGAAATAGTGCTAGTGTAAACATTATTTTTTTCAACTACTAGGACAAACCCTTTGTGATCTGAATATCTGGCCCCATGAAAATAGAAAACTTATACTCATGTCTCGTGTCAGTGCCCATTTAGCAGCGGCACAGCATTTGCGCTCAGGTATGATTATCATGACAATCAGCGCTGGCGTCACTGTCCCCATGTTTGTACGGCTAAGTAATAAGAGCAAATGAGAGGCAGCTGTGGCGCCCCGCAACGAGTGCGTCACAAGAGGGTATTGCAGCCGCAATAACCTCTGACTCAGCAATGAAATAGTTAACTCGGAGATCCAACTCAACATGCAACACCTAGAACAGGGGACCAATCATAGGCCCTGGGGGTGGAGTGCAGTGAGCAGAACAGCAGAGAGAGAGAGAGAGGACCCTCGAGATAGAAGAGGAGCGGGGGCTCCGCACCCCGTGCGGGCCCCTGGGCCGTCACCGGACGGGTGTCACCACCTGAGGCCTTATCATCCGGGAATGGGCATTATCACACGGGTTCCCAAAAGACTCCCGTGCCCACAATTTACAGCCGGTTCACTGGTACCGAAGCTGGCAGCAGTTCACCTCTGTCACGCGAACCAGCCCCGTGGAGGAGCAGCTTTACAGGAGCACCCCACCACCAACCAGTCGTCTAACCAGCGGTGTACTCACTGAGGGATCCAAGGCTCCCCAAAGCATCCACAACGTACACAGATGGATAGGGCATTGAAGCAGCCTCCCCGTACCCGACCTGGTATTCCTGGGCGACACTGGTTAGAACAAGACAGGTAGAATGGAGGAACACTTACGGATCTCTGAGGAACACTACCACTGCTGAGTCCACCCGGTCTACTACTCCACCACTGTATACCATGTTTGCCTGCTGGTTACAGTAAAGACCGTTATAGAGACTGTCTGTGTCCGTGATTCCTTATGAACTGTCCGTCATTAACTAAAAGGTAACCGCAGCTGCCGCACAACATCTTGAGCAGCTCCAGCTCCCGGGGATCACCGCTCAGCCTGTGGGGAGCGTAACATCTTGCTGCTGTCCATCCCCCGGGAGTCCCGCAGCGTCGGTAGCCCTTACCGAACTACTCATAGGTGGCGTCATGAAGAAAACAAATTAAAACCCCTTTAATCTGTTCCCGCAAGACGTCTTCACTTTTGATCTGCACTACACCGGGCCCCACTACCGGCAGGCGCGGTCCACCCGTGACAAGGAAGGAAGAAGAATCGCCTGTCTAAACCGGAGTCAGCCGGCCGCGGTGAGTCACAGCCATAGATCTCACTTCCAGTTAATGTACCATGAACCCGAGACTGGTGGAATAGAGTCAACACAAGGGGTCACCTTAGGCATTTTCATTTCAATGGGACCCAATTTGGGGAATGAGAAGGGATTGCCCAAATAGCAATTGTAAATAACAATATAAATATGCAACAAGAACTAGTGCAAGTATAAACTTTCTTTTTAACCTGTCCTTGATTATCTTCAAAAATTGTGGTGAAAATAATCAAATAACAACAATATAGAGCAAGAACCAGTGCAATTAGTAATAAGGAATGTAACTGCGCATTTTGCACACATCTTTGCATTTCTATGAAGCAGATGTTTAAAACTTCTTACGGCCTGCTTTTTGGGCTGCAAAATGGTCAATGATATTATCATAATTTAGAGACCTTACAAGATCACTTTCAATGGCCAACATTGCAAGGACATTTAGGCGATCTTCTCTCATGCTAGACCTCAAATAATTTTTAATTCGCTTTAATGCAGAAAACGAGCGTTCTGCTGAGTAGTTAGTTGCTGGTGTGCACAGAAACATTCTCAAAACAATGTCCACATTTGGATAAATGTTCTGAAGGTCGTCTTTATGAATTTTCCTAAGGATATTCAAAGAAGAGTTACATTCTTCCTTCAGATTCAAAAGGTGTCCAAGCAAGTGTAGGCATTCTTCAACAAAGTCAGTTGTTTCAATGTCTGTTTTGTAAACTTCTCCAAGTTTTTCAGCTTGTTCCTTTATAGCAGAAGCCTCTA
The DNA here is from genome assembly GCA_033576535.1 of Allobates femoralis. Classification (NCBI taxonomy): domain Eukaryota; kingdom Metazoa; phylum Chordata; class Amphibia; order Anura; family Aromobatidae; genus Allobates; species Allobates femoralis. The sequence goes on from JARQOC010000004.1 coordinate 546,615,929, forward strand.
GTTCACTTAAATTTGACAAAAATTTTAATTTTTCAAAATACTCCTCATATGCTGCCTTTCTCCGCTCCAGTTCCGCTATAAGGCCCCTTTCACATCAGTGTTTTTTTCAAATCGCGTCAGCCGCGGTTTTTTCGCGGCCGCACCTGCCGCAAGTGCCAAAACCACACTTGCCGCACCTGCCGCAAGCCCGCCTATACATTGTATGGTGCTTGCCGCAACCGCTCCGCAACCGTGCCGCAAGTGCAACCGGTATGCGGTAATCGCGGCAGATGCCTTTTTTTCACCGCATCTGCCGCGATTTGAAAAAAAAACGCTGATGTGAAAGGGGCCTTAGATTGTCACAGATGACAAAGTAGGTGTTTACACGGAAATCTTTCTGTATGTCTTCTTGACTCTCAGTAGTATTGCGCTTTCTTTTCCTGAATCAAAGATCATATTCTTTCACACTTGATTTAGCCATGGCACTCGACTCAAATGTGTCAAACCTCTCCCTGATCTGCTTCACAAACTGCACAAGGGAATCATAAAGTTCTATTACTAAACTGATATCTATATCGATCTGTTGTAATTTGCGACTAATGGCCACTTTACATGTCCCAACGTCGGTCCGATATTGGATCCAACGGCGCGGGAGCGCGCTTTTTCTGGACAGAAATCCAAGATCGCATAGGAGATGTTACACAGCGCGATATCGGCAGGCAACGCCACTACGATGTGTACGCCCCCTTGTGCCGACCCAGGAACGACCATTTAACATGGGACTAGATAGGGGAAGTTGTACTCCACATCGTAGTTGGGCTTTTACACAGCAGGATCCTGCCACAACGCCCATCCAATATCGGGCAGTTGGAGAGCAGGCTCATTTGATCCCCGATATCGGTTTCGCATCATTCGTGTATCGTACTGGACATTTACACCACACAATGCACAAACGATATCGGGGCCAACGCATGAACCACGTGTCTTTTGGTCGGAGTTAGACGCCGATATCGGGACGTTTAAAGTGGCCATAACAGCTTGAAATCTTTCCAAAATGGACCCCCAAGAGTGTGCCATGAAAACAGTTTCAAGTCGATGTAGTTGACTAAGTAGTCCATCAGCACTACATCGTGTAGCAGCCTTTTCACTGTTGTCTTCCGAAATTGCAGACAGTGCATTTACTATTTGTTCAAAGTCCTTGTTCAAACTACGACAGGCCTCCTCACGAGCAGACCAGTGTGTCTTTTTACAGTTAATGTTCCTGGATCTGCAGATAATTCTTTTTGTAAAACATCCCAACGGTTTGTGGAGGCTGTAAAAAAACACGTACAAATGCTGTAAAAGTTCAAAGAAAGAACACGCTTCCTTACAGCTCTCAGCAGCACACGTACCAATTAAATTCAGGGAATTGGCAGAGCAGGGAATATAGACAGCAAGTGGGTTAATTTGCTTAATTCTTGCTTGCAGACCACTGTAGTGACCAGAGACGTTGCTGGCATTGTCATACGACTGCCCTCGACAATTTCTGATGTCCAAGTCAAAATGCTTCAGTGTGTTAATCACTGCTTCTGTCAGCCTTTCTGATCGATGTCCTGGATTTGGTATGAAAAGTAGAAATCGTTCCACAGGTGTCCCATCAGCCTTGACTTATCGTATTATAAAAGAAAGCTGGTCAACATGTGAAATATCAGGAGTTGAGTCCACACTGATTGAGAAATAGTTCTCAGTTTTGATCTCTTTGATGATATTTTTTGTGACTTCATCAGCCATCACATTGATAAATTCCTCACATGTGGCAAACGACAGGTATGATGTATTTCCTTTACCCGGGTTCCCAAAACGAGTGATATGATCAGCCAGGAAAGGGTCATACTCTGCTATGAGTTCCAGAAGCATTTTAAAGTTGCCACTATGTTTGGAACCAAATCGGTCATTACTCCCAGGTAGGGATGAGTTTGCTTTTCATCATTCACTAGCTGTTTTTCAAACGTTTTTGGTCAGCATCCTGTACTTGGTGCCAAACTGCTTTCTTGATTTGCAGAAGTCAGCATCCATGTTTTGATTAAAGCCATTGATGGCCACATAATCTCTTGTAGCATCATTTAGCAGCCATTCTGCAGGATCATAACTAATCACGGGAAGTACAGCTGATTCATTTGCACTTGGAACATCTTCTGCAGGAGGATCAGTCTCCTGATGAGCACTGGTACTCCCATGCTCCTGTCTGCTTTGAACGTCTTCTGCAGGAGGATCAGTCTCCTGATGAGCACTGGTACTCCCATGCTCCTGTCTGCTTTGATCGTCTTCTGCAGGAGGATCAGTCTCCTGATGAGCACTGGTACTCCCATGCTCCTGTCTGCTTTGAACGTCTTCTGCAGGAGGATCAGTCTCCTGATGAGCACTGGTACTCCCATGCTCCTGTCTGCTTTGAACGTCTTCTGCAGGAGGATCAGTCTCCTGATGAGCACTGGTACTCCCATGCTCCTGTCTGCTTTGAACGTCTTCTGCAGGAGGATCAGTCTCCTGATGAGCACTGGTACTCCCATGCTCCTGTCTGCTTTGAACGTCTTCTGCAGGAGGATCAGTCTTCTGATGAGCACTGGTACTCCCATGCTCCAGTCTGCTTTGAACGTCTTCTGCAGGAGGATCAGTCTCCTGATGAGCACTGGTACCCCCATGCTCCTGTCTGGTATCTTCGATGACATTAATAACTTCTGTAATTACTGGCACAGTACTACTTGTGCTAGGTGTTCCAGGCTTGGCGAAATAAGTGTCAATTTTCACTGCCTTTTCTATCTTTGTAGTTCTCAAAGTCTTTTCCTTAGCACGTTTACGATACTCTGCCCCACTCAATTTTTTCCTGTCATCGCTCATTTTTGAATCATAGAATTTCACTAAAAAAAGCATAACAAAATTTGTTGGCTGCCATCATACTGAGATGTACAGCACTACAGTAAAGAGTAGCACACACTAAGGCTACGTTCACACATTGCACATTTTTGAGCGCTTTTTTTCGCACACTTTGCAAAATGGGAGAAAGTGTGGACGTAAAAAGAATGACCATGTAAATTCTTTACACACCCATAGGAGCCCATTATTCCTGCTGGAATTACGCATCGCCATTCACACAATGCGCAATTCCAGCGGTAATATGCCGATGCTGCAGGATATGATGTCACACAGGGGAGGAAGAATCCTCCCCTGTTCCTTCTCCCCTGTGTGACACCTATGGCAGCCGTTTTGAGTTTCATAATGTATTAATATACACTGCGAAACCCAAATTAAACTAATCCAAATGTGTTAAAAATAATAAAAATTGAATACTTACCCTCAGCCAGCTGTTCCCGTTATCGGGAACAGAAATCCTCCACATCTAGTGTCCTTCCAGGGCCTGTGATCTGTGATTGGCTGCTCGCAGTCATGTGATATGTGACATGCTATGACGTGTATATCACATGACAGCGAGCGACAAATCACCGATCTTGCAGGTCGGTACCTGCGGTTGTGTTGGCTCCTGGCTCCCCGAACACCCTTAAGGAGGGTAAGTCTTCTTTCTTAATTATTTTTAATACATTTGTTTTACTTTTATTTAGATTTCACTGTGTATATTAATACACTGCTAAATCAATAAGGGCTGTCACACATGTCACGGAGGGGGGAGGAGGAACAAGATTCTTCCTCCCCTCTGTGACACCACATCACTTCTCCCCTGCGCTTTTGAGGAAGAAGTGTGCCCGTACAAAAACGCGGTGTGTGAATGCACCAGGGTTTTGTACGGCAATTTTACGGCAAAACGCTGCAAAAAGCGCCTGCGCAAAAAAGCACAAAGAATCCATAATGTGTGAACGCAGCCTAAGAGTAAACCACTGAGTCATAAAAAAAAAAACACAAACGTGAGATAATTAGTTTTTCCCGTGAGCCCAATTGAATTGAATAAAATACTTAAGGGTGTTCCCATTATTAAATAGACATGGGTTTCAAGCAATATGGGAAAGAAAAGGGATCGCTCTGCTGCCAAAAAAATGTTAAATACTGCAATGCCTTGGAAAAGCTATGAACATTTCAGATATTTAATGAAAAACGTAAAGGCCGCTTTACACATCACGATATTGCAACGCAACTACGATAAAAAGTCTGGGCGTTGCAGTTTTTATCATTGTTGCGTTGTGTCGTGTAAATGGGCAATGCGATGCGAAAACAACGCATCAACTATCGTTTTTGAATTGTGCATGCTCTTCAACCGTGCAATATTGGCTGTGCGATCTGCCATGATCGTGCTGTGTGACAGCGCAACTACGATTTGTAGCGGAACTTCCCCTATTCACTCCCATGTTAAATGGTCGTTCCCTGGGTCGCTCATGGACAGCGCTAAGGAGGGGCGTAGACATTGCAGTTGCGTTGCCTAACGAAATCTCCCTGTGTGAAAGCTCCTATGTGATCTGGGACAAGTGCCAAAAAAGTGCGCGCTTGTTTTTACCCGCTATCCAATCACTACCTGGCTGTCCCTGCACCTTGCTTGCTCATCCCTAAACATCCCTCTCTGAGGTAAAACTGCAATCTAAAGCTTTAGAAAAACTACTAACTTACATATCTCTATGATAATCAGTGCTCAGGTCTATGTCCGTAGACTGGGATGGGCAGTCTCCAGGGCTCCATTCTCCCTCCTCACAGGTGCCCCGCTCACTGGGCGTCATCATTCCTTCTCTTCTCACCCCCTGTTTTAAAATTTCTGCCTCCTCCTGTGACATGCACTCAAGCGTAAGTTCCAGTCCTGCACAGTGTGAGGGTGTATGGGTTGTATGGTCTGGCTCTGGCTCATATTGAAGTCGGGCCGTGCACCTGTTTAGCCTCCAGAATGCGCCGGACTTGGAATTATGTCCGGCTGCATGTCATATACTATGAAGAGGAGGCAGGAATTTCAAAACGGGGGGGTGAGAAAAGAAGGTTTGATGACTCCCAGAGGGACATAAGGGCCTGCGAGGGTGGGGGGAATGGAGCCACGAAAACTGCCCATCCCAGTCTACGGACATAGACTGGAACACTATTATCATAGGAATATGCAAGTTAAATCATTTTTATAAAGCTTTAAGGGCACTTTTATCTCAGAAAGGGATGGTTAGGGATGAGCTAGCAAGGTGCAGGGTAGTGATAGGAGGGGCTAAAAGGAGCTGACAGGTTCCCATTATAGTTGGAGTAGTGGATGGTTCCTAGATGACCACCATTAACCGTCAAAACAGCATCTCTGGGAGTAAATTCTGACATCCTGCAAACAAATGCAATCATAAAACATCCAAAAACTGACAAGTTCAATAAATGCAAGAATTGTGAATGTGATATGATAAAAAGGTGATATGCAAAATTGTAACTTAGCCTAAGGCTGCTTTCACACTACCATATTTACCAATCTCTTTGAATCCTTGAATTTACAGGACTCCCTGGACAGGCACTGATCTGTGCCAACGGATGTCCATGGATCGTTTTTTTAACGGATACATCAGTCACCAGAGATAGAGCTGGGAGGAGCTGTACCTTGCTTCTAAGTATGCACAGTACAGCAAAGTGGATCGGTTTCACAGTTCCATTTTTTTGACTGATCTGTACAGATCCATCTCCATAGACACCCATGTTATTAGAATCAGACAGCTACAGATACGTGCCTGTCTGTTTGTGTCTGCTTTTTTAAAGGCAGCCCAAAATTGGAGCAAACTCCAATTTAGGGTACATGAAAAAAGGACCACCAAAGATGAAATCTGTGAAGTTTGGATGTTCTGCAAGTGTTTTCATGGGTTTCCACCCACACTGCAGAGACATACTTATAGGATGTTTACATTGTGAGCCCCAATGGGGACAGTGTTGATGATGTATGCGTCGAGCCCACTGGGACGGGGTACTCTGTACCGGACCGGGCTTGCTGCTGGGGATGTCAGGGGGTCCTAGTCCGGACAGTGTCCTGGCCCAGACAAGTAAACGGGAATTTATATACAAGGGATGAATGTTTGTTGTGACGTCACTCACGGCATGTGGTCAGTAATGGGACCACCACTGCCACAGAACCTCCGGGGACAATGTTGGACAGCTGTAGATGGAATAGCTCTCCGCGGGTAAAGCTGGGTTCCCCGGGCAGTGATGGTTGTAGTGTATGATTGTTGGTGGTATTAGGTGTAGTTCACTTCCTTTCCTTCTTCCAGCCAGCGCCCATAGCTGACAGCCTGTGGCTCTCCAGGTGGGAACTCTCTGCTGTCCTGCTGGAAGAAGTTAGTCACAGGCAAGGGAGCAATGGTATTATAAAGTTCTGCCTGCAGATAATCATACAAGGGAGTCAGAAGCAGGGTTTACTAGGTTTATTGTGCAATTCTCTCAGTACAACAGTTACAGTTCCGTTCTTACACAATTACAGACTTTCCCCTCCGGGTTCCTTTTACTCCCTGCAGCCAGGTTGTTACTCTGTGACCCCTCACTCTCTCTATTGTCCTTTCCAGGCTTCGTCCTCTGTCTCCTTGTGTGTCTCCGGACAGTGTAGCAGTAGGTCGGACCCCTGTGGGTCCTCGTGGTCACCACTGAGCTGCCTGTCCTTTGGGTTGGGAACTCCAACCTGGAGCTAGAGCTCCCCGTCAGTGAATCTGGGGAAACCGTGTAAATCTTTGGTCAACTTCAGAGCCGACACTCTGCTTCTAGCCTATCCTCCAACAGTCCTTTCCCGCAAGGCACTGTCAGGCTCCCTCCTGACCCGTGTGACTATGGTTTCAATATGGAAGGCTACTCCGCCGGGAGTTGGTCAGTGCTGCTGTATTCCTAGGACCCAGTACTGCTGGTCCTCACACTCCTGGGGTGCTGGCTATGGCTGTGCTTTCTCTCCGTGGTTACACTGGCACTTCGGATTCCCTGTGTGGCCTCCTGGTCGCAGGGGCACCACATATGTAAAGTGCTGTGGAGTTCATAGTGTAATATAAGTGCAAAAAATATTATTCTTAATATTATGTCACAATACCAGGATCTGAAGATCTTCTATTTCGAGGTCAAGGGCTCTCTGATGCCATGTTGCTGCTTGACTCGCTGTCTTTCTCTTTTGACACTGCAGTGCGGTGGACAAGAGCATTAACTGGTTAATAACAAGAAGTATGGAGTGTACTAACTGAGCCATAAACCCTCCCCATACCATGAAGTATGGTGTGTACTAACTGAGCCATACACCCTCCCCATACCATGAAGTATGGTGTGTGTACTAACTGAGCCATAAACCCTCCCCATACCATGAAGTATGGTGTGTACTAACTGAGCCATACACCCTCCCCATACCATGAAGTATGGTGTGTACTAACTGAGCCATAAACCCCCCCCCCCCATACCATGTCCATCAGACATTGTAAGATTACTATATGGATTTTATTATTAGAGTACAGACACACTGGCGTCTGATGTGAAACTCGACGAGTGCAATGTGTGATTTTTATCCCATTGCAGTCGGACCAATGTTAATGAATTTCTGAGAGCACACTGACGAGTGTCAAACACTTTTTTTCTCATCCAGAATAAAGTCGCACCATGTTGCGACAGTATGCGATTCATGCGCGAGACTCGCCAATGGAAGTCTATAGGTCCGACAAAATAACGGACAGCACATGGACTATCTAAGAGGCATCCATTTTTTTCTCTGATACGTTCTCATTCAGTAGCTCAGAACACTGTAAAATGTTCCTGTAAATGATTCTACAATAAATAACTGCTGAGAAAAAAACGGACTGCACACGGACATCACTCGGATGTGATCTGAGAGAAATGTCGGAGACTCGCACAGCAGTTGGATGTCAAACGGACCAAAAAAAGATAACACTCATCCAACTCTAATGAATGAGAAATGGACCGATTTTAAAACCGCCAGTGTGTTTCCACCCTTATATTATGTGTCCACGGCCATGGTGCAGGTTTAGTGCAGTTTATGTATATCATGCATACACACAACACATCTGTAGTAAATATTCAGCAGCATTATTTGTCATAAATGTCAATGTGAACATTGCAGACCTGTCCCATTACTGCTGGATTTCCAACAAAGGACATACTGTTTAATGCGAGAAAATAAGCAACATGTGAATTCTTGCAGTGAATTTCACTGCACCAACGCACCAATTCCCTGTCTATATCTCGGCCACGGCGAGACTCCTCCTCCCACTAAAAGGACTGTTTCACACATCTATGCAAACCATAACATGTGAGGCAGCCAGGTCAGTTCTTTTTTTTGGGGGGAGCCTGTATCTGTGATACACATAGATGTGAGGTCTGTGTGCTATTCGGGTGATGTCTTGATAGCACATGGACAGCCTGTCATTTCATACTCCCCTCATTCCAGCGCTTACTGTTCCTCTCTCCTCCGGTCCGCTGCAGCTCTCAGTGCAGTGAATATTACATGGGCTTAATAAGTGGCCCTGGAAGAGAGAGGAGCAGATAGCGCTGGAGGAAGGTGAGTATAAAAATCTTTGTTTTTAAGTTTTAAACACCTGGCTCATGTTCGTGCACACGGATGTCACACAGAGGACATCCGTGTGCAAGAAGTTTTTGCACGGACTCATTGACCTGAATGGGTCGATGCTTCTGCTGAAAAACAAGCATGTCACCATGTGGAGCACACGGACACACATCTGCTCCACACGGAGACACGCTCCGCCTCCAACCTCCATGCGGACATGTGAAGGGGGGCCATAGAGGGACATTGCTGTTCGTATGTCTGTGCCTTCGGCATGTGTCCGCATGGACCACACATCTGTCGGAGGCACGAAAGTGTGAAAGAGGACTTAATGTGTGAAAAAGTGATTCTGCGCATGTATTATATTGAAGCACCTGTGAAGGGGCTGCAGGAGTGGCTTACAACCACTACTTTATTAGTAGCAGTGTTTAAAGTCCTGTCGGGTTTTGCCCGCAGAGTAGGAGTTTTGTGCCACTTCTACGCACAGAACTGTTAGAATTGGCGTAGGAGCGTGATCTGCACCGCATTTGACAGGTCTGTGTATAGAGAAGAGGCAGAGAAGTCTCGCTATGCGGGCAAAACCCAACAGGACTTCAAACAGCATGCTGCAGGTCTGTGTGACCCCCCCCCCCCCCACTCATATAGCATGCTGTAGGCAGAGCTGTGGAGTCAGTAAGGTTAGGGTCAGATTAGTGTCAGCCTTCTGGCTGACGGATCCATGTAAAACTTAGCATTCTGCAGCGCCTGCTGCAGCCCAGGTCTGTGTGTGGGGGCCGCTGTCATCCCTCCCACCCACCCCCATATCATATGGGGTGGGGGGATGGGAACGACCCACACTGACCACTGGAATGCAGCAGGCACTGCAGCATTGCATATAGGGGTGGGGATCGGAGCGGCCCACACAGACTTGGGCTGCAGCAGGCACTGCAGCGTTTCATATGATGGTGGGGATCGGAGCGAGCGGCCCACACAGACCTGGGATGCAGCAGGCACTGCATATAGCCCATATACAATGCTGCAGTGCCTGCTGCAGCCCAGGTCTGTGTGTGGGGGCCGCTGTCGTCCCTTCCCCCCATATCATATGGGGGTGGGGGGATGGGAGCAGCCCACAATGACCACTGGGCTGCAGCAGGCACTGCAGCATTGCATATGGGGGTGGGGATGGGAGCGGCCCACACAGACCTGGGCTGCAGCAGGCACTGCAGCATTGCATATGGCCCATATGCAATGCTGCAGTGCCTGCTGTAGCCCAGGTCTGGGTTTCAGACCCCACTGTGTCCCTCCCTGCTCCTGCATGATGGCATGACTCTGACCATCAGGTTGTTCTGCACTGTCTCTGAGTCACAAACTAGTCAGACTCCTCAGAGTCTGAGACTAGTCAGAGACTCAGAGGCAGTCTGGGCTCTGCTCAGGCTGAGGCTGGCACTGCTGCCCGCTGGCTGTACTGTCTGTGCACAGCACAGAACACACAGTACCTCCGGCGGAGCCTAAACTGTGTATCCCGTCCGGGACTGGGCATTTGTCAACTTTAGTGATTTTAGACGATGCCGTACTTCCTGCTGGGTTACGCAGGTTACATTTAATGGAGAGTTTTTGTTATCACTGATTATATTGTCTGTCATGGGATTCTCTTGTGTAAATACTGTTGCAAAAAAGTAATCTATTATATAATTGCCGTAACGACTTCCGTCGCGACCGGCGCTACTTCCTGTGGCTTTGTTCGCGTAGCTCGGAACTTTCTCCAGGACTCTGTCGTTGCCGACTCGCGAAGCATTGCGAGTCGTTGCCCCGCGAACAAAGCCACAGCATGGGGCTGTAGTGTACACCGCTATGGTATACTACAGCCCCATGCCCATACGCCTGTTCGCCCGTAAGCTCCCGCTGCTGTCGCTACCCCCTAACCTCCGCCGCCCCTAACCCCCTACCCCCTAAGCCCCGCCGCATCCTAAGCCCCTACCCCCTAAGCCCCGCCGCATCGCCCCTAAGCCCTTACCCCCGCCGCATCCCGCCGATACCCCCTAAGCCCCGCCGCCTCCTAAGCCCCTACCCCTAAGCTCCGCCTCATCCTAAGCCCCGCCGCCTCCCCCAAGCCCCCGCCGATACCCCCTAAGCCCTGCCGCCTCCTAAGCCCCTAAGCCCTGCCACATCCTAAATCCCTCGCCGCCTCCTAAGCCCCTACCCCCTAAGCTCCGCCGCATCCTAAGCCCCGCCGCCTCCTAAGCCCCTACCCCCTAAGCCCCGCCGCATCCTAAGCCCCGCCGCCTCCTAAGCCCTCGCCGCCCCTAAGCCCCTACCCCCTAAGCCCTGCCGCCTCCTAAGCCCCTACCCCCTAAGCCCCGCCACATCCTAAATCCCCCGCCGCCTCCTAAGCCCCTACCCCCTAAGCTCTGCCGCATCCTAAATCCCCGCCGATACCCCCTAAGCCCTCGCCGCCCCTACCCCCTAAGCCCTGCCGCATCCTAAGCCCCCGCCGATACCCCCTAAGCCCCGCCACCTCCTAAGCCCGCCGCATCCTAAGCCCCCGCCGATACCCCCTAAGCCCCGCCGCCTACCCCCTAAGGCCCGCTGCATCCTAAGCCCCTACCCCCTAAGCCCCGCCACCTCCTAAGCTCCCGACGCTGTCCCCCGCCGCTGTCTCTACCCCCTAAGGCGCTACACCCTAAGCCCCCGCCGTCCCCTAACCCACCGCCGTTGTCGATCACTTACATGTCTTCTTCTTCATCTCATCGTCCGTCTGATCCACAAGTCCTCCGTCCGCCCAGGCGTCCTCTTCGTCCGGCCCCGGGGGTCTTCTCTCTTCTTTCCGCCATCTCCGGCTCCGACGTCCTCTTCACTTCTCATTGCGATAGAATGGACGAAAAATCCTCCATTCTATGTCTATGTGAAGTGAGGCGCTCTTCTGATTGGCTGGCGGCAGTAGACAGCGACCAATCAGAATAGCGCCTCACTTCCCATAGACATAGAATGGACGAAAATTCTTCCATTCTATGTCTATGGCAAGTGAGGCGGAATTCTGATTGGTCGCCGTTAGCACACAGCGACCAATCAGAAGAGCGCCTCACTTCCCATAGACATACATAGCGGTGTGTCGGCGATTTTCCCCTGGTTCCATTTTCCGCCCATAAAATCGCCGACACACCACTATGTATGTCTATGGGAAGTGCGCCGCAATTCTGATTGGTCGCTGTGTGCTAACGGCGACCAATCAGAATCGCGCCTCACTTCCCATAGACATACATAGCGGTGTGTCGGCGATTTTATGGCCGTGCCCCTGGTTCTATTTTCGGCCACGGGACTCGGCTCTGATCCGTCGTTCCACGGGGCCGGAAACTCGCAATGAGCGCTTCGCGGACATTGCTCGCGCCTTACCAACGACTCGCAATCATTGCGAGTCGTTGCTGATACGCTACCTATCGCCGCCAAGCACTCATTGCGAGTTTCCGGCCCCGTCGAACTACCGACCAGAGCCGAGTCCCCTGCCCGAAAATAGAACCAGGGGCACGGCCATAAAATCGCCGACACACCGCTGTGTATGTCTATGGGAAGTGAGGCGCTCTTCTGATTGGTTGCTGTGTGCTAACGCCGACCAATCAGAATTCCGCCTCACTTCCCATAGACATACATTAGCGGTGTCTCGCTAAATCTATGCCCGGCCTTCTGGTTCTATTTTCGGCCACGGGGCTCGGCTATTGCCGGTCCAAAAAAAAATTTGCTGTATTTATGTATCTTTATTTTTATCTATTTTTCTATCTATATTCTTACATAGATAGATAGATAAGAAAATAGATAGAAAAATAGATACAAATAAAGATAGATAAATAGAGAAAAAAAAATTCTGATTGGTCGCTGTGTGCTAACGGCGAACAATCAGAATTGCGCGCACTTCCCATAGACATAGAATGGACAAAAATCGTCCATTCTATCTCTATGGGAAGTGCGCCGCAATTCTGATTGGTCGCCGTTAGCACACAGCGACCAATCAGAATCGAGCCTCACTTCCCATAGACATACATAGCGGTGTGTCGGCGATTTTATGGCCGGAAAATAGAACCAGGGGCCCGGCCATAAAATCACCGACACACCGCTATGTATGTCTATGGGAAGTGAGGCGCTCTTCTGATTGGTCGCTGTGTGCTAACGGCGACCAATCAGAATACCGCCTCACTTCCCATAGACATACATTAGCGGTGTCTTGCTAAATATATGGCTGGCCTTCTGGTTCTATTTTCGGCCAAGGGGCTCGGCGATTGCCGGTCCAAAAAAATGTTTTTCTCTATTTATCTTTCTTTTTTTTTTATCTCTTTTTCTATCTATATTCTTATCTCTCTATCTATCTATCTATCTATGTCTATCTATCTATCTCTCTATCTATTTATCTATCTCTCTCTATCTATCTATCTATCTATCTATCGATCTATATCTATCTATCTATTTATCTATTTCTATCTATCTATTTATCTATTTTTATCTATTTCTATCTATCTATCTATTTCTATCTATCTATTTCTATCTATCTATCTATCTATTTCTATCTATCTATCTATCTATTTAGATTTATCTATCCATCTATCTATCTATCTATCTATCTATTTCTATCTATTTCTATCTATCTATGTATTTATTTCTATCTATTTCTATCTATGTATCTATCTATTTCTTTCTATCTATCTATCTATGTCTATCTATATCTATATATCAATCTCTATCTATCTATATCTATATATATATCAATCTATATCTATCTATATCTATATACTCAATCTCTATCTATCTATATCTATATATCAATCTATATCTATCTATATCTATCTGAGTGCCGTGCCTGAAAATAGAACCAAGGGCCCGGCCATAAATTCCTCTAAACACCCCTATGCATCCTTATGGAAAGTAATGCGCTATGCTGAATACTCGGAGCACCACACAGTGACCAATCAGCATAGCGCCTCACTTTCAGCGGTAAATTTCAAACTCAAAGTCCTCCATTATATCTCTATAATAAGTCACGCGCTATTCTCATTCGTTGCTGTGTGCTGCCGCCGACCAATCTGAATAGCACCTCACTTCCCATACATATATAGTGGACGACTTTGAGTTTCAAATTTACCACTGTAAGTAAGGTGCTATACTGATTGCTCGCTGTCAACACAGAGCGACCACAGCACTTACAGCGGTCAATGTGAAACTCTACATATTCCATCTGTTTGAAGTATGGCGCCATACAGCACATCGCTATTCTGATTGTTCGCCGCCTTCAGCGCGCCGAACAATCGGAATAGCAGCTGCTGCTATGTCGCCATATTTCAAGTGTACTCAGTAAACTATACACAGATTCTAGAATCCCGATGCAATCGCATTGGGCTCACAGCTAGTTTAGCATATTTGCTCTTCCCTCTTCCTCATCCACCATTTCACCCAGACTATTTTTAAGGGGTCAACACAATCATTTTTTAGTTTCTTACTATTTATGTAGTTAAAGAATATCTTAGGATTTTTTTTTACTTTCTCTGGCAATGAGTCTCTCTGTCTCGATCTTTGCTGCCTTGATTTGCTTTTTACAGATGTTTTTTTAATTTTCTGTATTTATTTAATGCCTCATCACTACCTACTTGCTTTAATTCCCTAAATGCTTTCTTTCTCCCATCGCCTTCCACGACAGCATTGGAGGATGTCGTCCACGCCCTATTGGGGGACAGGAACACAGAGAGGTTAAAAGCCCCTCCCCTTCCTCCGCACTCCAGTGTCTTCCTGTCCCCCTTGGGGCATGGAGAGGTTCCAGTGCTGTCAGGCCGGCAGAGGCAGCATTGGGGTGTACTTACAGCCGGGCCAGGGATGGACGTCGGGGGCGGCCTCCTCCTCCTTCTCGGGGCTCCCGTGGTGGGACCATCCGGCCTTCCTGCGTCCTACGGGGCAAAGCAGGCCGTGTATTGCAACGCCGGAGGCCTGTCCAGCTCTCCGGCGTCTCCCTCCTCCAGCTGCGGTCCCTGGGGCATGCATCAGAGGTGCCGCGGAGGCACTTCCGGTTTCGGGGATGACACTTCCGGTTTCGGGGATGGCACTTCCGGTTTCGGGGATGGCAGCTCCTGTAAGGGCTGTGGCAGGCTGGGCGCGGCTCCAGGGAACCCAGCAGGACTTTCGCGTGCTACTGCCCGCGGCCGGTGACCAGGAGGAGGGAGGGAACAGGTGTTCCTCGTTGGGGGCACGGTACTTCTGGATAAGTACCCGCCGGAAGCTACACCCAGGTAAGGCTGATCCCTAAAACATGGAAGGTGATAGGCTTCCACCTCTGCTTCTGCAGAGCCCAGCGTTCCCCCAGCTCATGTAAGTGTTTCTGGGGGTGGTCACAAGGGGTAGAGTTATTTAAGCCCTGCACTCACACTGGGACCCCCTTCTCTTCCCTTTTTGTCTATAGGGAGACGAGGGCCGTCTGTGAAAGGGAGCAATAATGTGGCTGCGGCACAAAATGTCCCTCTTCCTACAACAAGGTGTCGGCCATGACTGACAGGGTTGTCAGGATGGACTCCCCACCCTTGCTTGAGGAGCTCCAATCCATTAGGGAAGAGGTGCAGGCTTCTATCTCGGCACTGCGGGGTTTTGCTGCAGCTTCCGGGCCTTCCCCTCCGTAAGAGAGGAAGCTCCAGGATTGTGACTCTGTGGATCTCATAGAGGCTGGCCAGAGCTCAGCGTTAGAGGACGGCGAGGATATTGCCGCTGTTGCCGCTGTCCAGACACGAGAATCTGGACACTACTATTTTTCCACAGAGTCCATGGGTGCATTGGTGGACACTGTCCATTGTACCATGGGAGTAGAGGTGGTGGAGTCCCCTTCTTCTGTGCAGGACTAAATGTTCAGAGGCCTGAAGGCTAAGCGGCTCACCCCATCCGAGTGGATTGGAGGGTGATGACTTTGTCTGGGAGGTCCCGAAGGTGGACATCCAGGTGGCCAGGGTAGCAATCAGCTGCTATTGTAAACCCATTGTGCATGCCCTTGACACACTGTTGAGGCTAAGCAGCAGGAGCCTCAGTCACGGGCTGGATGGGAGACCTCATGAGAGACCCAAGGGGAAGTCTCTATAAAGTCAATGGGACTTTAACATGAAGGTCTATGGCAGTATTCCATTTGGGAAGCTTAGCATATAAGACCACGTTGCCTTTTGAAGATTCCTCCCGGTTGAAGGACCCCCTCATTCGTAAAATGGAGAGTTTCCTCAAAAGATCCTGGGAGGCGGCAGCTATGTCTTTAACGGTGTACATTTCCTCTACATGTGAGCAGGTCTCTCTAAGTGGCTCACCCAGCTGGGAGAATTCATCCTGCAGGGTACTCCCAGGAAGGAGCTTTGGACTCCATTCCACTTCTGAGACGTGCTATGTGCTTTCTGGCCGATGCCTCTGCTGAGTCGTTCCGTGTTGGCGCCAGGTGCGCAGTGTTGGCTAACACAGCTCGCAGGGCAGTGTGGCTTACAAGGTGGAATGAGGAGTTCACGTCTAAGCTCCAGCTGTGTGGCCTCCCCTTGCAAAGGGCATTGGATGACATCCTAGTAAAGGTGTCTCCCGGAACAGGAGCCCTTTCGAAGGCAGTCCTTTTGGCCTGAGCGCAGCCAACCCTCCCAGTCTAAAGGGAAGGGTAAGTCTGGTCGCTGGGCATTCCAGTATGGGAACAAGACCCGTAATATCTTGCTCCCCCAGCAGCGGCATCGCCAGCCGCTCCTAAACAAGGTCGCCTTCCCCATTGCGGGGCGGCTCCTGCGGTTTCTGCCACAGTGGCAAGCAATCTCCTTGTGCCCTTGGATCCTCTCGACCATTTGGGAGGGTCTACGCTTGGAATTCGAGAGCCAGCCCCTCCGTGTCTTCGAGTCCTCTCCCTTCCTCAGGGGGACTCTCGCACGGTTTTTCTTGTCGGGTCTGCGACACATGTTGGATTCGGGTGTGGGGTCCCCGGTTCCTCCTGGAGAGGAGGGCCAGGGGCGCTACTCCAGGTTGTTGTGGACCTCCAGAACACGTATTCTCATGTCCCCATTCACCCGTCCCACAAGCGCTTTCTGCGATTCACGATCTCCGGGGCAGGCGGGACGGTCCATTCTCGGCTTAATGTGCTGCCCTTTGGGATTTCGTCAGCCCCAGAGGTTACCAAACTCATGGGGGAAGCGATCACATTCATCCAGACCCAGGGGATATGTATGCTTCCCTATTTAGACGACATGTTGGTGGTGGCTCCTTCGGCAGCGCTTCTGCGCACAAAGGTCTCCAACACATTGGAGATTCTTCAGTCCCTGGGATGGGTACCCAATCTTTGGGAATCGGAACGGGTGCCTGCAACCAGACGTCAATTTTTGGGAGTCTTGCTGGCCTCCTCTAGACAGACCTCGTTCCTTCCTGCGGAATATCAGCTTTTGCGCCGCGTGAATCTGACCCGCCTCCGGGCAGGGGGGGGGGGGGGTCGCCCTCCTTGCGGGAAGCAATGTCCCTGTTAGGGGCCATGATGGCCTGCATTCAGTCAGTAACATGGGCTCAGGCTCCTTCCCGACTGCTCCAGGAACACATACAGAGTTCCTGGGACAGACGTCAGGATTCCTTAGACTCGCGGGTCCGGACCCCGGGGCGGGTGGTAATCTCGCTTTCCTGGGGATGAATCCCAGACACCTTCCTGTGACCTCCATTCCCACTGATGCCAGCGGTTCTGGTTGGGGCACGATGGTAGTTCGCACACCGTTCCAGGGGATTTGGAGTCGCTCGGTCAGTCGCCAGTCTTCAAACTTCTGGCAGTGGAGGAAGCGCTTCTTGCTGCAGCTCACGTTCTCCGGGGTCATCATGTCAAGGTCCTGTCAGACAATGTGACTACGGTTGCTTTCTTGCGGTACCAAGGCGGTACTCGTGGCTTACACTTGCAGGGGCTGGCAAGACTGTTCTTTTTGTGGGCAGTATGCCATCTTCTCTCCTCCTCGGCAGTACTTCTGAAGGGAATGGCCAATGTACAGGCAGATTTCTTGAGCCGCACGGAGGTCCACCCTGGCGAATGGAGCCTCCATCCGGACGTGTTTCGCTCTCTCACGGACAGGTGGGGAGTCCCTTCAATCGACCTGTTTGCATCGGGAGCCAATGCCAAGGTGCCGACGTATTTTTCCCTGAGTCGGTCGGACCATCCTCTGGGGCTGGACGCCTTCGCCCATCGCTGGGACTTCCGGTTGGTGTATGCGTTTCCTCCGATCCCGCTGCTCCCCAAGACGTTGCAGAAGATTTGGGCGGAGGGGGTGACGGCTATCCTGGTGGCTCCCCTGTGGCCCAAAAGGGCATGGTACGGCGCTATCCACGACCTATGCCTGGAGGGTCCGATTCGGTTGCCCCACAACCTCGACCTGCTATCCCAGGGTCCTCTGTTTCACCCGGACCCGCAGTGGCTCAATCTGGCGGCCTGGCTGTTGAGGCAGAGATCCTGACGGCCAAGGGCCTCTCCCAAGCTGTAATCCGCACGCTTCAGCAGAGCAGGAAGCCCGTGACGAACGCCATTTACGGGAAGGTTTGGAAACGCTTTCTGTCCTGGTGTGCTCCTTCCATTCCGGATATCCATCATCCTAATGTGGCTCTCAATTTGGATTTTTTGCAGCGAGGCTTGGATTTGGGCCTTCAGCCGAGCACCCTTAAGGTCCAGGTTTCAGCTCTCGGTGCCGTGTTTGATCAGGATCTTGCTGGCCATCGATGGATCAACCGATTTTTTACCTCTGCTTGTAGACTGCGTCCCAGGCTTCGGCCTTCCGTCCCTACTTGGGATTTGAACATTGTTCTTCATGGGCTTTCTCGGGATCCCTTTGAGCCCTTGTCTGCTGCTTCCCTTCCATCTCTCTCTCACAAGACGGCGTTTTTGGTAGCCATTACTTCGGCCAGGCGAGTTGGGGAACTGCAGGCGCTCTCGATCCAGGCGCCTTACCTCGTGGTTTCCGATGATCGCATTACGCTTCGGTTGGATCCGTCCTTCCTTCCTAAAGTTGTGTCGGATTTTCATCGGTCCCAGGAAGTGGTGCTCCCGTCCTTTTGTCATTCTCCTGCTAATGCAGCTGAGGCCGTGTTTCACACCTTGGATGTCCGTCGGTCCGTCCTCCACCATCTCCAAGTGACAGGTTCCTGGAGATTAGATCAGAACCTGTTTGTTCAGCATTTTGGGAAAAACAAAGGGAAGAAGGCTTCCAAGGCTACCATCGCTTCCTGGATCAAGAAGGCGATCTGTTTGACCTACGTCGCTCAAGACCTTGCTCCTCCGGTGGGGTTGAAGACTCATTCCTCTCGGGCTGCTGCTACATCCTGGGCGGAGCGGGCTGGAGCTTCATCTGAGCAGATATGCAGAGCGGCTACGTGGTCGTCCCGCCACACCTTTTCTCGCCACTATAGGTTAGATCTGTCCTCTAGTCGGGATCTGTCCTTTGGTAGGAAAGTCCTACAGGCAGTTGTCCCACCCTGAGGAGTATCGGTGGTATTCCTCCAATGCTGTCGTGGAAGGCGATGGGAGAAAACTGAATTAGTCCTTACCGGTAATTCCTTTTCTTGGAGCCTTCCACGACAGCATCAGTTCCCCCCCTTATTGTCGATTTTTGGATTCAGGTGTATCAGGTAATCCATGTCTTCAGGTGATCTTGATAATACACTGGAGTGCGGAGGAAGGGGAGGGGCTTTTAACCTCTCTGTGTTCCTGTCCCCCAATAGGGCGTGGACGACATCCTCCAATGCTGTCGTGGAAGGCTCCAAGAAAAGGAATTACCGGTAAGGACTAATTCAGTTTTTTTGTCACTTATTGCACCCCTTACAGCTCTATTTAGCCATAGTGGTTTCCTCCTATTTCTAGCATGCTTATTCCCATAGGGTATTTATTGTGCACAGGTCCTATTCAGGATGCTAATAAACGTCTTCCATTTGCTTTGTGTACTTATGTCTCAGGATATCGTCTCAGTTTATTGCACTAAGATCATCTCTCAACCGTGGGTGTGATGAGGGAGAACAGTATAAACAGTGGGCAGTACAGGGGACAGAGGACACGGTGACCAGGGAGCCCAGTGTGGAAAGGAGAGGGCAGTGTGGAGGGCAGGTTCCAGAAAAAAGACAGCATGTAAATCATAGTTTGTTCAGGGAACAGTGAGGAGGAGCAATTATTTATTCAGGGACACAGTGTAAGGCAGATATTTTTACTGAGGAGAATTTTGCTCATTCTGCTATTTTTAAGAGTATCGTTCTGGGATGTGCTGAAGAGCGGAGAAGATGGACATCTCCAGAGATGAGCTGCGGATGTGAAACGTTTTCTTCATCTTGTCCAGACACTATGATAAGAAAAACACGACTCCGATCAGAGACCAAGTCGTCTATAAGGTACCCGGATGTAAATGATTATTTGTGATACTATTGCTCATCAGTGCAGTGGTTCCTGTATGGTCTGATGGTGACTGGTAACAACAACTCCCAGTATCCCCTTACCAATGTTAAGGATGTAGTGGGAGTTGTAGGTTCATGCAGCACAAATGTGTTTGGGTCTGACTTGACAATACAGTTGTTTTACCATGTACTGATGAATTTCTATACTAATGAGGATTGGGATGCTGTGTTTCTATAGTGATGGGTGTTATATGGCTGTATACCTGTACTGATGGGGGTTCTAGTTATGTATTTCTGCACCTCTGGTGGTTCTGAGGATGAATTTTGTTACCAGTGAGGGTTGTGATTTCTGCAGTGATGGGGGTTCTAGTGAAGTATTTCTGTACCTCTGGTGGGTCTGGTGATATATGTCTGCACTGATGAGGGTTGTGATGCTGTGTTTCTGTACTGATAGGGGTTATATGGATTCATTTTTGTATCTCTGGTCGGTCTGGTGATGCAGTTTTGACCTGCTATTGGTTCTGATCCTGTACACATGTAACAATCAATGACTTGTAAGATTTATGTTAGATATGGCTATGTTAATAAAGTTTTGTGCCATTGTTACTATGTTTATTTGTTAGGAGCATTAAAGGGGTTGTCCAAGTCTGTGATAAGTCTTCAGTCACTCCATGTGTCCCTCTGTGTGACTGCAGACTTTTGAATTCTCACAGAGCGCACACTGCTCACTGTCAGGATTCTCTGGTGCCGGTGGTGAGTGTGGTAGGTCATGTAACTGTAAGTATGCAATTTACATACATGCAGTCTTGATACATACATGCTGACTAGACATGCGTGGCCTCAATGAATGAAAATGAATTGAGTGAAGCTGGACACGTCTAGTCAGAATGTGGCCAGAAGTATATAAATCATATACTTGTGCTCACACAACCATCCAATCTTACCATCAGCAAGAGAGAATCCTGACAGTGTGCAGTGCACATGGTGTTAGAATTGAGAGGCCTGCCGTCACCTAAAGGGACTGCAGACTCTCATCTCAAACCTGGATGAGCCCTTTAATTCAACCATTAAGCACTGTAGCCCAATCCTAACAGCATGTAATATCATTTTTTTTGCACTGAACATTGAGAGAATTAGGTAGAGTAGCTCGTCGACACATGACTGTAAGTGTGCAAATCGCAAATGAAAGATTGGTCACATAAAGGCTACTCAGACTGCAGGGACGGGGGAGGGGGTCACCAAACTGAAGCCTTGCCCCGGGTGCCAGAAAAGCTAGATACACCTCTGAGCAAGTATGTGATCTGCATACATGTGGTCACGTGCTGAGTGGATTGTGTCGGGCCTCACTGCAAGTTTATTGAGCGAGTCAGGATACATCTAGTCGTCATGTGGCTGGATGTATGCAAATCCCACAGAGTGACTGCAAACTTGTTGCTTAAGACTGGACAGACCCTTTAAGGGACTTTGTATCCCACATCTATATAAAATGTTATTTTTCCACAACCACAGAGATTATATTAGAAAATGTCAGGATTTTTTTATTTTTATAAATAAGGTACAGGAAAGCCCCTTCAACCTAACAAGCATACATGGACAGAAGTGTAGAGAAGGTTCACAGGTTTTACTCCAGATCTGGCTCACCCCAGGGCCTTCGTCAGGATAGAAAAGGTTTCCATGACATTCCGTTTCCCTAGTAACAGTAAAACGCTGTACAAAACCATTGCTAAAGAAGCTTAAAATGCAAGTAAAGTTCCACACAACAAGCGCCACGTCCTGATGGTCTGAAAGGCAAAGATTAATGGGCTCTTTGGAAAATGAGGATTTTTGCTAGTTGCAAAAAAATAAAAAATCTGAGTATCTCTTACAGATGACTGCACCCAAAAACTTGTCATTCTCGAGAGTCCATGTATTGTCTGTGAACATCCATGTTAGAATACATAAGTACTGTGATAGACCCATTAAAATCACGGTCGGCACAGCTGCTCATATAGTGTTGTCAACAGGACACAGTGGCTACATGTGGAGCCTGAATGAGGATCGGTTATGATGAATGATGATTCCTTGGTCTCTTGTTTCAAAGAAGATCCGTCCTCAAAATAAAAATATACAGTATATCCAGAGGTGTACATAGATTACAAGAGGCCCTATAGCAGAATTTCTAATCGGGCACTCCTCACCCCAAAATAATAATAATAATAATAATAATATTCATCTGGGTCACATAATAGCATATCTCATAACTTTGCAGCCTGTACAAAGTAATTTTGTTCTTATTGAACTCCCTATTAATATAATATATATTTTTATTTATAGCGCTATGAATTCCATAGCACTTTACATTTGTGGCACCCTGTACCAGGCAACCACAAACTTCCCTGGGACACTGAAGAATTTCTCACAGCAAGTAAACCACTTACACCCAACACCTTCCACTCCAGGCCTGTAGGGGGGACTCAATTGGCTGCCCTTAAGCCAGATCCCTTATAAATACAGGTGCTGGAGGGAAATCAGCAGAGTGTGCAGTCACTACAAGAACTGTCAGAGAGTGCAGACGCTAGAAGAGCTGGAGGAGCTCAGAGACTAGTGAGCTGAACTGGTACTGGAGCCGTGCTAGGCCCAGACCAGTACACACCAGAGCCAGTGGAGGACCCGCAGAGTAGGGATTGAAGGCAAAGGCGAGAAACACTTTACCAGGGGCAGAGGAGCTATTCCAGCTCACCCCACCAGAACACCTGTCACTGGAGCCCGAGTCTGTAGGGGACAGAGGAGATAGACCCAGCAGAGAATCCAGCATCTCGAGGAGTCTTAGCTTCCCGGACACCCGCAGCACCAACAATTGAGAGCCAGGGACCGTGGAGAGAGACGGCGGTAGCCCATGAGCGAGCCCTCAGTGCAGCAACCCGGGTGTGGAGAGGAAGAATAAACAGTCCGGTTAGGTTCCATACCTGCCCGACTCGGAACAAGAAAGTGTCGGGCCCACTGGGACGGGGGAACTCGGTACCGGACCGTTCTGCTACTAGGGAAGTCACGGTGTCCTGGTCCAGACCATGTCCCGGGCTCAGCAATAAAAGGGGAATATTTACAGGGGATTGTCAGTCGTGACGCCACCCACTATATGTGGCCAGTGATGGGGCCGCCGCTGCTGCAGAACCTCCGGGGACGATGGAATAGCAGCTTAGGTGGTACAGTTCCAGTGGGTAGAACTGTGTTCCCCGGGGCAGTAAGCGTTAAGTCTATTGTGGAATGTTCAGTACACTTACTGTGCAGACACTGCAGGGATCTCTCTTCTTTGCTGGTGCTGACAGGCTGTGCTGTGGCTCTGCAGGTGGAGGGCTTTCTGTAATCCTGTATGGAGAGAATCGCTTTCATGCAGAGACACAAGGGAGGCAAATTCAGGGTTTTCCGGGTTTACTCTCAGTTCTTCAGACAGTTCACAAGTTAGGTACAGTTCTTACAAAGTTCAAGTACACGTCTCAGTTCTTAATACACGGGCACACTCTCCCTCTCCGGGTTCCCTTTACTCTGCAGCCAGGTCTCTCTCTCTCTGTGACCCCTCACACAGTCTTTGTGTCCTTTCCGGGCTGTTTACGTTCTCTGGTTTACTTTATGTGCGACACCGGACAGTATGGCGGTGACTCGGGCCCCTGTGGGTCCTCCAGTTTGTCACTGAGCTGCCTGTCCTTTGGGGTAGGGACCCTAACGTGAAGCTGTGGTTCCCCGTCGTGTTGTTTGGGGATTCCGGGTAAACTACGGTCCCCTTTAGAGCCGACACTCTACTCAGCCCAGCCTCCACCAGTCCTCAGGTGTGAGGCTCTACCAGACTCCTTCTTTCTGCGTCTCTCTTTATCATAGGAGGGCTACTCCGCCTGCAGTCGGTAGCTTCGCTGTATGTCTAGGGCCTGGGTATTACCGTCCCTCTCTCCTCACACTCCTGGTGGTATTGGCTTTGGACATGCTTTCTCTCTCCTCCGGCTCGTACTGGCTCGGTACAGATTCTGCGCTCCTACACCGTACACTCTCAGGACATGCAAGTCTTTCTGTCTGCTCAGCTTCACTCAGCCTTCTGCTGTTCTCTGGCCTGTGCTCCTCAGCTTCACTATGGCCTACTCTTGGTCTTTACAGCTCGGCACCTTGGCCCTACTGAACTCCTTCCTCCTCCCCCTCACTGTTTCTACTGTCAAGTCACCTGACTACGTGTGTGCCCAACCCACTGCTCTAAATCCACCACCCCTCAATTGCCTAGAGAATTCCAATCTCAGGGCTGGATGCTGCCATCTACTGCACGTGGGTTATGTGGGCTGTGAGGGTGTTGTTGTGCAACAATTGTCCTACCTGCCTGGCTGCAGTTCCCTTTGTGGCCTCCTGGATGCAGGGGCGCCACACTCTCCCGGAGTTAACTAGCGCACCCCTGCGCTGCCCGTCATGGATCCCCCTAAAAACATTTTATTTCTCCATTCGCCTTCCACGACAGCATTGGAGGATGTCGTCCACGCCCTATTGGGGGACAGGAACACAGAGAGGTTAAAAGCCCCTCCCCTTCCTCAGTACTCCAGTGTCTTCCTGTCCCCCTTGGGGCATGGAGAGGTTCCAGTGCTGTCAGGCCGGCAGAGGCAGCATTGGGGTGTACTTACAGCCGGGCCAGGGATGGACGTCGGGGGCGGCCTCCTCCTCCTTCTCGGGGCTCCCGTGGTGGGACCATCCGGCCTTCCTGCGTCCTACGGGGCAAAGCAGGCCGTGTATTGCAACGCCGGAGGCCTGTTAAGCTCTCCGGCGTCTCCCTCCTCCAGCTGCGGTCCCTGGGGCATGCATCAGAGGTGCCGTGGAGGCACTTCCGGTTTCGGGTGTGGCACTTCCGGTTCCGGGATGGCACTTCAGGTTTCGGGCGGCGGCTCCTGTAAGGGCTGTGGCAGGCTGGGCGCGGCTCCAGGGAACCCAGCAGGACTTTCGCGCGCTACTGCCCGCGGCCGGTGACCAGGAGGAGGGAGGGAACAGGTGTTCCTCGTTGGGGGCACGGTACTTCTGGATAAGTACCCGCCGGAAGCTACACCCAGGTAAGGCTGATCCCTGAAACATGGAGGGTGATAGGCTTCCACCTCTGCTTCTGCAGAGCCCAGCGTTCCCCCAGCTCATGTAAGTGTTTCTGGGGGTGGTCACAAGGGGTAGAGTTATTTAAGCCCTGCACTCACACTGGGACCCCCTTCTCTTCCCTTTTTGTCTATAGGGAGACGAGGGCCGTCTGTGAAAGGGAGCAACTGCTGCACAAATTTTCCCTCTTCCTACAACAAGGTGTCGGCCATGACTGACAGGGTTGTCAGGATGGACTCCCCATCCTTGCTTGAGGAGCTCCAATCCATTAGGGAAGAGGTGCAGGCTTCTATCTCGGCAATGCGGGGTTTTGCTGCAGCTTCCGGGCCTTCCCCTCCGTAAGAGAGGAAGCTCCAGGATTGTGACTCTGTGGATCTCATGGAGGCTGGCCAGAGCTCAGCGTTAGAGGACGGCGAGGATCTTGCCGCTATTGCCTCTGTCCAGACACGAGAATCTGGACACTACTATTTTTCCACGGAGTCCATGGGTGCATTGGTGGACACTGTCCATTGTACCATGGGAGTAGAGGTGGTGGAATCCCCTTCTTCTGTACAGGACTAAATGTTCAGAGGCCTGAAGGCTAAGCGGCTCACCCCATCCGAGTGGATTGGAGGGTGATGACTTTGTCTGGGAGGTCCCGAAGGTGGACATCCAGGTGGCCAGGGTAGCAATCAGCTGCTATTGTAAACCCATTGTGCATGCCCTTGACACACTGTTGAGGCTAAGCAGCAGGAGCCTCAGTCACGGGCTGGATGGGAGACCTCATGAGAGACCCAATGGGAATCTCTATGGAAGTCTCTATAAAGTCAATGGGACTTCTAACATGAAGGTCTATGGCAGTATTCCATTTGGGAAGCTTAGCATATAAGACCACGTTGCCTTTTTGAAGATTCCTCCCGGTTGAAGGCCCCCTCGTTCGTAAAATGGAGGGTGTCCTCAAACAATCCTGGGAGGCGGCAGCTATGTCTTTAAAGGTGTACATTTCCTCTACATGTGAGCAGGTCTCTCTTTAAGTGGCTCACCCAGCTGGGAGAATTCATCCTGCAGGGTACTCCCAGGGAGGAGCTTTGGACTCCATTCCACTTCTGAGACGTGCTACGGGCTTCCTGGCCGATGCCTCTGCTGAGTCGTTCCGCGTTGGCGCCAGGTCCGCAGTGTTGGCTAACACAGCTCGCAGGGCAGTGTGGCTTACAAGGTGGAATGGGGAGGTCACGTCTAAGCTCCAGCTGTGTGGCCTCCCCTTGCAAAGGGCATTGGATGACATCATGAAAAAGGTGTCAGACCGGAAAAGGTGTCTCCCGGAGCAGGAGCCCTTTCGAAGGCAGTCCTTTTGGCCTGAGCGCAGCCTTCCCTCCCAGTCTAAAGGGAAGGGTAAGTCTGGTCGCTGGGCATTCCAGTACGGGGACAAGACCCGTAATATCTTGCTCCCCCAGCAGGGGCATCACCAGCCGCCCCTAAACAAGGCCGCCTTCCCCATTGCGGGGCGGCTCCTGCGGTTTCTGCCACAGTGGCAAGCAATCTCCTTGTGCCCTTGGATCCTCTCGACCATTTGGGAGGGTCTACGCTTGGAATTCGAGAGCCAGCCCCTCCGTGTCTTCGAGTCCTCTCCCTTCCTCAGGGAGACTCTCGCACGGTTTTTCTTGTCGGGTCTGCGACACCTGTTGGATTCGGGTGTGGGGTCCCCGGTTCCTCCTGGAGAGGAGAGCCAGGGGCACTACTCCAGGTTGTTGTGGACCTCCAGAACGCGTATTCTCATGTCCCCATTCACCCGTCCCACAAGCGCTTTCTGCGATTCACGATCTCCGGGGCAGGCGGGACGGTCCATTCTCAGCTTAATGTGCTGCCCTTTGGGATTTCGTCGGCCCCAGAGGTTACCAAACTCATGGGGAAGCGATCACATTCATCCAGACCCAGGGGATATGTATGCTTCCCTATTTAGACGACATGTTGGTGGTGGCTCCTTCGGCAGTGCTTCTGCGCACAAAGGTCTCCAACACATTGGAGATTCTTCAGTCCCTGGGATGGGTCCCAATCTTCGGGAATCGGAACGGGTGCCTGCAACCCGACGTCAATTTTTGGGAGTCTTGCTGGCCTCCTCCAGACAGACCTCGTTCCTTCCTGCGGCATATAAGCTTTTGCGCCGCGTGAATCTGACCCACTTCCAGGCAAGGGGGTCGCCCTCCTTGCGGGAAGCAATGTCCCTGTTAGGGGCCATGACGGCCTGCATTCAGTCAGTAACATGGGCTCAGGCTCCTTCCCGACTGCTCCAGGAACACATACTGAGTTCCTGGGACAGACGTCAGGATTCCTTGAACTCGCGGGTCCGGACCCCGGGGCGGGTGGTAACCTCGCTTTCCTGGGGATGAATCCCAGACACCTTCCTGTGACCTCCGTTCCCACTGATGCCAGCGGTTCCGGTTGGGGCACGATGGTAGTTCGCACACCCTTCCAGGGGATTTGGAGTCGCTCGGTCAGTCGCCAGTCTTCAAACTTCTGGCAGTGGAGGAAGCGCTTCTTGCTGCAGCTCACGTTCTCCGGGGTCATCATGTCAAGGTCCTGTCAGGCAACGTGACTACGGTTGCTTTCTTGAGGTACCAAGGCGGTACTCGTGGCTTACTCTTGCAGGGGCTGGCAAGACTGTTCTTTTTGTGGGCAGTACGCCATCTTCTCTCCTCCTCGGCAGTACATCTGAAGGGAATGGCCAATGTACAGGCAGATTCTTGAGCCGCACGGAGGTCCACCCAGGAGAATGGTGCTTCCATCCGGAAGTATTTTGCTCTCTTACGGACAGGTGGGGTGTCCTTTCGATCGACCTGTTCGCTTCGGGCTCGAATACAAAGGTGCCAACCTTTTTTTCTCCCTGACGAGGTTGGACCATCCTCGGGGGCTGGACGCTTTTGCCCATCCCTGGGACTTCCGGTTGGTGTATGCATTTCCTCCAATCCCGCCACTTCCCAAGACGTTGCAACGGATTCGGGTGGAGGGGGTGACACTATCCTGGTGGCTCCCCTGGGGCCCAAACTGGCGTGGTACGACGCCATCCGAGACCTGGGCCTGGAGGGACCGATTATGTTAGCTCAGTCTCAACCTACTGTCCCAGGGTCCTCTGTTTCACCCGGGCCCTCAGTGGCTCATCCGGGCGGCCTGGCTGTTGCGGCCGGGATCCTGAGGACCAAGGTCTCTCCCAGGCAGTGATCCGCACGCTTCAGCAGAGCAGGAAGCCTGTGACAAACGCTATTTACGGGAGGGCTGGAATCGGTTCCTGTCCTGGTGTGCTCCTTCCATCCCGACCATGCATCATCCTAATGTGGCCCAACTCTTGGATTTTTGCAGCATGGCTTGGATTTGGGGCTTCGGCCGAGCACTCTTTAAGTCCAGAGGTCGGCACTTGGGGCGGTTTTTGCCCAGGATCTTGCTTCCCATCCATGGCTCAAGCAGTTTTTTACTTCTGCTTCGGGTGGCGTCCCGGATTCGGCCTTCTGTCCCTCCCTGGGATTTGATGCTTGTTCTCCAAGGGCTTGCTCGAAGTCCCTTTGCACCCTTGTCTGCTGCATCCCTTACGTCTCTCTTTCACAAGGTGGCGTTTTTGGTGGCCATCACTTCTGCTCCCAGAGTTGGAGTACTGCAGGCACTCTCTGTCCGGGCTCCGTGCCTCGTGGTGTCCGTTGTTCGCATTACGCTTCGGTTGCATTCATCTTTTCTTCTGAAAGTTGTCGGCTTTCCATCGGTCCCAGAATGTGGTTCTGCCTTCAATTTGTCAATCTCCCGCTAATGCGGCTGAGGCCGTGTTTCACTCCTTGGATGTTCGTCGGACTGTCCTCCTCTATCTCCGAGAGTCTGCTTCCTGGAGGTTAGATCAGAACCTGTTTGTTCGGCTTTTGGGAATAATACAGGGAAGAAGACTTCCCAGGCTACCATCACTTCCTGGATCACGAAGGTGATCTGGGAGGTCTACGTCGCTCCGGTCCTTGCTCCTCCGGTGGGGTTGAAGGCTCCTTCAACTCGGGCTGCTGCTACTTCCTGGACGGAGCAGGCTGGAGCTTCATCGGAGCTGATTTGCAGAGCAGCTACGTGGTAGCCTCTCCTCACGTTTTCTCGCCTCTATAGGTTAGATCTGTCCTTCAGTCGGGATCTGTCCTTTTGTAGGAGAGTCCTACAGGCAATAGTCCCACCTTGAGGAGTATCGGTGGTATTCCTCCAATGCTGTCGTGGAAGGCGAATGGAGAAAACTGAATTAGTCCTTACCGGTAATTCCTTTTCTTGGAGCCTTCCACGACAGCATCAGTTCCCCCCCTTGTTGGTGTTTGGTTCCGGTTTGTATCAGATAATCCATGGCTAAGGGTGATCTTGGTAAACACTGGAGTACTGAGGAAGGGGAGGGGCTTTTAACCTCTCTGTGTTCCTGTCCCCCAATAGGGCGTGGACGACATCCTCCAATGCTGTCGTGGAAGGCTCCAAGAAAAGGAATTACCGGTAAGGACTAATTCAGTTTTTTCATAACATTAACAATAAGCATTCTTGGTTCTTCCCATCCGGGAGGTTCGAGTCTTCTTAAATGTTACTTTAACTATAAACAAGTGCATGGGTATATCTACGTCATTACCCTTCTGGACCTCTACGTGGTCTAATGCTACAACGCATTCTCTTTCTTTTCTATAAACACATTATAAAACACTACTTTGTATCATAAGTATAAAAACATTCTTCTTCCAAAAGTGCAAAAAGTCTCAAAATTCTCAAAAAGTCAAAAAGCAGTTTTAAGTTCAAAGTTCAAAAGTTCTTGATTTAAACAGTCAAAGTCTCATGCACTAGCTCTCATGTGCAACTGGTCTTAAAACCAAAGGGGAGCACACTAAGGTGCTCAACTATATACAAGGGAAGTTCGTATCAAGTCATTGTCCTTGATCTCTATTGTTCATGGTACACAAAAGACAAACAGGGGAATGCTAGCATTCATTGAGGTATGGGATGAGGTCAAAAAGGAAAACACTTCATTCACACTTACAAGTCTTCCTCTTCTTTTCTTCTGGATGCAGGAATTGAATCCAGGACCGCACTGCTGCAAGGCTGCAGTGCTAACCACTGAGCCCCCTCATTCCCCCTTCATTGCCCACAAACACTATTTGATGCCCCCATAATAAATTCCACCACAGGCACATTATGATGACCCTATTGTACCCCCATTCAACTACCCCAGTAATGTAGCATTGAATGGTGACCCCAACACAGTAAGATCCTTAACTGTGACCCGCTCACAGACCTCCATACAGTATAATAGCCCCTACTATCCCTCTGCACAGTATAATGCCCCACACACAGCCCTCCACTCAGTATGATGGACCCCACACACTGTATAATTGGTTGCATACAGTGTAATAGCCTTCCAATAGTTCGCCATAAAATATAAAGGCTCCTTCATAGCCCTCCAAATATTATAATGCTCCACATAGCCGTACATATAGTATAATGGACCACTCAGTCTTTCATATAGTATAATGCAGCACCCATAGTCCTCAATATAGTAATGGGCCCCACATAGTGTTACGCTCGCGGGAGGTGGGCATCTGTGAGTGAACAAATTAGGCCATAGCTCACAGAGAATTGAGAGGCTTGACCATGGTTTTCTCCAGAGCCTGTAAAGGTGAGGATGTTGCGCTGCAGGCAGAAACTAGTGCCATTCGGATGGACTGGAGCTGCGACAACTGGTCCCAGGGGTATGAACATGGACAGTCTCTGGCAAAGGTTGGTGGAGCCAAAAGGCTGATGCTGGTAGGTGGTACTCAGCAGAAGCAGTGTTGCAGGCCGTAGCGGACAAATCCAGACAGTAGCGGACTGCTGCAGGTAGGAGTAGACTGTTGCAGGCTGGTGTAGGCAGGTGTAGACTGTCGGAGACAGGTTCTGGCTGATGAAGGCAGGAATAATGGAGTCAATGAGACCTACGTTAGTGGAGGACACTGGTATAAAGCACAGGGTACGAGGTACTAAGCACAAGGACGGGGACCTGAGTACTAGCAATGTCTCAAGGAATGACCATGTTGCTCAGGCACCACCCAATGGGGGAAGGTGCCTTAAATACATAGCGCTTCTCAGCAGTAGGCTGAGAAGCATTTCCGGGTAGGGGGCGCGCTGGCTCTTTTAAGAGAAGGGGGAGTGTCGTGCGTGCGGCCTAAGCATGTACTTGGAAGGCCTGTGAGACAAATCCTGAGGGACGGGCCTAGAGAGGAAGACTTCACGCTGAGAGCCGGGCAGGGACTGCTGGATGGGTGAGTAACCTGCCGCGGCAGTTGTATCACGTAGACCTCCATATAGTATAATGCACCCCCCATAGTCCTCCATATCATATGATGGGCCCCACATTGCCTTCTATCTACTATAAAATCTCCTAATCGTGTCTGTCTGACGCTGAAATCGCGCGCCAGGGCGCTCATTGGTAGCTGCCGGAGGCGAGGAGTATGCAAAACAGCCGCGCGCATTCAAAATTTGCGCCAAGCTGAAACCCGGCGACAGCAGTGCATTGGCGCCGCTGTCGCCGAGATACACGCGACCGGCCACGGCCATCGTCGGGAGATCAGCGGGATCTCCCGACGGTGGCCGCAGCGCATGCGAGCCAGCCGGGAGATGACCGGCGTCAGCAGGTCATCTTGCGGCTGGCAAGCCGCTGACCTTTGTGCAGCAGTAGCTCAGCCGCGGTCTCCTGCCGCACAGAGGTACGCGGCGAGCCAGCCGGGAGATGACCAGTGTCAGCCGGTCATCTCCCGCCTGCTCGCAGCGGTAGTGCCCCGCGCGTCATTCAAACCGTGCGCCAAGCTGCGGCGACCAATCCGAGAAGTAGCGGGGCTTGGCGCACGGTTTGAATGCCACTTCTCTCATTGGTCGCCGCGGCCGACCAATGAGAGGAGCAGCACACGCCAAGGCGCCATATCTAAAATACTTTTAAAATAGTTTTAAAGATGGTGCCATGGCGCGTACCACTATTATGATTGGTCGCCGCGTTCAGCACTGACCAATCAGAGGAGCGGCTTGCGCCATATTTCAAATACACTGAGTACAGTGTATTTGAAATATGGCGCCATGGCGTGCGCCGCTATTCTGATTGGTCGGCGCTGATCGCGATGAACCAATCAGAATAGCAGCATTCAAACCGCACGCTGCTCCTCTGATTGGCCGCCACGTTCAGCGCCGACCAATCAGAGGAGCGGCGCGTGCCAAGCCGCACATTGTATTTCAAATATGGCGCCATTGTGCGCGTCACTATTCTGATATCATCCCCTCCAGGAAGACAACGGAATGGAGCAGCGGTGAGGGTCCCCACAGCGTGTGGGCTCCTCACTGCCTCCTCCATCCCTCAACCTCCCCATCCTCACAGCCTCCTCCATCCTCACAGACTCCTCCATCCTCACAGCCTCCTCCATCCTCACAGCCTCCTCCATCCTCACAGCCTCCTCCATCCTCTCAGCCTCCTTCATCCCATCAGCCTCTCCATCCTCACAGCCTCCTCCATCCCTTCAGTCTCCTCCATCCTCAAATCCTCCTCCAACCACTCAGCCTCCCCATCCTCACAGCCTTCCCCATCCCCTCAGCCTTCCCCATCCCCTCAGCCTTCTCCATCCCCTCAGCCTTCTCCGTCCCCTCAGCCTCCTCCGTCCCCTCAGCCTCCTCCGTCCCCTCAGCCTCCTCCGTCCCCTCAGCCTCCTCCGTCCCCTCAGCCTCCTCCGTCCCCTCAGCCTCCTCCGTCCCCTCAGCCTCCTCCGTCCCCTCAGCCTCCTCCGTCCCCTCAGCCTCCTCCGTCCCCTCAGCCTCCCCGTCCCCTCAGCCTCCCCCGTCCCCTCAGCCTCCCCCGTCCCCTCAGCCTCCCCCGTCCCCTCAGCCTCCCCCGTCCCCTCAGCCTCCCCCGTCCCCTCAGCCTCCCCCGTCCCCTCAGCCTCCCCCGTCCCCTCAGCCTCCCCCGTCCCCTCAGCCTCCCCCGTCCCCTCAGCCTCCCCCGTCCCCTCAGCCTCCCCCGTCCCCTCAGCCTCCCCCGTCCCCTCAGCCTCCCCCGTCCCCTCAGCCTCATCCATCCCCTCCAGGAAGACAGCGGAATGGAGCGGTGGTGAGTATCCCCACAGCGTGCGGGCTCCTCACAGCCTCCCCTATCCTCACAGCCTCCCCTGTCCTCACAGCCTCCCCCGTCCTCACAGCCTCCCCCGTCCTCACAGCCTCCCCCGTCCCCACAGCCTCCTCAGTCCCCTCCGCCTCCCCATCCTCACAGCCTCATCCATCCCCTCCAGGAAGACAGCGGAATGGAGCGGTGGTGAGTATCCCCACAGCATGCGGGCTCCTCACAGCCTCCCCTATCCTCACAGCCTCCCCGTCCTCACAGCCTCCCCCGTCCTCACAGCCTCCCCCGTCCCCTCAGCCTCCCCCGTCCCCTCAGCCTCCCCCGTCCCCTCAGCCTCCCCCGTCCCCTCAGCCTCCCCCGTCCCCTCCAGGAAGACAGCGGAATGGAGCAGCGGTGAGTGTCCCCACAGCGTGCGGGCTCCTCACAGCCTCCTAAGGATTGCATCATTGCCATCAAGTGTATAGAGTGCGACAGCGAAGACCAAGTACAAGCGCTCCATCCATCACAGCCTGACTCAACGTCTACTCCTTCTTCCACCACAGGCCATGGCGGGGAGAGCACAGACAAGGCAACAAACCATCTTGAGGTATCTTCATCCTGCACCAAGGTCTACGGAGAAGGTCTTTGCGACATGTCCTACACAAAGATTTGCCTGGCAAGGGTGTATCCTGAAGGTCACCCAGAAAAGGCAGTCAAGGTGTACATCAGCCTGGACGACCAGGCAACAAATCCTCAGAACTCTTCAACTTGCTCGACTTAAAGGGAAACACCTATCCCTACACCTTGGGTACCTGCAGCGGTGTGACAGAAGCCACTGGAAGAAGGGCCAGCGGCCTCATAATAATTTCTCTCTTCAGCTTCAGGGAGATACCACTTCCAACACTCGTAGAGTGCAAACAAATACCCTTCAAAAAGGAAGAAATCCCAACGCCAGCTCTTCAGTTTCCTTACCTCAAACACACAGCCAACGAGATACCGACCTTGGGCAACAAAGCAGATATCTTAATTCTCGGCAGAGACATTAATAGACTGAACAAGGCGCATCTACAAATCTGGACAACTTGATGAACCGTACGCTCAGTGCCTCGAGCTAGGCTGGATCATCATCTGCAACATCTGTAGTAAACAGACAAAGAAACCAAACAACTTTTCCTCTTACAAAACCATCATCACGTCAGACGACCACGACGTGTCCCTTCTGCCGTACCCACATCACTACCGGGTAAAGAAGAAGCCAAGCAACACCAAGTGATAACAACAACCACTTGACAACCCAAACCTTCTTCGTCTTCAAAACGACAACCTCGAGTCAACAGGTCTCTACCCTGCAAACCAGGTCAACGACTCACCACCTACAAAGGAAGACTAGGTGATCATCAGGCCACGAGCATCAAACCCACTGGAGACAACTACAACAGCTGGGTAGCTCCCTCACCCTCTCTTCCCGCAAACACTGATTTGCCAAGGGATTCACAGCAAGCAACTGCTAAGTTCCCAATCTGTGAAGCCTATCTCCATCGCAAACCTGGTCAAGCCGAGGCTGTGCTAGACTTCAGTGTTCAAGGCAAGAGGCCCTCCCTCAACTGCTTACCTCTTACTGAGAATCCTAGTGT
The DNA here is from genome assembly GCA_033576535.1 of Allobates femoralis. Taxonomy (NCBI): domain Eukaryota; kingdom Metazoa; phylum Chordata; class Amphibia; order Anura; family Aromobatidae; genus Allobates; species Allobates femoralis. Next base: position 546,650,514 of record JARQOC010000004.1, read on the forward strand.
TCTCCCCACACAAACGCAACCTCAGCACATCACTGGATGTTGAACAAGACACGTTTACCTTCCAAGCTTCACCCTGTAATGAACTTACTACGAAACGAGGAGTCTCGCCTGTTGAAAACAGCACCCACGATCCTCTTGGGTCCAGAACACCCATCACATTTCAAAACAGGGTACTGCTGAGACAGCTTGCTATCAAGGGCATCGACAGGAACACTATGTCATCATCTCAGAGACAACACTGGTGGGAGATGGGGAAGAAGTCTCTAAAGACCTTACAGCAACTCCAAGCCTTGCACCGTGGTTCTCTAAGGACTCTTTCAGCTGTCACCAAAAGTCAAGCCTACGTTTCTTACAACCCATCTACGAAGGCCACAGCCGCAGCAGCCTCCCTGAATGCCTCAGAGACCAGCAAAAAGTTACAATGCAGTTTCTCTGTGGACAGGGCCAAGCTTCACCATACCAAAGCTGGAGCTCTGTGCTGTTGCGCTAACAGCAGAAGCCAAAAGAGCCACACCCAAAGAGTGGCATCTCATCTCTACTGACCTCCAACTAGCTGAGTAGAGAATAATGGTGGGGTTACACGTCCCGATATCGGCGTCCAACTCCGACCCAACTCCGACAAAAAGTCACGTGGGTCGCGAGTTGGAGCCGATATCGGGTGCGCGTTGTACTGTTTGACAGTACAACGCGATGCTGGAACGATGCCAAAACGATATCGGAGTTGAATAGCAAAGCTATTCAACTCGCCGATATCGCAAGGCCGTTGTACCAGCATCGCTGCGTGTGACAGCCCAACTCCGATGCGTACTCGCACCTCACCCATTAACTCCCATGTTAAATGGTCGTTACTGGGTTGGTGGGCGTAGACATCGGAGGGACGTTGTTTCCCGATATCGCAGCGTGTAAACCGGCGATGCGATATCGGGAAAAGGGCTGAAAAAATGCGCGCTCCGCGCGCGTTGTATGCGATATCGTCCCGATATCGGGACGTGTAACCCCACCATCAGCCTCAGGCCAACCTACAGCACAAGCCGTGTCTCCCAGGTGCCAGGACAAGGGCTAAGGTTTCATTACCCTGGACACTCTCCAAACTGGTCAGCCGTTGTGCAGCCTGGCACTCAGTTCAAGTGCATCGCCCGTTGGCTCCTTTGATCAGGAGTTACATGAACTGAACTTGTTTCTGGACTCTGCCATGGCCGTACCAGGACACAGGACTGTTAAGGTACCTTTACACACAGAGATATATTGCTTGCAACTCACTGGTTGCAGTGAAATCATAGACAAATTGTTACATTTGTACACGGCAACAAAATGGAACAATGTGTCCATGATTTCACTGTAACCAATGAGTTGCAAGCAATATATCTCTGCGTGTAAAGGTACCTTTAGTGTTCAATAGAACTTTGAATTTTTCCTTCAGACTAGGACTTCTACTGCTTGGTTGGTGGAAGAGTTGGCACATTGCGGCTTCCCCAATCCGAAGATGGGTTTGTTGAACTTGAACTCTTTTTTTCTATTTTTTCATTTTTTACGCAAGGACTATGCGTCATCGGTCAACCATGGACTTCAATACTGCATTATTGTTGCATTTTGTGTTTTTTCTCTCCCCTTTGGCAGGTTTCATGATTTCAAGGGACAGAGTCGACTCCTTACGTTGTACAGGACTTGTGAAATCACAAGATTTCAAATGGGGAGCGTTGTGTCCCATGAATGGGAACAACCTGTAATGTCTATGTAATGCATTGTGTGTTTTTCCGCCTATCAGAAAATTCTCTTACAATTAATAAGTAGATGTAGACTGTATTAAGATTGGCCCTCCCTCCCTTAGCTGGTCCCTGTATAATATGTTCCTCCCTTCTTCCCCAGTTTAGTTTAGAGAAGCCATTGCTGAACACGCATGTCTGCAACCCCTGTACAGATTATTCCTTTACACCTGCTGGATTCTGGAAGAAAACTGCAGCGTTTCTCCTGCCTTACTATAAGTCATCGTTCTATCTGAGTTCAAAGCTGTCTGTTTTCCCCTGATGGTGCAAGTACAAGCATACAATTATCTAAGGGACTGGTAATTAGAGTGCTTGGGATTTGCAGTCATCAGAAGGGGACAGAACACTGTTAAAACAGACAAAAAACAGATGAAAATTGTACACCACACACTGATGGAATACAGGACATTATTTCTCATATCCAAAAAAAATGTGCCGTAATAAGGTCTTAAAGGGATCACGTACTCAATCAAATATTTGTGGAATTTTCTATCAGAGTCTTCAATATATCTATAACATATCTTCCTCTAAAAAAGGTAAGATTTTTTTGTAATGCGGAAATCAAATTAATAATTAAACCACAGCTTTTTATCAATAAGAAATTATTTAGCGGAATAATATCTAAAAATATTAAAATAGGTCATAAAAAAAAAAAACCCTCATGTTTCTGCATGACATGCTCTGGTCTGATGAAAGCAGCGGCAACTGATCTAACCAAGGACGTATGAGAGTAAAACTGGAGCAGACACCGTGTGATGGTGACTCACAGTCACCTGACTCTGTAAACAGCAGCCATTCTGCTCCATTGTATAAGAGCAAAGAATGAAGTCATGAAGGTGAGGCCCAGAATGACTCAGGAGATCCTCCGAATGCGGCCTGCAGTGACTTCACAATACAAGCAGTGCAGGTGACAAACTACTGCCGTGTACTGTATACCAGCAGTATCTATGAATAGGCCTGAACGGGGAGAACACAATAAATGTATAGTTTTGTTTGTTTTTTTCTTTAAGTGCTGAAAATAAGTTCAGAAATTTGTCAAAATATAATGCTTTGCTCATCTTTTATTCTATCTTATTACAATGTTGTGGCGACCAAAAAACGTAATTCAGACTTTTTTTTGTTATACTTTGTTCATTGATTGGAGTTATTTCTTATATTTTGATAGTATGGACTTTTCTCAACGCTGCAATATCATATGTGTTTTTTGTTTGTTAATTTTATTTGCAATGGGGCAAAAGGGGGGTAATTTGAACTTCTGTGTTGTTTTTTTTATATTTTTTAATATTTTTTTTTTTTTACTTTTAACTGTATTTACTAGTTCCTTAAGGGTATGTGCAGAGGATCCAGGGACACTATGTCCTAGACGTGGTGTCTCCAGACCTGAGGGAAGCCGACAATCTCCGCGGAAGAACGCAGCCGCACCGTGCTCACAATCTGCGTTCGGTGCAGGGCTCTTCTCCCTGCATTCATCGCTTGAGGTCACGTCCGAAATGCTACAGAGAAGTGGTGGCGCAGAAAGCCGCCCCATGAGTCAGTCTGTGCTGCAGAGTTAAAAAGCCACCACGCTGCATCCATAACGTTACAAACACTGATCGTGTGCATGCAGTCTTAGGGGACTTGAAGCTGTGATCATCCGATCATTTGTGCTATACAGAGCAGAGCATCAACATCAGCACTACTCTGTACAACAGAAATGATGATCTCCTATGAATGCCACCATTTTGCCGGCATTCACAGAAGAATCGCAATGACAGACAGACATCATCTTACTCCCACTTTCATGACAACCCATCAGCCACCCGCGATCATGTCATAGGCTCCACGATGAGAGCGGGTAATGGTGGAATCTCCGTCAGTGCCTGTTAAATCCCGCTGTCAGAGATTGACAGCAGGATATAAATAGTTAACCGCCGCAGGTGGATTTCCGATCCACCAGCGGCTGTTAAAGGCACATGTCAGCTCATTAAATCAGCCATCATGTACAGGGAAAGATTTGGGCTCAGTGTCTGAGAAACAAGAGAGGCAGGGGCAACACATATGTGATGTCAACGGAAGCTGCTGAATCGCTGGCAGTATGGGTCAGAGATTGTTGCTGGGCACAATAGGCAGATAGTTATCTGTATTAGGCGCATTGTAAAAAAAAAAAAAAAGACTAGATGCCTTTGATAATTGAAATTGATCTGTAAAAAATGGATGCCCTATTGATGGTATTCAATATGTGATCTGTTTTATTTCCAGCAGCCAATATATAACATGGTCGGCCACTTATTTGAAAGGACAACCTTGTGATGAGATGATGACTAGATATGGTAGACATACACTGGAGGCCCATACAGCTATGTGCCAATGCTGAGTATTTGCTTCCAGATGTTTCTGCACCACCCCACACCTTGTGCCAAATAACCGCACCAGAAACACATTGTGGAATTGGTGTGGAGTTGTGCGTGTGGGTTTCCTATTGCACTCTATATACAGTGGAGAACGTCCAGCTCATGAGCCCCAATGCAAAGCTCAAACAGGCCCCCCAATTATTGCAAATCTTTAATGGCAATAGCATTTTTCTATAGGCCAAAAGGACTTTTGGGGCCTCCCTAGGCTCCAGGACTTGGGTTCAATTGTAACCCTTGCACCTATTATAGTTAGCCTCTTGAAGGCTGGAAAAATGCTGAAAAATCCGCTGGAAGAATTGGCATGCTGCGGATTTTTAATGCACCTTTTCTGCAGTGGCAAAAAACACAGCATGGGCACAACCCTTCAGAATGCCCATTGTTTGCCGATTTTTACACAAATCTGCACCTTCTCCGCAGCAAAATCTGCGTCAAAAATGCTGCAAAATCCGCAGTGTGGGCACAACCCTAAAAGAGTCACAAGGTAGCTGTGTCATGTCTCTCTGGGGATCATTACACTATTATTATGATCCTCTGCTCCTGCTTTGTTTAGGAGTAGCTGGGCCCCATGACTCAGCAGCAGATCCATGGACTCAGGCTGCAATAAGAACACAAGGCCAGAGCTGTGTGCAGATCATCATAGGAAGCAGTCACATGACTCGTAACATGGGGCCCCTCCAGGGGGGTTCTGACGTGTCAAACTATTGAGTCATCCTCCTCTAGAGAGGTTACATAGTCAGGTGAGCTCCGAGGCCGCACATGACACAGCACCTTATAATATCACATCATGGAGTGGGACGTGTAATCCCGTTACCCACTTATCCCAAATATTCACTTAAAGGAATTTTCCTGTTGTCATCATGCTTGGACGCTCTTGTCGGATTTCTCTCACTTTTCCCCCATGACGGCTCTAGGATTCATTCACTCCTTATTACACTGGTCATGTATTCTCAGATTCCATCCCAGTGATGTAGGATATCTCACCAAACTGTAATGTTTTTTCCTATGATTATGTTTTTCATTGTAATTTTTTTAAAGAAGGGCAGCAGGGTGGCTCAGTGGCTAGGAGCGAGGCTCATTTAGGGATGGGCCTGTTTTGAGGCACATATGATGTTTTAGTTAAGTTTTAGTCATTAAAAATCAATGTCAGCACTTTTCACGGTTCATTTTTTTGGGTACGGCATTTACTTTATTGGGTTAAAAAATATATGTACATTTTTGGACCTTGCCAGATGCAGCAACACAGAATATTCCTATTTTAGTGTATTTTTGAATGGATAAGTGGGTAGAGAATTTACTTCTTTTTTTACACATATTATTATGGCATGTATACCAAACTGCAATGCTGCCTTATGAGAATACACGGTATAGGGATTTGCGCTCTTAGGTAATGTTCACACCGGTAATGTGGTTTGGTTCACACATGTGCTGTTTTATTGCTTTCATGGACCTACAAGGGATTCAACAACCAAAAACAGCCTCTTCTGAATACAAAGGTATAACAGCAAATGAACAGTTCTACCAATCTTGGTGTCCTCTTAGCCTGAGCTCTTATAGCTTGCAGGAGCACCCAATAAATGTGTTCACCTCTGTGCTGAGCACACACTATACAGCTTGGTCTCTAAGCAGTTTCCACACGCTCAATCCCTAGCAGATTCAGAGCCCCAGGTGAACACATGCCCCTAGACCTTAGTCAAAGCTAGCCTGGTGCATGTAATCAAGACCTGTAATGCTAGGATTTACTACATAGTACATGCAGTGGGCATTGAGGTATGACAGCAACTTAACAGTTATACCAGTCTTGGTGTTCCCTTAAGCCTGGGCTCCAGCAGCTTCCAACACCCAGCAGATGTGTTCACCTTTGTGCTGAGCACACACTAAACAGCTTGGTTTATAAGCAGTTTCCACACAACTGAGTCCCTAGCAGACTCAGAGCCTAAGGTGAACACATGTCCTGGGCCTTAGTCACAGCTAGCCTGGTGCATGTAATCAAGACCTGTACTGCTAGGACTTGCTACATAATATGTGCAGTGGGAACTGAGGTATAGCAGCAACTAAGCAGTTCTATCAGTCTCGGTGTCCCCTTCAGCCTGGGCTCCTGTAGCTACCAGCACCCAATAGATGTGTTCACCTCTGTGCTGAGCACCACAATACAGCTTGGTTTATAAGCAGTTTCCACACACTCAAGCCCTAGCAGATTCAGAGCCCCAGGTGAACACATGCCTTAGACCTAAGTCACAGCTAGCCTGGTGCATGTAATCAAGAGCTGTAGTGCTAGGATTTGCTCCATAGTACATGCAGTGTTATGTGTGCCCATGCACTGTGATCTTACATGAGATTGCAGTGTATCAACCCTAGCTGAATTCTTATGTGGGCTTTTCAGCTATCACTACAAGCAGAAATGTTTAAATTTTTTTTGTGGAAATGAAGATTAATCTGTGGGGCCAATAACCAGTCATAATAATCATAATAATCATAATAACAGCCAGGTGTTCCCTGTTTGGCTGATTCAGGTAACTCCCATAGATTTTGGTCTTCTCATCTGGGGCCCCGCTAGGCTCCAGCCCCTGCACCCACATCACTATACTGTCTGTGCCATTACATACAACTCATCCTGCAAAACACACGTCTTCATACAGCAATGCTGGTGAGAGCCGCCTGCACTGATACACTGTAACAGACCCTCAGCTGTCTCCATATTAAATGCCCTTAGTGCCCAGCAGCACACATGAATCGGCAGTTGTCACCCAGAGGGTTCCAGAATGTACCACGTGACGTCCCTCACCCGCCCCCCAGCTCGGGAACCCCCCTTTGTTTTGCTGCCTCATCGTGACATCACTAAATCCTTCCGATCCTGGAGAAGGCGTGGCTAATTTAATGGGCGTAACCTATCCAGAGTAGGCGTGGTTAAGTCCCTCGCTCTAAAGCTGAATGGTAGGGATCAACTTGCTGTCAATCAGGAGTGGGTGTGGCTTATTAGTTAGCGTTTAACGTTAGTAGGCGTGGTTTGACTACCGTTAGCACGCAGATAAGGCGTGGCTATCTATGGGGCGGAGCTGGGCCGGTCAGCTGGTGGGAGGGGGTTTTCCCCGGATCGTGTTTATATACATGAGGCTGCGGTGAGCGGAGACAGACAGTCACAGGACAGCACAGGACTCACAGCTGAGAGCACACGGCGGAGGGAATTACTGCTGCGACACATCCGGGAACAACGCGCACTCAACTGCCGCCATGCCAGTCACCGTCAAGGCCTATCTGCTGGGCAAAGAAGAGAGCCACAAGGAGATCCGGCGCTTCACCATCCCGCTGGGCAAGGGCAAGTCTGCCAGCCAGACCCCCGGCTGTGAGCTGCTCACCAGCAAGGTGACCGAGGTGTTCCAGGGCCTGAGAGCCGGCGCCATCCAGATGTTCTACAGAGGTGAGTAACCGCAGGGGCGGAACTGCAACAGGTGCAGGGGCTGCAATCACACCCGGGGCCTGCAGGCTGGGGGGCTACTAATGTCATCATGGCCTATAGAAAAAGACTAATGCCATTAAAGATTAGCAACAATTGGGGCCCCTGGGCCTGAAGGTTACCCCACTGGGGCACAGGGATGACCCGGCATCACTGCCCATAACAGGGGGCACCGGGCCTGCATCATAGCCTATTCCATAACTGTATGTGGAAGCCAAAACCATGCCAGCTGGAGACTGGGGCCATCTACACTAGTGCCCCCCTATACATTAATGCCCCCCCCATATACTAGTGTGCCTGCCCTGGTGCTGCCCCCCATACACTGGTGCCCCCTATACCCCTATACATTAATGCCCCCCCCCCCCATATACTAGTGTGCCTGCCCTGGTGCTGCCCCCCATACACTAGTGCCCCATATACATTAATGCCCGCCCCCCCATATACTAGTGTGCCAGCCCTTCTGCCATGGTGCATACACCCCCCCCATACACTAGTGCCCCCTATATATTAATGCATCCCCTATGCCTATATACTAGTAGTAGTATGCCCCCTATATGCTAGTGCCCCTGCCCTTGTGTTGCCCCCTTACACACTAGTGTGCCCCCTGCCCTGTTGCTGCCCTCTATATAGTAGTGCCCCGTATACATAATGCCCCCCTGTATACCAGTGCCTCCTGCCCTAGTGGTGCCCCTTACAGGCACACAGTAGGCAATGATGCAGTGTTACAGAATCTCTGGCCCTGCCCGTGCTGGCTGCGGCCCCTGGCATGTGCTTGCCCCCTGGCAGGGGTGTAACTTCAACAGGTGCAGGGGTTGCGATTGCACCTGAGCCCTGCAGCCTAGGGGGGCCCAACAGTCCCTTTGGCCTATAGAAAGCGACTAATGCTACTAAAGATTTGCAATAATTGGGGGCCCCATTGGAGCTTTCACATCAGGGCCCCTGGGCCTGAAGTTACGTCACTTTACCCTGGCATGTGTTGCGCCGCCCCCCCGGCATGTGTTGGCGCTGTGCCTCTGCTCTTGGGGACAGTTCTGTTGTAGTCAGTGTCAGCATGTTTTCGTAGTTAATCTTTTCCTTCTGAGATGTGACTGTGTCTGGAGGTTTGTGCCCTTTGTGACTATTGTGTCATCCGGCACAGGAGGAGTCCGCAGCGTTGTGGGGTAAAGGTGACTGTGGGGCGCGGATCCTATAAGCTGTAAACATCTCTTAAAGGTCACGTCACACACAGATATATGTTCATATATTGGTCTCAGATCTCTGGTTGCAGTGAAATCATGGACACATAGTTCCATTTGTACACAGCCACAAAATAGAACAATGTGTCCATGATTTCACTGCAACCAGAGATCTGTGAACAATATCTGCACAAATATCTGTGTGTGTGACGTGGCCTTTAGGCCTTGTTTGCACTGGAGTTGGACACTTGTTTCTCCACATTCCTGCATAAGAGGAATGTAAGATCCGCTCCATTCATTATAATGGGATCTGTCTGCTTCTCATTAAATTGTCATTTTACTGGGAAAAAAGACACAATGCTTATATTAATAAAAAAGTGCACCGAAGGGTTTCTTCATAATCGTACGTCCCCAAATGTCTGCAAGCTATTGGCTATAGTATATAAGTGCTAGAATTACACCAGCTCCTGACATAGTATATATGACCGGCAGTGCGAGGGTCCTTTTACACACTGCAACTGTGCAGCGATCACGACCACGATATCACCCGGCCGGGATCGCTGGTGCGTCGCTACGTGATCGCTGGTGAGATGTCAAACAGAATTCACCAGCGACGCAGCAACGATACGGCGGTTGTTGGGACCCTGTCACTCTCGGGCATAGTATTGAGATCGTTGGTTGTTATCCTTGCCAAACACAGTGATGCACACTGCCCAGCGGGAGCGCAACGACCAAAAAATGGTCCAGAACGATTTAACGATCAGCGATCTCACAGCGGAGGCCTGATCACTGCTACGTATCACACATAGTGAGGTCAGTGGTGAGATCGCTGTTGTCACAAAACCTGTGACGTTGCAGCGATATCGTTGTGTGTGAAGTACGCCTTAGGCCTCAGCTTGTCTTTTCTGCAATCTGGTAATTGTGTTGTATAGTCTTTGTGCCGCACACAGAGTACACCCCTCTATCTCCAGAGTTCTGGTGTTACTTTCCACAATAAATGTCACCATTAGGCCAATGGGCCCTGTACAAGGAAACGCATTGGCACATATGGTGTAGATGGATATAGGTGCATGTAAAGTGCTCTCCGAATTGTAATATGTTGACGCTATATAAACAAAATTATCATGTATATCTATCATTTCTATATCTCTTATAAGGGCCCGTCACACTGGGACATATCGCCGGCGATGTTGCCGGCAACCGAGGGGCGTGGCCAGGTTGCGGCGACATCGCCGGCGAATTTCCGCGTGTGACAGGGCGATAATCAGGCGATGAATCGCCTGAGTCACATCGCCAGGTTTCCCAACAATGTTGGGAAACCTGGCGATGTTGCTCAGGCGATCCTGCCTGCTCGCCCTGTGTAACGCGGCAACCCGCAATGTTACGGGCGATTCCGCCTATCTACAACATTGCGGGTTATCGCTCGCTGGGTTGCTGGGCAACCCAGCGAGCGATAGCCGCGGCAACTAGCCGGCGACATCGCCGGTAAGTTGCTCAGTGTGACATCTCACCGGCGATGTTGTCAGGGATGCGCGCTCCCGCGATCCCCGGCAACATCGCCGGCGATATGTCTCTGTGTGACGGTACCTATAGGGTTATATGAGGCTGATGTGTTGGGGTCAGGAGACCCGTGCTCAGTCTGTTCTCGGACTGTGACTGTCAGTGTGAAACTGACCTTGCACTGAATATATATTGAAGGGCACCTAAATCTGTTGCATCTCAATACCGTCTATTCTAAGTTTGCTCTGTCTATACAACTGTAGTAAATCAGCCCCATAATGAACACTATGGTTCCCTCTTCATAATTGTGGGGTTCAGATTGTTCATTTTTTTTTTTTTTTTTTTTTTTTTTTTAAATAAATAAATGGTGAATAACACAGAGTACAGGAAAAAACCTACCAAAGGCAACATAATCTTGTTCTGACATCTTCCATCGGTGCTGGCCATTGGCATCATCCGATCTGCTACCTGCCCAGACTGTGGGGTAGATTCACATCATTGTACCTACCTGTGCTGGCCCCCGTGTTGCTGCCGCCCTCGGGCGCACTGTGTGCCGGCCCCCGTGTTGCTGCCGCCCTCGGGCGCACTGTGTGCCGGCCCCCGTGTTGCTGCCGCCCTCGGGCGCACTGTGTGCCGGCCCCCGTGTTGCTGCCGCCCTCGGGCGCACTGTGTGCCGGCCCCCGTGTTGCTGCCGCCCTCGGGCGCACTGTGTGCCGGCCCCCGTGTTGCTGCCGCCCTCGGGCGCACTGTGTGCCGGCCCCCGTGTTGCTGCCGCCCTCGGGCGCACTGTGTGCCGGCCCCCGTGTTGCTGCCGCCCTCGGGCGCACTGTGTGCCGGCCCCCGTGTTGCTGCCGCCCTCGGGCGCACTGTGTGCCGGCCCCCGTGTTGCTGCCGCCCTCGGGCGCACTGTGTGCCGGCCCCCGTGTTGCTGCCGCCCTCGGGCGCACTGTGTGCCGGCCCCCGTGTTGCTGCCGCCCTCGGGCGCACTGTGTGCCGGCCCCCGTGTTGCTGCCGCCCTCGGGCGCACTGTGTGCCGGCCCCCGTGTTGCTGCCGCCCTCGGGCGCACTGTGTGCCGGCCCCCGTGTTGCTGCCGCCCTCGGGCGCACTGTGTGCCGGCCCCCGTGTTGCTGCCGCCCTCGGGCGCACTGTGTGCCGGCCCCCGTGTTGCTGCCGCCCTCGGGCGCACTGTGTGCCGGCCCCCGTCTTGCTACCCAAGGCCGCAGTTCAGCTTTGATTCTGCAGGAGAATATAATGGCTCTCCTGTAATGGACGTTGTAATTATGGTACCTTTACACGCCGCCACAACAGGATGGATACCAACGGCAACTTCACGTGCACGAGCACAGCCGAACGGTTACCAACGGGAACCGCACCCTCTTTACACGCCGCCACAAGGTGCGCTACGCCACGCTACATCTACAGCTAGCTACATCGCCGGGTGTCGCAAGTAGCCATCTGTAGCTCAATTACACACCGCTATAACCAGCTACTATGGGCGGACCTGGTGCAGCAGGGACAGCACATAGGCGTGCCACAATTGAGAGTACGAGCCGTCCGTACGCTGATAGGACAAAGCAATAACATCCTGATTGGCCAGGCATCGCAGGAGGCTGAGTAATACAGCACGCTCGAGCGATTGTGTAGTGTGACTCGTCAGCTCATGAAATATGCCTCCCTAGGCAGCGACTACCAATCGTCATGCAGCAGCTTCCACCAATGATCGCACATGGGGTGTGGTAACACGGAGCCAGGGTCACGCCTTAGCTACATTGCAGGCTGTCCCGAGTTCCCTTCCGTAACGTCTTTAAACGCCGATACAGCTCGCTACAATCGGCGATGTAGCCATATGTTTATGGGCAGTGCACGGATACAGAGGTATCTGTAGCCGGCTGTGTCGTCCCGTCTTCACACGCCGCTACTACGGGCGATATTGGCGCTACAAGCTACATTTGTAGCCTGTAGCGGGTTGTATCCATCCTGTTGTGGCGGCGTGTAAAGGTACCATTAGAGATAACCCACTTCACCTTTTACATGTTTGTTCTGGAGACTTGTGCGGGTACAGAGGGTTCATAGAATTTGGCAGCTGGTTTGTACTTTATTAGCTGAGGAATGCAGTAAAGCTAATGGCTGGATGGGAGAGGCTCCAGCAGAGCACAATGTACCCTGGATGCCCTCAGATCAATCTAGCTTTTATTTATTTCTCTTATATTGCAAATAATAATCTGCCAACCTGGCATCAGCACTGTCCGGACCCGGTGACCCCTGCCCGTCAGGTGTCTGCTGCTATGTAACAAGCGGAGAATGTTTAAAATGTTAAACATTTGTTCATAAATAAATATTTCTGAGCACAATAAACACGGGGGGTGGATGTGATGGGGGGTGGGGATGTGATATGGGGGGGTGGATGTGATGAGGGAGGGGGATGTGATATGGGGGGGTGGATGTGATGAGGGAGGGGGATGTGATATGGGGGGGTGGATGTGATGGGGGAGGGGGATGTGATATGGGGGGGTGGATGTGATGGGGGAGGGGGATGTGATATGGGGGGGTGGATGTGATGGGGGAGGGGGATGTGATTGGGGGGGTGGATGTGATGAGGGAGGGGGATGTGATATGGGGGGGTGGATGTGATGAGGGAGGGGGATGTGATATGGGGGGGTGGATGTGATGGGGGAGGGGGATGTGATATGGGGGGGTGGATGTGATGGGGGAGGGGGATGTGATATGGGGGGGTGGATGTGATGGGGGAGGGGGATGTGATTGGGGGGGTGGATGTGATGGGGGGGGGGATGTGATGGGGGGTGGGGTGGGGGGTGGGGGGGGGGGGGGGGGGGGGGAATAGGTGGATGGGATGGTTTCCTTGATGTGAGTTTGTTACTTTACACCATTTAATTGTTAGTATTTTTTTTCCAGATGAAGAGGGAGATCTTGTTGCTTTCTCCACTGATGAAGAACTGAACATGGGCCTGGATATGATCAATGATGGCGTTTTCCGACTATACATTAAAGGTAGGTGTTTCCTCATGTATGAAGCATATGGTCAATACCATTCATGGTTATTTCTGGGTGTAATATTTAGGTTATAACCCAGTATATTGCTCATGTAAATGTCTGTATTACACACCTGTGCTGTATGGATCTGTAATACCATAGTAATCCATTGGCCTGTGCTTCTGATGATTGATCCAATAACAAAGGTTTTCACAGTTTCTTGTATGGGGAAAATTAGTGACTTGTTTCATCTCCTGTAATTGGGTGACTACATGGCATATTGGCTCATATATGCATGGATTTGGTGGTAAGGGATCTATCATTATGTTACTAAAGTGATCAGCCATTTTGCCTTTTTAGAAAGTTGTGTTTTATGTAGGAATGTTATATAGTGGCCATGTTGACCCTCACGCTTTTCAGAAAATTATACAAAGTCATGTCTGAATATAAACTTTGTCTCTGGCCCTTATTTCCTTTTACAGGATTGTTGTCAGCACCAGACAGAGCTTTGTAAATCTGTATATTGGATCCAAACAAAATTACGATACCCCTTTAATCAGCATTAAGCAAGTGTATCCCCAACATTAAAAGTATCGCCCATCTAAACTTGTGACACATTAGGGGTCCAAGTGCAGGAAACCGTGCTGATCCTAACAGGACTCAATATTGATTAGTGACTGGGGGCCTGAGATCACTGCTGAGTCACAGGTTTGTGGACGTAACAGCGACCTCGCTATGTTTGACACTTAGCAGCGACCAGCCCCTGCTGTGAGATCGCTGGTCCTGCCAGTCGCCTGGACCATTTTCTGATCATTGGGGTCCCGCTGGGCAGCATGCATTGCTATGTTTGACAGGGACCACGACCTCAATACTACAGATCTGAGACAGGGTCCCAATGACCTCCGTATCGTTGCTGTGTCGCTGGTGACATCTGACTGTTTGACATCTTGCCAGCGATCCCGACAGCGATGCACCAGTGATCCTTACCAGGTCCTATCACTGTCTGGATCGCTGGTGTGTCCCCAAGTGTGACGGTACCCTTACTCTCTATGGGACTGTGGGTGCCAGCCACCATTTGTTCTTTTGGGACTGCTGAAGAGGACAAAATACAGCGCTCAACTTTATTCCCCTTCTTACAGCAGCATGTGCAGTCATCACTGCATTTCATGGGGCTTTTTGTAGCCCTGATCTCAGGATTGTTGAATATTATGCTTTCAAAATAGTGTGCGGTAGCCAGGGGTCCCTTGTGGTGCTGTTGCCGAAGGGCCATGTACATCTGAAGCCAGCCGTGCTCTTTTAATTGTGTGATAAGATAATGTGCAAATTGTCTCTGGGAGGAAGTAGACTAGGGCCACATTACACATAGCGATGTTCCAGCGATTCTGATTGTGGCCGGGATCGCTGGAACATCGCTATGTGATCGCTGGTGAGCAGTGACACTGGATGATCAACTTACCGATGCTGCGTCGCCTGACGATCGCTCACTGTCCCGGGTGTAGCATAGGGGCCCTGTCGCACATGCCGATGCATGCTGGGCAGTGGGAGACCAACGATGGAAAAATGGTCCCGGCCATTCAGCAACGATCAGCGAGCTCATAGCTGGTCATTGCTACATGTCACACGTAGCGACATCGCTGGCGAGGTCACCGCAATGTCACAAAACCTGTGACGTTGCGGCAATATCGTTAACGATATCTGTACGTGTAACGGGGCCTTAACTCTAGTGCCACCTATTGGAAGTAGCAATCCTAACTAAAATTCAAAATTGATTCTTTAACAAGTCTTTCAATATAACTTAGATATTAATCATAACACCAGTGAATTCTCGCTTTTGAAGTGAGTCTTGTCTCTAGATCTCTATGTTCACCTTCTTATTTCATTTATTACTTTCTCAGAAAGGAGAGAATGCAAGCGAGAACACCGCGCCCACTGCGGACCGGAGAACACCCAGAACGTGGTGCACCCCAACGTGACCTGTGATGGGTGTGAAGGTCCTGTGGTGGGGAATAGGTACAAATGCCTGACCTGTCCTGACTACGACCTGTGCAGCACCTGTGAGGGCAAAGGGATCCACAAGGAGCACAACATGATCATGTTTCCGACTCCCATTGTAAGGAGCTTTTCTAAATCCATTAATAATATAACTATTGTATATGTGTGTAACAATCTGTCAGTTATATACCGATCACATATTCTTTTTTTCCAGCCCTTTCCTCATGGCCGCTGGATGCGCAAGATGCGCCATGGAGTGCCACCATTTCCATGGATGCATGGCTGGGGTTTCCCCGGCAGAGGACATCCCTGTCCTAACGCTCAGCCGCAACAAGGATGCACTGCCCCAACCAATCCCACCACTGCTCCTGAAGGTAGGTGCAAACTTACTTTATCTATGTAGTACAGTATTGGGCATCCTACTCTGTGCTGTTTTATAGCTCATCTAGTTATCTTTATGGTTATATCAGAACAGCCACAACTGACTTTTTCGAATTTAAAGGGCATCTGTCTTATCCAGAAACAACATTGTACCTGCAGATATAGGGTTAATCTGCTTGTCAGCAGTGTTAAATCCTGTGTAGATGGTTTAGAAAATGAACTTCTATTCTCCCTGCTTGCTTGCAGTCATTGGGGTGGGGCAGGGGTGAGAGTAACTAGTCACTATACATTGAACACGCTGAAATCATTACTAGACACATTGCTTGACTGGCTGCAGGGAGTGTGAAGCTGTCAATCAACATACTGTGGAGTGATAACTTCATTATCTCCATGTAGCCACGGACATGGTTTTAAGGCCGGAGACACCCGCACGAGTCTTGCATGACTCACCCGGCACGGCCACCATCTTTGGACAGAAGTGCGTCAGCTGTATAGAAACACATGCAGCTGACATACTCCTGTCCGGAGAGTGATGGCCGTGTAGGGTGAGTCATGCAAGACTCATGCGAGTCTCTTGCATGAATCCCGCCCAGTGTGTCTCTGACCTAACAGTTTACGTGTAGATTACCCTAATATCTGCCAATAAAACTGCATTTACTGGGCAACAGGTTCGCTATAGTCTTGGTTTTGTTTTTGTTTTTCTCCCTTATTTTAATCTTTGAGTGATAACTGTCATTAGGTGGCAAGTAACAGAAATTAATCACTACGTTTGCAATATTTGACTTTAAATGTGAGACACTTTTTTCATTTTCCTTTGTAATCAAAGGTAATTCTGGCAATCCCTCCCAGCCGTGCAGCGATCCGAATGTCGCCTTCTTGCAAAATGTTGGAGAGAGCGTGGCTGCCATGCTGAGCCCCCTGGGTAGGTCTATGTTGATAATGTCTGTCCTATTAATTTACATTACCTAATAACCCCCTCCCCAATACGAAGGTAAATCTGATTTTGGTGCACATACCAGTCTGCCTAGGAACGGTATTGATTTGATGCAGCTTAAATTGCTATCTGTTTCTTAAGTTAGTATTCTTTATCAGCATTCTGCCAGCACTATAGGTGCCAGAACATAATTTCCTTCCTTCCCAACATGCATTGCCTATCATTTTCCAAAGACTTGCTTACTGTAAACTGAAAGCCCACCTTTTTGTTGAGGCAGTATGCAGTTTGTGCTTCATGATGTATGTGTATGTGTCTTCCTAATTCTTTATGATCCTTGCAGGGATTGATGTGGACATTGATGTAGAACATGGTGGAAAACGCAGTAAGGTTTCAACTCCACAGGCCGGTTCTGAAGCTCGAGACTCTCAACCAAGCAGCACATCCTCAACCCAAAACTCCCAGAGTGGCAACATCAGATCTGAAGAGGGCACTGCTCCCATGGACACAGATAACATTACTAAACAGATGGAGGACGTACATTTGAATGGAAACACACAGCCGATCAATGTGAGTACCATTCTCAGTGAGAGGTGGCACGTGTCCTGTATGTCTATGGTAGACTAGATGAGCACCTGATCTTCACAGATTGGCATGTTTGTTTAGCAAAATATATCATTTAAATTGTTCATTCTTTTCAGGAACAAGAACAAGGTGAACACAGCGGCAGCACTTCAGGGGGTGATGATGACTGGACTCATGTGTCACCGAAAGAAGTCGATCCATCCACAGGAGAGCTGCAGTCTCTGCTGGACACAGACGTCCCAAGTCCCTTAGATCCACTAAGGGAGGTGTGTGCACCCACAGGTCTAAGAGAAGCGGCTATCTACCCACATCTCCCAGCAGGTAACTTGATCCTGTAAACTTCTGAGTTTTCAATTTTTTTTATTGTGTACAGACTGAGTGTGTGCTCCAAAAAATGGTCAAGTATGGCTTTTCCACTAAATCGTTTGCTCTTCCAGATTAATTTAAGTGTTCCAATCCGTGGCTGCCATAAAGGTGTTGTTCAAGAGGTCAACCAGTTTAGGACTACCCATTCTCAATCTAAAAGGGAGTCTGTTAGCACAAAACGACTGTTCAAACCAAGCTGAGGTGCTGCCTACATCCTTGTTGTGGCCAAAAGTTCAGTGCAGCTTCCGACCTTCATGCTTTCCATCTCTCCATTCTTCACTACTTCTGTAAGCCAGAGTTTTCAATCCAAAATAGAGGGGGTCAAAAAAAAAAGCAGTGGTAAGGAGCACCAAACTCTAGCTCCACCAAGAGCCCACCGAGCACTTGTGCTTGGTTTGAACAGTCATTTTGTGCTGTGACACTCCCTTTAAGGAACCATATTTGGTTGTATTAAAGTCCAGAGCCTTGTGGCTAGGGGAGAATGGTAGACACATGTCCCATGTTTTGACAATTGGTAGGGTTCCCAGCATTAGTATTAGTGATTTATGAAGACCAAAATACAACTTTAATGGAAAACTACACATTTGGAAAAGCTAAAGTTGTTGCATAAGCACATGCACACATCCAGCTGAAATAATGGCAAGTGGGCTCACCTCCAACACATGCTCT
Source organism: Allobates femoralis (assembly GCA_033576535.1). Lineage (NCBI taxonomy): Eukaryota > Metazoa > Chordata > Amphibia > Anura > Aromobatidae > Allobates > Allobates femoralis. The sequence goes on from JARQOC010000004.1 coordinate 546,668,709, forward strand.
GTCACATTTTCGATTAAGCCCGATTTGAAGCGTGTAACGGTACCTTTAGCGTCTAGCAATGTCGAGACTATCTCATGGGCGCGCTTTCGTTAGGACGTCGTTTAGAGATCGTTGGTGAGATGTCACACGTATAGCTCTCTTGGACGACGCACCAACGATGTGGCTAGCAGCTATCATTCACACAACCCAGCGAACGATACTTGTTCACTGTTGAGAATAAGAGAAGCTATTAACGACATCGTTATTGCGGTGTCACACACAACGATACAGCAGGTTGGCTGATCGAGGATTGTCTGATTTGAGAACATGTTCTCAAATCTACAATCCAACGATTTATCATAGTACATCGATGCGTGTTACGCCAAGATAAAACTAACGCTGTGGTTTGAACGACTCCAAACCCGTGACGTTTGTGATATGGTTCATGATCTCGTACTGTGTAACGGGACCTTAAGACAGCAGATTTTCCAAAAGCCGGACTCTCTCAGTAGTCCTGTCAGTATCATCTGTATTACTGATGTTGTTTCCTAGAATTCTCATTTTAAGTGTTGAGTAGAGTCCTGGTAATAGATTCAGTAATATGTTCTGTTTGTTCCCCTTTCTAGAAGCCGACCCTCGCCTGATCGAGACCCTGTCACAGATGCTGTCCATGGGATTTACAGATGAAGGTGGGTGGCTCACTCGTCTCCTGGAAGCCAAGCAGTACGACATAGGGTCAGCCCTGGACACCATGCAGTCTGTGCGGCATCTTCCTCGCTAATAAACGCTGCACCTCTGTGCTTTTATTAGAACTTTGCCTTCTATATATTCCACTAAATTACTAGTATGAGCAATGAATGGATGAACACTGTGGGGGCATCTCAACTTGGCTCAAAATGCTGTATGAAACATTCTGCAGTTGTCATATAATCTCTCGTCGTTCTGATGTTTCCTGTCAAGATCAAGTATTATGGAATAAATTGTGTCTATTACTTGTCTCACATAATTGGCTTCATCCTCCATCTGGACCTAGAACAGAGGTCATTAAAACTTAACCCTGAGCCACGTTCCACTCTGCAAATTGGTATTGAGTGAAGAAATTCTAGAAGTCCAGCCAAGGGAAGGTGATAATTACCAGACTGCCCATTATAATGTTGAGCAGTCTCTCTTATAGCTATGCCATAATTGTCACTTCAGTGCCTTGAAAGTAACAGTGCCCCTTAAAATGTAATAATGTGTAAGTCCTACTATAACTTGTAATAATGCCCCCCGCCCCCTTTATGGGGGAGCCCCTTCAAATTGAGGTCTAGAGCTAATGGCAGCGTACAAGTCTGGGAACAGCTCCCGGCTTTACTACAGGGTTCTTCAGTATTGGTGTCCGGCAATGGGGGACCCTGGATCTAAACCTATAGGTCCTCAGTTCCTGCTAAAAGCTGTATTTTCACCACAGGACTCCCAATTTTTAAAAAATCCATGTTATTAACAAGTTAATATCCCATACTACTGAGCTAATCAATCACTTTACATAGTACTTACTACAATGTCACAGAGCTCCACTTGCCCATAATCTGATTTTGACTATTTTGATGGTATTACGAAGTATATACATTACTAAGTACATCTCCAAATTGGACCACAAAAACAAACAAGGAATTAAGTAGCTGAGAGAATGCTGGAAAGCAACGAATTATAAGGAAAAACCCTTTCTGTACTCTCCCCTAAACACACCACCACACTTGTCTGTTTGCTGTTGCAGCTTACTTCTATTCAAGTAAATTGCTCTGTGCCGCAATACCAAATACAACCTGTAAACAGGAGTGGCGCTATTGTTAAAAAGCAGTCAAGTTTTTCTAACATTGGATGACTCCTTACAAGTTGATGTACGTGTTTGTTAGATGCACTGCAGCTTGTTCTATGACTTGCATGGTGATATTTCCACATCATTGTGTTTTATCTACATATTGTGCAGCCCCCACAGCATTAATCTGTCTGTAATCCTCTAAATGTGTAATCAAATCATCTGAATAAACCTTTTACAGAATTACTAAATAACTTGTGACTGTGTGTAGTCTTGAGTCATTCCAAGACCTTGGTACTCATCTGATAGAGCATGCTGGGAGGGGTAATACTCAACAGATTAGCAGCCATTGCATTTTAATTTCTTATGGTGGGTTTACACACACCAATTTCTGTGTCCAATATCTGAACAGATCTCTGGTTGCAGTGAAATCATGGATACATTGCTCCATGTTGTACACAGCCACAAAATGGAACTATGTGTCCATGCTTTCACTGCAACCAGAGATCTGTTCAGATATTGGACACAGAAATTGGTGGGTTTACACACACCATCAGTGACAGAGCCAATTTACACTTTAACCCCTTCCCGACACATGACACAGCGTTTGCCATGAAATCCAGTGCGTTCCTGACCGGTGGCACAGCGTCTGTGCCATCTGGGGAACACACTCCTGCAGCTCAAGTGAGGGTCTCACTGACCTGTCACTTGGGCTGCAGGTAGCTCTGGACCTGTACTAAACCCCAGGGGGGGTGGATTAACCCCCCCCTCCCCCTTGTGCCCAGGACCCCTCTGATCGGCAGTTTAAAAGTGAAATTGCCGATCGGAGGGAAACATAGGGATTCACCCCTCCAGATCTGATTGGAGCTCCAATCAGATCTGGAGGGGTGGATTAGCAAGTGCCCACCCCTCCTCACCCCCCCTCCATGACTCACAGGGGCCCCCCCTAGGTTTCCCCCCCCACCCCCACCCACCCCCAACTGCCCGACCCCCTCTAATACTATTATATACCGGCAGGCTGCACCCGCAAGTGCGCCCGCCGGTCAGACGTGGTCCCCCACCTGTGTCCGGGCCCCCCCCCCCCCCCCCGCCCCTCACCTCATCTGGCGGGCTGCACCTCCTCTCCAGTCAGTGGGCCCTGCCTCCTTCTAGCCTCCTCCTCATCGGTGGATCGAGAGGGAGGCAAGTGCGTGTGTGTGTGTGTGTGTGTGTGTGTGTGCGCGTGCGTGCGTTCATGTACATGTACTTGCGTGGACGAGTGCGTGTGTGGAGTTCAGCGTGCATGAACGTGTGAGTGCATGGATGCATATGTGGAAGTGCGTACGTGGATGTGCGTGCGTGAATGTCACCATGCGCAAATGTCACTGCGTGGATGTACGTGCGTGAATGTCAGCATGCGTGAATGTCAGTGCGTGGATGTCTATATTAAAGAATGACAAGCACACCTCCCTTAGTGTAGGTGCTAGCAGGAGAAAAATATCATTACTATATACATATAATCCGCTGCACACTACACACTAGGATACAAGTATAAAGTATAGCATAATGGCTAAGTGTAAAAAGCTACTAAAATTTGGATGAGGAAAATTGCACAACTGCTAAGGATCTATTCAAGCAAAGTGAGAATTTTAGTTAATGTAATGCATTACATATAAGCCCGATAACCAGTCTTCAAGGTATTCTCATATATATCGGGTCCTACCATATGCCTCTGTCTGCAGTAAAAATCATCTGAGGATATAAGTGCCTCTGAGTGCATTTTAAAACCTGCGTGTATGGGTGTGGTGTAGACTTGATAAACAAGGAATGAACTAGATGTTAAACTGGACTGGCTACCAGGCTATGGAGGGTGCTCAGTCAAAAAACAGTCATATTTATATATTATCATTCTTTAATATAAATATGACTGTTTTTTGACTGAGCACCCTCCATAGCCTGGTAGCCAGTCCAGTTTAACATCTAGTTCATTCCTTGTTTATCAAGTCTACACCACACCCATACACGCAGGTTTTTAAAATGCACTCAGAGGCACTTATATCCTCAGATGATTTTTACTGCAGACAGAGGCATATGGTAGGACCCGATATATATGAGAATACCTTGAAGACTGGTTATCGGGCTTATATGTAATGCATTACATTAACTAAAATTCTCACTTTGCTTGAATAGATCCTTAGCAGTTGTGCAATTTTCCTCATCCAAATTTTAGTAGCTTTTTACACTTAGCATTATGCTATACTTTATACTTGTATCCTAGTGTGTAGTGTGCAGTGGATTATATGTATTAGTGCGTGGATGTCAGCATGCGTGGATGTGTGCGTGGATGTCACCATGCGCAAAAGACACTGCGTGGATGTCACCATGCGCAAAAGACACTGCGTGGATGTCAGCGTGCGTGGATGTCAGCGTGCGTGGATGTCAGCGTGCGTGGATGTCAGCGTGCGTGGATGTCAGCGTGCGTGGATGTCAGCGTGCGTGGATGTCAGCGTGCGTGGATGTCAGCGTGCGTGGATGTCAGCGTGCGTGAATGTCAGCGTGCTGTGGTTGTCACCATGCGCAAATGTCACTGTGCGCGGATGTGTGTGGATGTGCGTGCGTGGATGTCAGCATGCGTGGATGTGCGTGCGTGGATGTCAGCATGCGTGGATGTCGGCGTGCGTGGATGTCAGCATGCGTGGATGTGCGTGCGTGGATGTCAGCATGCGTGGATGTGCGTGCGTGGATGTCAGCATGCGTGGATGTGCGTACATGGATGTCACCATGCGCGAATGTCACTGCGTGGATGTGTGTGTGTGTGTGGATGTGCGTGCGTGGATGCGTATGTGGATGTGCGTACATGGATGTCAGCATGCGTGGATGTCTGCGTGCGCGGATGTGCGCGCGTGGATGTCGGCGTGCGTGAATGTCAGCGTGCGTGAATGTCAGCGTGCGTGGTTGTCACCATGCGCAAATGTCACTGTGCGCGGATGTGTGTGGATGTGCGTGCGTGGATGTCAGCATGCGTGGATGTGCGTGCGTGGATGTCAGCATGCGTGGATGTGCGTACATGGATGTCACATGCGCGAATGTCACTGCGTGGATGTGTGTGTGTGTGTGTGATGTGCGTGCGTGATATGCGTATGTGGATGTGCGTAATGGATGTCAGCTGCGTGGATGTCTGCGTGCGCGGAATGTGCGCGATGGATGTCGGCGTGCGTGAATGTCACTGTGCGCGGATGTGTGTGCGTGGATGTGCGTACATGGATGTCAGCATGCGTGAATGTCACTGTGCGTGGATGTGTGTGCGTGGATGTCAGCGTGTGTGGATGTCAGCGTGGATGTGCGTGCGTGGATGTCAGCGGTGTGGATGTCACCATGCGCAAATGTCACTGCGCGGATGTGTGGATGTGCGTGCGTGGATGTCACCATGCGCGAATGTCACTGCGCGGATGTGTGTGGATGTGCGTGGCTGTCACCATGCGCGAATGTCACTGCGTGGATGTGTGTGTGGATGTGCGTGCGTGTATGTGGATGTGTGTGCGTGGATGCGTATGTGGAAGTGCGTGCGTGGATATGTGCGTGGATGTCGCCATGCGCTAATGTCACTGCGCGGATGTGTGTGGATGTCAGCATGCGTGGATGTGCATGCGTGAATGTCACAATGCGCGAATGTCAGTGCGCGGATGTGTGTGGATGTGCGTGCGTGGATGTCAGCATGCGTGGATGTGCATGCGCGAATGTCACCATGCGTGAATGTCAATGTGCGCGGATGTGTGTGGATGTACGTGCGTGGATGTCAGCATGCGTGAATGTCACCATGCGCGAATGTCAGTGCGCGGATGTGTGTGGATGTGCGTGGATGTCAGCATGCGTGGATGTCAGCGTGCATGGATGCGTATGTGGATGTGTGGATGTGCGTGCGCGAATGTCACAGTGCGCGGATGTGTGTGGATGTGTGTGCGTGGATGTGCATGTGGATGTTCGTGGATGTGCGTACATGGATGTCAGCGTGCGTGGATGTCGGCGTGCGTGGATGTGCGTACGTGGATGTTGGCATGCGTGGATGTTCGTACGTGGATGTCAGCATGCGTGTGTGGATGTGCGTACATGGATGTCAGCGTGCGTGGATGTGCGTACATGGATGTCAGCATGCGTGGATGTGCGTACATGGATGTCAGCATGCGTGGATGTGCGTACATGGATGTCAGCATGCGTGGATGTGCGTACATGGATGTCAGCGTGCGTGGATGCGTATGTGGATGTGTGTGCGTGGATGCGTATGTGGATGTGTGTGCATGAATGTACGTGCGTGGATGCGTGTGCGTGAAGTACGTGCGTGGATGTCACACTGCGTGGATGTCAGCGTGCGTGTATGTCAGCATGCGTGGATGTGCGTGGATGTCAGCGTGCGTGTATGTGTGCGTGGATGTCGCCATGCGCTAATGTCACTGTGTGTGGATGTGCGTGCGTGGATGTCAGCGTGCGTGGATGCGTATGTGGATGTGTGTGCGTGGACGTGTGTGCGTGGATGCGTATGTCGATGTGTGTGCGTGGATGCGTATGTGGATGTGCGTGCATGGATGCGTATGTGCGTACATGGATGTCAGCATGCGTGGATGTCAGCGTGCGTGGATGTGTGTGTGGATGTCAGCGTGCGTGGATGCGTGTGTGGATGTCAGCATGCGTGGATGCGTATGTGGATGTATGTGTGCGTGGATGCGTATGTGGATGTGTGTGCGTGGATGCGTATGTGGATGTGTGTGCGTGGATGTCGTATGTGGATGGTTGTGCGTGGATGAGCGTATGTGGATGTGTGTGCGTGGATGCGTATGTGGATGTGTGTGCGTGGATGCGTATGTGGATGTGTGTGCGTGGATGCGTATGTGGATGTGTGTGCGTGGATGCGTATGTGGATGTGTGTGCGTGGATGCGTATGTGGATGTGTGTGCGTGGATTGCGTATGTGGATGTTGTCGGATGTGCGTGGATAGTGTGGATGTGATGTGCTGGATGCGTATGTGGATGTGTGTGCGTGGATGCGTATGTGGATGTGTGTGCGTGGATGCGTATGTGGATGTGTTCGTATGTGTGCGTGGAGTGTGCGATTGATGCGTGTGCGTGGATGTGTGTGCGTGGTGCGTGGTATGCGTGGATGTGTGTGCGTGGATGCGTGTGCGTGGATGTGTGTGCGTGGATGTCAGTGTGCGATGGATGTGTGTGGTGGATGCGTGATGCGTGGAGTGTGGATGCACGTGCGTGGTGGATAGATGCGTGATGTCAGGTGCGTGGGTGGATGTCAGCGTGCGTGGATGGCGGTATGTGTGGATGTCAGCGTGCGTGGAGTGATGCGCTTCACATTGGTTCGATGTCAGTCGGTGTCGATGTGCGTACTGGATGTCACGTGCGTGGATGTGCATGCCGTGCGTGGATGTGCATGCATGCTAGTGGATGTGGTGGATGTCAGCGTGGCGGTGGATGTGGATGTAGCGGCGTGGTGGTAGTGGATGTAGCGTGCGTGGATGTCAGCGCTGCGTGGATGTGCGTATGTGGATGTCACCATGCGTGAATGTCAGCAGTGCGTGGATGTGCATGTGGCAGCGATGTCAGTGCGTGGATGTGATGTGGATGTGTGCTGATGCGTGGAATGTCAGCTGTGCGTGGATAGTGGCGTATGGATGTCACCATGCGCTGAATGTCACTGCTGCGTGGATGTGTTGGCATGAGCGTGCGTGGATGTCAGCATCGGTGCTGCGAATGTCGTGCGTGGATGTCACAGCTGTGGAGTGGATGTGCGATGCGCATATGTCATGTGTTGCGTATGCGATGTTGGATGTGCGTGCGTGGATGTCACCATGCGCAATGTCACTGCGGGATGTGTGTGAATGTGCGTGCGTGGATGTCAGTAGTGCGTGCGTGATGTCACATGCGGGATGTCATCACGGATGCTGTGTGGATGTGCGTGCGTGATGTCAGCATGCGTAGTGTGTGCGTGGATGTCAGCGTGTGCACTGGATGTAGCATGTGCGTGGATGTCGCTGGCATGTCACTGTGCGTGTGTGGATGTGCGATGCTGTGGATGTGCGTGGTGGATGTGCGTACATGTGGATGTAGTGTGCGATGGGCGTGTGATGTGCGTCGTGGATGTTGCGTATGCGTGGATGTGTCGTGCGTGGATGCAGATGTGTGTGGATGTGCGTCATGGATGTAGATGCGTGGATGTGCGTACATGGATGTCAGCATGCGTGGATGTGGTCATGGATGTCGATGCGTGGATGTGTGTACTGGATGTCAGCGTGCGTGGATGTGCTGCTGGATGTCAGCATGCGTGGATGCGTGATGTGGATGTGCGTGCGTGGATGTACTGGTGGATGTAGATGCGTGATGTCAGTGGTGGATGTGCATTGTGGATGTGCGTGCGGATGCATGTGGATGGTGGATGTGCGTGTGGTGATGCGTACGTGGATGTGTGTGCGTGATGCGTATGTGGAGTGTGTGCGTGGATGCGTATGTGGATGTGTGTGCGTGGATGCGTATGTGGATGTGTGCGTGGATGCGTATGTGATGTGCGTGCGTGGATGTCGCATGCTGGATGCTGCGTGAATGTCATGCGTATGTGGATGTGTGCGTGGATGTCGTGTGGGATGTGTGTGTGCAGTGGATGCGTGTGGGATGTGCGTGCTGTGGGATGGTATGTCGTGATGTGTGTGTGATGCGTAGTGATGTGCGATGCGTGGATGGTGGATGTGTGTGCGTGGATGTACGTGCGTGGATGTAGCATGTGGTGTGCGTAGTAGTGCGTGGATGTCACGTGGTGCGTGGATGTGGTGTGCGTGGATGTCAGCGTGCGTGGATGCGTGTGATGTGCTGTGATGTTGCGTGGATGGCGTGCGTGGATGTGTGTGGTGGATGTGCGTGCTGGATTGTGCTGAGATGTCCCGCGTCGATGTACGTGGATGTGTCAGCATGGTGGTGTGCGTGCGTGATGTCAGTACTGGATGTTGTATGTGTGCGTGGATGTCAGCATGCTGGATGGTGATGGTGATGTGTGCACATGGTGCGATTGTGCGTGTGCGTGTACGTGCGTGATGCGATGTGCGTGATGCGATGCGATGGCGTGGATGTCAGCGTGCGTTGATGTCCGTGCGTGGATGTGCACGTGCGTGGATGCACGTGCGTGGATGTGTGTGGATGTCGCGTGCGTGGATGTGCGTGGATGGATGTCCAGTGCGCGGATGTGTGTGGATGTGGTCGTGCGTGGATGTCAGCTGTGTGGATGTGTGCGTATATGTGTGATGCGTGAATGTCACAGTGCGTGATGTGCATGTACATGGATGTAGATGGTGGATGTGCGATGCATGGATGTAGCGTGCGTGGATGTCAGCGTGCGTGCGGATTGTGATGCGTGGATGGTATGTGGTGCGCGTGGTGATGCAATGTCATGCGATGCTGCGTGATGTGACAGTGCGTGGATGTTGAGTGATGTCACATGCGTGGATGTCCATGGTGGATGTGCGTGCTGGATGTCAGCTGCGTGGATGTGTAGCGAATGTCACGTGCTGGGTGTGGATGTGCGTGGATGATCGTTGCGTGGATGTGGTGCGTGGATGCGTATGTGGATGTCATGGTGTCACGTGCGTGGATGTGCAGCGTGTGTGGATGTGCGATGGATGTGCGTATGGATGTCAGCTGTGCGTGGATTCGGCTGGTGGATGTGCGTTGAGTGGATGTGGCGATGGTGGATGTACGTGTGGATGTCAGCATGCGTATGCGTGGATGTGCGTGCGTGGATGTCAGCTGCGTGGATGTGCGTGCATGGATAGTCTAGCATGCTGATGTGGATGTGCGTTGCAGGATGTCAGCATTTCGTGGATGTGTGTGGATAGGTGTCGATGCGTGGATGTGCAGGTGCGTGGATGTCAGCATGTGTGGATGTGTGCGTGGATGGCTGTGTGCGGAATGTCACTGTGCGTGGATGTCAGCGTGCACTGCGTGATTGCGTGACAGATGTGCTGTGATGTCACATGCGTGGATGTCAGCATGCGTGCGATGTCATGTCGCAGATTTTTGGATGGATGTGCGTGCGTTGGATGGTGATGCGTGATGTCACTGCGCGATGTCATGGCACATGGATGTCGCATGTGTGGATTGGGTGCGTGCGAATGTCACTGTGCGCGGATGTGTGTGGATGTGCGTGCGTGGATGTGGTGCATGTGCTGTGGATGTGGTGCGTGGATGGCATGTGGATGTTCGTGGATGTGTGTGCGTGTATGCGTATGTGGATGTGGTGCGTGGATGCGTATGTGGAAGTGCGTGCGTGGATGTCAGCATGGTGGATGGGTGCGTGGATGTCAGCGTGCGTGGATGTGTGTGCGTGGATGTCAGTGTGCGTGGATGTGCGTGCTGTGGATGCGTATGTGCGTAATGGATGTCAGCATGCGTGGATTGCATGCGTGAATGTCACAATGCTGCGAATGTCAGTGCGTGTGTGTGTGGATGTGCGTGCGTGGATGTACGTGCGTGGATGTCAGCATGTGTGGATGTGCGTGTGGATGTCAGCATGCGTGGATGTCAGCGTGCATGGATGGTTGGGATGTGTGTGTGTGGTGTGCGTGGTGGATGCGTATGTGGATGTCAGCATGCGGGATGTGGTCGCGAATGTCCGTGCGTGGATGTGCTGCGTGGATGTGTGGTGGATGTGCGTACATGGATATCAGCATGCATGAATGTCACATGCGCGAATGTCATGCGCAATGGATGTCAGCATGTGTGGTTGTGCGTGCGCGAATGTCATGTGCGCGGATGTGTGTGGATGTGCATGCGTGGATGTCAGCGTTTCGTGGATGCGTATGTGGATGTGTGTGCGTGGATGCGTATGTGGATGTGTGTCGTGAATGTACGTGCGTGGATGGTGTGCGTGAAGTACGTGCGTGAATGGTCAGCATGTGCGGATGTCGCCATGCGCTAATGTCATGGTGGATGAGTTGCGTGTATGTCAGCATGCGTGGATGTGCGTGGGATGTCAGCGTGCGTGTATGTGTGCGTGGATGTCGCATGGTAATGTCACTGTGTGTGGATGTGGTGCTGTTGGATGTCAGCGTGCGTGGATGTGTGTGCAGTGGATGTGCATGTGCGTGGATGTGCGTGCGTGGATGCGTATGTGCATAATGGATGTCAGCGTGCGTGGATGTGCGTACATGGATGTCAGCTGCGTGGATGTGCATGCGTGGATGTCACAATGCGCGAATGTCAGTGCGCGATGTGTTGGATGTGCGTGCGTGGATGTACGTGCGTGGTGTCAGCATGTGTGGATGTCGTGCGTGGATGTCAGATGTGTGGAGTGCTGGTGCGTGGATGTCAGCATGCGTGGATGTCACGTGCGCGAATGTCACAGTGCGCGGATGTGCGTGCGTGGATGTGTGTGTGGATGTGCGTACATGGATGTCAGCATGCGATGAAAGTCACCATGCGCGAATGTCACTGCGCACAGTGGATGTCAGCATGTGTGGATTGTGCGTGCGCGAATGTCAGCATGTGCGTGGATGTGGTGTGGATGTGCGATGCGTGGATGTCAGCATGTGCGGATGTCGCGCATGCGCTGATGTCACATGCGTGATGTCACGTGCGCGAATGTACTGTCTGAGCATGCGTGGATGTGCGTGGATGTCAGCGTGCGTGGATGTGTGCGTGGATGTCGCCATGATGTGATGTCAGTGTGCGTGGATTGTGGTAGTGGATGTCGATGCGCGTGGAGTGCGTGTATAGTGGATGTCGATGTGCGTGGATGTGTGTGCGTAGAGTGCGATGTCGAGCTGTGTGCGGGATGCTATGTGGATGTCGTGCTGGATGCTATGTGCGATGGATGTCAGCATGTGTGGATGTGCGTGCATGGATGTCAGCATGCGTGAGATGTCAGCGTGCGTGGATGTGTGTGTGGATGTCAGCGTGCGTGGATGCGTACTGTGATGGATGCGTGGATGCGTATGTGGATGTGTGCGCGTGGATGCGTATGTGGATGTTGTGCGTGGATGTCGTATGTGGATGGTGTGCGTGGATGTGCGTACGTGGATGTCGTGCGTGATGCGTGATGTGGATGTGTCAGCATGGTGCGATGTGCATTGTGCGTGGATGTCAGCGTGCGTGGATGCGTAGTGCGTACATGGATGTCAGCGTGCGTGGATGTGCGTACATGGATGTCAGCATGTGTGGATGTGCGTGTGTGCGATGCGTATGTGTGTGTGCATGCGTGGATGTGCGTGCGCGGATGTATGTGCGTGGATGTCACGTGCAGGATGTGTGTCAGGTGCGTGATGTGCGTCGGAATGTCACAGTGCGCGGATGTGTGTGGATGTGCATGCGTGGATGTCAGCGTGCGTGGATGTCGTATGTGGATGTGGTGACGTGGATGCGTGTGCGGAATGTACGTGCGTGGATGCTGTGCGTGAGTCGTGCGTGGATGTCACACTGCGTGGATGTCAGCTGGCGTGTATGTCAGCATGCGTGGATGTGCGTGGATGTCGCGTGCGTGTATGTGTGCGTGGATGTCGCCATGCGCGAATGTCACGTGTGTGGATGTGTGGTGGATGTGTGGGTGATGCGTATGTCGATGTGTGATGCGTGAGTGGATGTGCGTGGATGCGTATGTCGATGTGCGTGATGATGCGTATGTCACATGGATGTCACGTGCGTGGATGTGTGCGTGGATGTCGCCATGCGTAATGTACGTGTGTGGATGCGTATGTGGATGTGTGTGCGTGGATGCGTAGTGGATTTGTGCGTGGATGCGTATGTGGATGTGGTGCGTGGATGTCAGCGTGCGTGGATGTGCGTATGTGGTACATGGAATGTCAGCGTGCGTGGATGTGCGTACTGGATGTCAGCATGTGTGGATGTGCGTGTGTGATGCGTAGTAATTGTGCATCGTGGGTGGATGTCAGCGTGCGTGGTGGATGTCAGCATGCGTGGATGCGTATGTGAGTGTGCGTACAATGGATGTCACCATGCGCGAATGTCAGTGCGCGGATGTGCTGTGCGTGGATGTACTGTCGTGGATGTCAGCGTGCATGGATGCGTATGTGGATGTGTGTGATGTCAGCGTGCGTGGATGTCGCGTGGCGGATGTGTGTGGATGTGCGTGCGTGGATGTCAGCGTGCGTGATGTCGTAATGATGTCACCATGCGTGAATGTCACAGTGCGTGGATGTGCATTGGATGCGCGTGCGTGGATGTCAGAATGCATGGATGTGCGTGCGTGGATGTCGCGTGCGTGGATGTGCGTGCGTGTCACCATGCGCCAATGTCACAGTGCGTGGATGTCAGCGTGCGTGGATGCGCGTCGTGGATGCGTATGTGGATGTGTGTGCGTGGATGCGTATGTGGATGTGTGCGTGGATGTTGCGCGTGATGTCACCATGCGAAATGTCACTGCGCGGATGTTGATGTGCGTGCGTGGATGTCAGCGTGCGTGGATGTCACCATGCGCGAGATGTCAGTGCGCGATGTGTGTGGTGTGCGTGCGTGGATGTCAGCATGCGTGAATGTCACCATGCGCGAATGTCACTGTGGGCACATGGATGTCAGCATGTGTGGATGTGCGTGCGCGAATGTCACTGTGCGCCGATTGTGTGGATGTGCGTGCGTGGATGTGCGTAAGTGGATGTGCGTACATGGATGTCAGCGTGCGTGGATGTCGGCGTGCTTGGATGTGCGTACGTGGATGTTGGCATGCGTGGATGTTCGTATCGTGATGTCAGCATGTGCGTGGATGTGCGTACATGGATGTCAGATGCGTGGATGTGCGTACAGGATGTCAGCATGCGTGGATGTGCGTACATGGATGTCAGCATGCGTGGATGTGTGTACATGGATGTCAGCATGCGTGGATGTGCGTACATGGATGTCAGCATGCGTGGATGTGCGTACATGGATGTCAGCATGTGTGGATGCGTGCGTGGATGTGACCGTGCGCGAATGTCACTGTGGGCACATGGATGTCAGCATGTGTGGATGTGCGTGCGCGAATGTCACTGTGCGCGGATGTGTGTGGATGTGCGTGCGTGGATGTCAGCGTGCGTGGATGTGTGTGCGTGAATGCGTATGTGGATGTGTGCGTGGATGCGTATGTGGATGTGTGTGCGTGAATGCGTATGTGGATGTGTGCGTGGATGCGTATGTGGAAGTGCGTGCGTGGATGTCAGCATGCGTGGATGCGCGTGCGTGTATGTCAGCGTGCGTGGATGTGTGTGCGTGGATGTCAGTGTGCGTGGATGTGCGTGCGTGGATGCGTATGTGCATACATGGATGTCAGCGTGCGTGGATGTGCGTACATGGATGTCAGCATGCGTGGATGTGCATGCGTGAATGTCACAATGCGCGAATGTCAGTGCGCGGATGTGTGTGGATGTGCGTGCGTGGATGTACGTGCGTGGATGTCAGCATGTGTGGATGTGCGTGCGTGGATGTCAGCATGCGTGGATGTCAGCGTGCATGGATGTGGATGTGTGTGTGTGGATGTCAGCGTGCGTGGATGCGTATGTGGATGTCAGCATGCGTGGATGTGCGTGCGCGGATGTGCGTGCGTGGATGTGTGTGTGGATGTGCGTACATGGATGTCAGCATGCATGAATGTCACCATGCGCGAATGTCACTGCGCACATGGATGTCAGCATGTGTGGTTGTGCGTGCGCGAATGTCACTGTGCGCGGATGTGTGTGGATGTGCATGCGTGGATGTCAGCGTGCGTGGATGCGTATGTGGATGTGTGTGCGTGATGCGTATGTGGATGTGTGTGCGTGAATGTACGTGCGTGGATGCGTGTGCGTGAAGTACGTGCGTGGATGTCAGCATGCGTGGATGTCAGCGTGCGTGTATGTGTGCGTGGATGTCGCCATGCGCTAATGTCACTGTGCGTGGATGTGTGTGGATGTGCGTGGATGTCAGCATGCGTGGATGTCAGCATGCGCGAATGTCACTGTGTGCGGATGTACGTGCGTGGATGTCAGCATGTGTGGATGTGCGTGCGTGGATGTGTGCGTGAATGTCACCATGCGCGAATGTCAATGTACGCGGATGTGTGTGGATGTGCGTGCGTGGATGTCAGCGTGCGTGGATGCGCGTGCGTGGATGTCAGCATGCGTGGATGTGTATGTGGATGCGCGTGCGTGGATGTGCGTGCGTGCGTGTCACCATGCGCGAATGTCACAGTGCGCGGATGCGCGTGCGTGGATGTCACCATGCGCAAATGTCACTGTGCGCGGATGTGTGTGGATGTGCGTGCGTGGATGTCAGCGTGCGTGGATGTCACCATGCGCGAATGTCACTGCGTGGATGTGTGTGGATGTGCGTGGATGTCAGCATGCGTGGATGTGCGTGAGTGGATGCGTATGTGGATGTACGTGCGTGGATGTACGTGCGTACATGGATGTGCGTACATGGATGTCACCATGCGCGAATGTCACTGCGTGGATGCGTGTGTGTGTGTGGATGTGCGTGCGTGGATGTGCGTGGATGCATATGTGGATGTGTGTGCGTGGATGTGCGTACGTGGATGTCAGCGTGCGTGGATGTGTGTACATGGATGTCAGCATGCGTGGATGTGCGTAGGTGGATGTCGGCGTGCGCGGATTGTGTGTGGATGTACGTGCGTGTATGTCAGCATGCGTGGATATCAGCATGCGTGGATGTGCGTGCGTGGATGTCAGCGTGCGAGGATGTCAGCGTGCGTTGATGCGTGTACATGGATGTCAGCATGCATGAATGTCACCATGTGTGGATGTCACCATGCGCTAATGTCACTGTGCGCAGATGTCACCATGTGCGAATGTCAGTGCGCGGATGTGTGTGGATGCACGTGCGTGGATGTGCGTGCGTGGATGTCAGCGTGCGTGGATGCGTGCGTGCATGTCAGCATGCGCGAATGTCACTGTGCGTGGATATCAGCGTGAGTGGATGTCAGCGTGCGAGGATGTCAGCGTGCGTTGATGCGTGTACATGGATGTCAGCATGCATGAATGTCACCATGTGTGGATGTCACCATGCGCTAATGTCACTGTGCGCAGATGTCACCATGCGCGAATGTCAGTGCGCGGATGTGTGTGGATGCACGTGCGTGGATGTCAGCGTGCGTGGATGTCAGCATGCGTGGATGCATGCGTGCGTGGATGCATGCGTGCATGTCAGCATGCGCGAATGTCAGCATGCGCGAATGTCACTGTGCGTGGATATCAGCGTGAGTGGATGCGTATGTGGATGTGCGTGCGTGGATGTCAGCGTGAGTGGATGCGTATGTGGCTGTGCGTGTATGGATGTGTGCGTACATGGATGTCACCATGCACGAATGTCACTGCGCGGTATGGTGTGGATGTGCGTGCGTGGATGCGTATGTGGATGTATGTGGATGTGCGTGGATGCGTATGTGGATGTGCGTACGTGGATGTCAGCATGCGTGTGTGGATGTGCATACATGGATGTCAGCGTGCGTGGATGTGCGTACGTGGATGTCAGCATGCGTGGATGTGCGTACGTGGATGTCAGCATGCGTGGATGTGCGTACATGGATGTCAGCGTGCGTGGATGTGTGTACGTGGATGTCAGCATGCGCGAATGTCACTGTGCGCGGATGTGCGTGGATGTCAGCATGCGTGGATGCGTGCGTGGATGTGACCGTGCGCGAATGTCACTGTGCGTGGATGTCAGCATGCGTGAATGTCACCATGCGCGGATGTGTGTGGATGTGCGTACATGGATGTCAGCATGCGTGAATGCCACCATGCACGAATGTCACTGTGCGCACATGGATGTCAGCATGTGTGGATGTGCGTGCGCGAATGTCACTGTGCGTGGATGTGTGTGGATGTGCGTGGATGTCAGCGTGCGTGGATGCGTATGTGGATGTGTGTGCGTGGATGCGTATGTGGATGTGTGTGCGTGGATGTCAGTGTGCGTGGATGCGTATGTGCGTACATGGATGTCAGCGTGCGTGGATGTGTGTGCGTGGATGTGCGTGCGTGGAAGTCAGCATGCGTGGATGTCAGCGTGCATGGATGCGTATGTGGATGTGTGTGTGTGGATGTCAGCGTGCGTGGATGCGTGCGTGGATGTGCGTGCGCGAATGTCAGTGCGCGGATGTGCGTGCGTGGATGTCAGCGTGCGTGGATGTCAGCGTGCGAGGATGTCAGCGTGCGTGGATGTGCGTACATGGATGTCAGCATGCGTGAATGTCACCATGCGCGAATGTCACTGCGCACATGGATGTCAGCATGTGTGGTTGTGCGTGTGCGAATGTCACTGTGCGTGGATGTGCGTGCTGTGGATGTCAGCGTGCGTGGATGTCAGCGTGCGTGGATGCGTATGTGGATGTGTGTGCGTGGATGCGTATGTGTGTGCGTGGATGCGTATGTGGATGTGTGTGCGTGGATGCGTATGTGCGTACATGGATGTCAGCGTGCGTGGTTGTCACCATGCGCAAATGTCACTGTGCGCGGATGTGTGTGGATGTGCGTGCGTGGATGTCAGCGTGCGTGAATGTCAATGTACGCGGATGTGCGTGCGTGAATATCAATGTACGCGGATGTGCGTGCGCGAATGTCAGCTTGCGTGGATGTGTGTGCGTGGATGTCAGCGTGAGTGGATGCGTATGTGGATGTACGTGCGTACATGGATGTGCGTACATGGATGTCACCATGCGCGTATGTCACTGCGCGGATGTGTATGGATGTACGTGCGTGGATGTCAGGGTGCGTGGATGCGGATGTGGATGTGTGTGCGTGGATGTCAGTGTGCGTGGATGCGTATGTGCGTACATGGATGTCAGCGTGCGTGGATGTGTGTGCGTGGATGTGCGTGCGTGGAAGTCAGCATGCGTGGATGTCAGCGTGCATGGATGCGTATGTGGATGTGTGTGTGTGGATGTCAGCGTGCGTGGATGCGTGCGTGGATGTGCGTGCGCGAATGTCAGTGCGCGGATGTGCGTGCGTTGATGTCAGCGTGCGTGGATGTCAGCGTGCGAGGATGTCAGCGTGCGTGGATGTGCGTACATGGATGTCAGCATGCGTGAATGTGGTGGATGTCAGCGTGCGTGTCTGCGTATGTGGATGTAGCGTACATGGATGTCACATGCGCGAATGTACGTGCGTGGATGTGTGTCGTGGAAGTGATGCCGTGCGTGGATGTCAGCTTGCGTGAGTATGTGCAGTGTACATGGGATATGCAGCTGGTGATGCGATGTGCGTGATCGTGATGCGTATGGGATGTCAGCATGCGTGGATGTGCACGTGCGCGAATGCACTGTGGATGGTGGATGTTCATGGCATGCGTGAATGTCACCATGCGCATGTGCATGTGCGTGCAGTGGTGGCGTAGTGGTGGATGTGCGTGCGTGATGTGCACATGTGCGGTGGATGTCGTATGTGGATGTGCGTGTGATGATGCGTATGTGGATGTCAGCATGCGTGGATGCAGTGCGCGAATGTCACTGTGCTGGATGTCACATGCGTGTGAATGTGTTCAGCATGCGTGGATGTGTGTGGATGTGCGTGCTGGATTCAGCATGCGTGGATGTGCGACGATGGATTGATGTGTGTGGATGTCAGCATGCGTGATGTCACATGCGCGAATGTCACTGTGCGCACTGGATGTCAGCTGGTGGATGTGACGTGCGCGAATGTCACTGTGCGTGCGATGTGTGTGGATGTGCTGTGCGTGATGCATGTGGATCGACGTGCGTGGATGTCAGCGTGTTGGATGTGCGTGCGTGGATGTCAGCATGCGATTGGATGTGGCGTGCGTGGATAGTCAGTGTGGTTGGATGTGCCGTGCGTGGATGTCAGCTGTGCGTGGATTGCATCATGGAATGTCAGTGTGGATGTGATGTGCGATGTGCTGTGAATGTCACATGCGCGAAATGTCACAGATGTCGCATGGGGATGTGTGCGATGTCAGTGCGCGGATGTGCGTGCGTGGTGTACAGATGCGTGGATGTCAGCGTGCGTGGATGTCAGCGTGGTGGATGTCAGCGTGCGTGGATGCGTATGTGGATGTGTGTCGTGGATGTGCGTACATGGATGTCAGCTTGCGTGGATGCGTGTGCGTGGATTGCGTACATGGATGTCACCATGCGCGATATGCACTGTGCGCGGATGAGGTGTATGTAGCGTGCGTGGATGTCAGGTGATGGATGCGTATGTGGATGTGCGTACATGGATCGTGGTGATGTACCATGGCAATGTCAGTGTGATTGCGGATGTGTGCTGTACGTGGTGGATGTAGCTGCGTGGATGTGCGACCGATGCGTAGATGTGATGTGGCACTGGATGTCAGCAGTGCGTGGATGCGTATGTGGATGTCAGCATGCGTGGATGCGACCTGGGAATGTCACGTGCGTGATGTCACCATGCGTGATGTGCATGCGTAGGATGTCAGCGTGCGTGGATGTGTGTGTGGATGTGCGTACATGGATGTCAGCATGTGCGTGGATGTGCGTGCGTGAATGTGTGTCAGCGTGCGTGGATGCGTATGCGAATGTCAGTGCGCGGATGTGCGTGCGTGGATGTACGTGTGTGGATGTACTTGCGTGGATGTCAGCGTGGGTGGATGTCAGCGTGCGTGGATGTATGTGCGTACATGGATGTCAGCGTGCGTGGATGCGTGTGCGTGGATATGCGTACATGGATGTCACCATGCGTGGATGTCAGCGTGCGTAGATGTCAGAGTGCATGGATGCGTATGTGGATGTGCGTACATGGATGTCAGTGCGTGAATGTCACCATGCGCAAATGTCACTGTGTGCGGATGTGTGTGGCTGTACATGCGTGGATGTTAGCGTGCGTGGATGCGTATGTGGATGTGTGCGTGGATGTGCGTACATGGATGCGTAGGTGGATGTGCGTACGTGGATGTCAGCGTGCGTGGATGCGTATGTGGATGTCAGCATGCGTGGATGCGACCGTGCGCGAATGTCACCATGCGCGGATGTGTGGATGTGCGTGCGTGGATGTCAGCGTGCGAGGATGTCAGCGTGCGTGGATGTGTGTGTGGATGTGCGTACATGGATGTCAGCATGCGCGAATGTCACTGTGCGCGGATGTGCGTGCGTGGATGATGGGTGCATGGGTGGATGGATGGGTGCAACAAGGATCAAGTGTCCTCTTGTTGTAGTCTCTGGGATCATACTCATGGTGCTGTATGACATATCATTGTCATACAGTGCACCATATCTGTGACCCCAGAGACTGTAGGAAGAGGACACTTGATCCCTTGCTGTAGTCTCTGGATTGAGCAGAGGCGATTGAGCGTCGTGGGCTTTCGTTGTGGACTACGTCGGATCTTTTTATAATAAAGATGGGAGTCTGAATTTTGCTTGTTTTTTTCCAAATAAAAATATTTTTCTCTGTGTGTATTTATTGACTACTTACTAGAGATTCCTAATGGCGGGTCCAACATTGGCCCAATATTATGAATCTCGGGCTTAGTGCCAGCTGCCAATAAAAAGCTGGCATTAACCCCTTTATTACCCAGTTTGCCACCGGCACCAGGGCAACTGGAAGAGCATGGGTACAGCGCCAGAAAATGGCGCTTCAATGAATGCGCCATTATCTGGGGCGGCTGTGGGCTGTAATTCGCAGCATGGGGGGCCCAGAACGCTTGGGCCTTTCCATGCTGAGGATTCCAGCCCCCAGCTGCCTAGCTGTACCTGGTTGGACCAAAAATATGGCGGAGCCTCACGTCATTTTTTTTTCTAGAATTAGTTCTAGAAATTACCAAAAATACAGCGAAGCCTATTTTTTTTTTTGCCAGCCAGGTACAACTTGGCAGCTGGCTGACTGGAATCCTCAGTGTGGAGAGACCCAAATGTTGTGGGTCCCCCATCCTGCAAATTGCAACCCACTGCCACCCAAGAAAATAGCGCAGGCTTTAGAGGCGGCATTTTCTGGTGCTGTACCCCAACTCTTCCAGTTGCCCTTGTGCTGGTGGCACACGGGTTCTCCATATGCGACATGGTGTCCGCTAACAATTTCAATGGAAATTACCTCCAATTGTTAGTAAAAACCATGTCGCGCATGGAGAGCCACTCCCTGTATGCCTGAACATTGGAGCTCCCCCACAAGTGACCCCATTTTGGAAACTAGACCCCCAAAGGAACATATCTAGATGCATAGTGAGCACTTTGAACCCCCAGATGCTTCACAAATTGATCCGTAATAATGGAAAAAAAAATGGCTTTTTCCTTTTTACGGATGAATTTCTGAAGCATCTGGGGGTTCAAAGTGCTCACTATGCATCTAGATACGTTCCTGTGGGGGTATAGTTTCCAAAATGGGGTCACTTGTGAGTGAGCTCCAATGTGGAGACACACAGGAACCCTCCAAACGCGACATGGTGTCCACTAACCATTTGAATCGAAAATGAGCTCAAATTGTTAGTGGACACCATGTCGCGTTTGGAGGGTCCCTGTGTGTCTCCACATTGGAGCTCCCCCACCAGTGACACCATTTTGGAAACTAGACCCCCTAAGGAACGTATCTAGATGCATAGTGAGCACTTTGAATCCCCAGATGCTTCACACATTCATCCATAAAAATGAAAAAACACTTTTTTTTTTCACAAAACATTTATTTTTGCCTACATTTTTTCAGTTTCACATGGGCAAAGGGATAAAATACATCCCAAAATTTGTTTGGCAATTTCTCCTGAGTTCACCGATACCTTATATGTGGTCATAAACCACTGTTTGGGTGCACGGCAGGGCTACGAAGGGAAGAAGCGACATTTCACTTTTTGAACGGAAAATTGGCTCCAAAATTCAAATGGCGCTCCTTCCCTTCTGAGCCCTGCCGTGTGCCCAAACAGTGGTTTATGACCACATATGAGGCATCTGTGTACTCAGGAGAAATTGACCAACAAATTTTAGGATCCATTTTATCCTGTTGCCCATGTGAAAATGAAAAAATTGAGGCTAAAAGAACATTTTTGTTACAAAAATTAAAATGTCCATTTTTTCCTTCAACTTTATTTTAGTTCCTGTGAAGCACCTAAAGGGTTAATAATCTTCTTGAATATAGTTTTGAGTAGCTTGAGGGGTGCAGTTTTTGGAATGGTGTCACTTTTGGGTGTTTTCTGTCATGTACACCCCTCAAAGGGACTTCAAATGTGATGTGGTCACTAAAAAAATGGTTTTGTAAATTTTGCTGGAAAAATGAATAATTGCTGATGAACTTTGAACCCTTATAACGTCCTACCCAAACCATTTTTTTCTTCCAAAATTGTGCTGATGTAAAGTAGACATGTGGGAAATGTTATTTATTAACTATTTTGTGGCACATAACTCTCTGGTTTAGCAGAATAAAAATAAAAAATTTGAAAATTGCAAAATTTTCAAAATTTTTGCCAAATTTTTGATTTTTTCACAAATAAACGCAAAAATTATTGACCTAAATTTAATACGAACATGAAGCCCAATATGTCACTAAAAAACAGTCTCAATCGCTAGGATCCGTTGAAGCGTTCCAGAGATATTACCTCATAAAGGGACACTGGTCAGAATTGACAAAAATGCCTCGGTCTTTAGGGTCAAAATAGGCTCGATCATGAAGGGGTTAATAACCAGACCATTTTTTGTAATTCTGACCACTCTACCTTTATGAGGTTATATCTCTGGAACACTTCAACGGATCCTAGTGATTCTGAGATTGTTTTTTTCGTGACATATTGGGCTTCATGTTAGTGGTAAATTTAGGTCGATAATTTTTGCGTTTATTTGAGAAAAAATAAATTTGGCAAAAATGTTGAAAATTTCGCAATATTTTTTATTTTTATTCTGTTAAACCAGAGAGTTATGTGACACAAAATAGTTAACATTTCCCCCATGTCTACTTCACATCAGTTTAGTTTTGGGAAAAAAAAAATTTTGGGGGTAGGAAGTTATAAGGATTCAAAGTTCATCAGCAATTTCTCATTTTTCCAGCAAAATTTACAAAACTATTTTTTTAGTGACCACATCACGTTTGAAGTCCTTTTGAGGGGTGTACATGACAGAAAACACCCAAAAGTGATACCATTCCAAATACTGCACCCCTCAAGCTACTCAAAACTACATTCAAGAAGATTATTAACCCTTCAGGTGCTTCACAGGAACTAAAGCAAAGTGGAAACAAAAAATGGACATTTTAATTTTTCCAACAAAAATGTTCTTTTAGCCTCAATTCTTTCATTTTCACATGGGCAACAGGATAAAATGGATCCTAAAATGTGTTGGGAAATTTCTCCTGAGTACACCGACACCTCATATGTGGTCACAAACCACAGTTTGGGTGCACGGCAGGGCTCAGAAGGGAAGGAGCGCAATTTGACTTTTGCAGCTAATTTTCCATTCAAAATGTCAAATGGCGCTCCTTCCCTTTCGAGCCCTGCCGTGCGTCCAAACAGTGGTTTATGACCACATAAATTGCTTAACAAATGGGCATTTTATCCTGTTGCTCATGTGAAAATGAAAAAATTGAGGCCAAAACAAATTTTGTGTGAAAAAAAAAAAAGTACTTTTTCATTTTTACGGATCAATTTGTGAAGGACCTGGGGGTTGAAAGTGCTCACTATGCATCTAGATAAGTTCCTTGGGGGGTCTAGTTTCCAAAATGGGGTCACTTGTGGGGGAGCTCCAATGTTTAGGCACACAGGGGCTCTCCATACGCGACATGGTGTCCGCTAACAATTTGAATGGAGAAATAGCTCCAATTGTTAGCGGACACCATGTGTCTAAACAGGCCCCTGTGTGCCTAAACATTGGAGCTCCCCCACAAGTGACACCATTTTGCATACTAGACCCCCAAGGAACTTATCTAGATGGGTGGTGAGAACTTTGAACCCCCAGGTGCTTCACAAATGAATATGTAAAAGTGGGGAAAAAAAAGCACTTTTTCATTGTTATGGATCAATTTGTGAAGCACTTGGGGGTTCAAAGTGATCACTATGCATCTAGCTAAGTTCCTTGTGGGGAGTCTAGTTTCCAAAATGGGGTCACTTGTGGGGGAGCTCCAATGTTTAGGCACACAGGGGCTCTCCAAAACCAACATGGTGTCCACTAACAATTTGAGCTAATTTTCCATTCAAAATATTAGCGGACACCATGTCCCGTTTGGAGAACCCCCGTGTGCCTAAACATTGGAGCTTCCCCACAAGTGACCCCATTTTGGAAACTAGACCCCCCCAAGGAATTTAGCTAGATGTATACTGAACACTTTGAACCCCCAGGTGCTTCACAAATGTATCCATAAAAATGAAAGTACTTTTTTTTTTTTTCACAAACCTTTTTCATTGTTATGGATCAATTTGTGAAGCACCTGGGGGTTCAAAGTGCTCAGTATACATCTAGCCAAGTTCCTTGGGGGGGTCTAGTTTCCAAAATGGGGTCACTTGTGGGGGAGATCCAATATTTAGGCACACAGGGGGTTCTTCCATATGCAACATGGTGTCCACTAACAATTTGAATGGAAAATTAGCTCCAATTGTTAGCGGACATCATGTCGCATATGGAGAAACCCTGTGTGCCTAAACATTGCAGCTCCCCCACAAGTGAGATTTTGCACTGAAGATACAGAGCGCCGCTGTATTTTTGGTTACCAGCACAGGTACAACAGGCAGGTACAGGATGCCACCCACCCCTAGCTGCTAAGTTTTACCTGGCTGGTAATCAAAATACTGCGGAGTCCTTTTTTTTTTTTTTAAATTAAATTATTTCTTGAAATAATAAAAAAAAAAATGGCGCGGCGTGTATCCAGCTCTTCCAGCTGCCGTGTAGTGGTGGCAGACTGGGTAATAAGGGGTTAATGCCAGCTTTTTGGCAGCTGGCACTAAGCCTGAGATTCATAACGTCTGGCCAATATTAGACCGGGCCATTAGGAATCTCTAGTAAATTGTAAAGAAAACACAACACAGAGAAAAATATTTTTATTGGAAAAAAACACATATTTAGACACCATCTTTATTACTGTGACGTTCGACGTAGTCCAGTGGGAGGTCCCGTGACGATTCTCATTCAGATGATGATCTGAAGTTAACCCCGTGTGGTCACAAAGAGTTTAACTGCAGATCAAGTAACCCCTTGTGACCACACAGGGATCATGCCCTTCAGTTAACCCCTTGTGACCACACAAGTGGTTAACTGCAGATCATCATCCCTGTGTGGCAGAGGCCACCAACAGTGCAGGTTTTCAGGATTTCCTTAGTATTGCACAGGTGCTAATGTGATCATCTGCACAGGTAATGATTCCAAGCCCTGTGCAATACTAAGGAAATCCTGAAAACCTGTACTGTTGGTGGCCCTTGAGGCCTGGATTTGGGGACCTCTGCTGTGTGGTCACAAGGGGTTAACTCTGCCCCCTGCACGCAGAGCAGCGGCGCCAGGACAGAGGCATAGAGAAGACGGCGGGCAACACTGCAGGACGGGACTGCCGGCACCAGAGGTTGGTAAGTACGAGAGGCAGGGAAGGGCGCCAGGACAGAGGCAGAGAGAAGACTGCGGCGGGCGACGCTGCAGGATGGGACCGCCGACACTGGAGGTTGGTAAGTATGAGAGGCAGGGAAGGGGGGTGGTGGAAAGGGGGAAAGGGGGCGGGGGATGACTGGAGGGGTGCTGGCCTGGGGAAGGGGGGGGGATGGGGGATGACTGGAGGGGTGCTGGCCTGGGGAAGAGGGGGGCGGGGGATGACTGGAGGGGTGCTGGCCTGGGGAAGGGGGGGTGGGGGATGACTGGAGGGGTGCTGGCCTGGGGAAGGGGGGGGCGGAGGATGACTGGAGGGGTGCTGGCCTGGGGAAGGGGGGGGGCGGGGGATGACTGGAGGGGTGCTGGCCTGGGGAAAGGGGAGCGGGGAGTTACAGGATGGGTGATGACCTGGGGGGGGGATGACTGGAGGGGGGAGGATCTGGGGGGGGGGGGGGGGAATGACAGGGAAAACTCCATCCGATCTGACGTTTGATCAGATTGGATGGAGTTATGAGGAGGCACCGGGAGCGGATATTATGGGTGGGGGGTAATGACATTGGGGGCCACTGAAGGGACCCCCAGGAATGGCAGCATCTCTATGCGATCTGACCTGTCAGATCGCATAGAGATGCAGCGGAGGTGGCGGGTTTTACCGCCGACCGCTGCCATTTTTAGATGGTCAGGGGGAGGGATGGGGTAGGGGTTATGATCCTTGGTACTGGGGGTCTTGGGGTAGGTAGGGGTTAATGCTTTCACTTTGATCCGACATGTGTCTTCATGTTGGATCAAAGTGAAAGCATTTTTACCGGCAATGTCACTTTTTGTAATGTGATGATCGGTAAACGGTGCTTACCGGTCATCACATTACTGGTGCCGGTAAAACACCAGCTGATTCCAAATCTCTAGGGTCTCAGCTACCCCCGGAAGCTGAAACCCTGGAGATTTTAGCTCCAGGGATTCCTGGCTTACTTCTACAGACGTCGGCTAGGCAAAAGTACCCTTTTTTTCCGACGTCTGTAGACGTAAGGCCATCGTTAAGAGGTTAAAGGAGCTTTGTCTGATTAGGAGATGTTGTTAAATCAGATATGATGGCACCTAGTTTGTATAACTTGGCATGCATGCTCAGTTGTGCTGACTGTGCCTAGGTTCCCAATAGGGACAGTGGAGAAAGACCCCTCTGTGATAGGACCCTTTTCCATACGTATTAAATGGTAAGCCAGAAATGCAGGATAGGATCAGCACTAATGCACTTTCCTTCAGTAGTAAACTGCTGACCTGTATCGGTGAAGATGTTGCAATTTGAATTTGGTCAAATTCACAATTTGCATTGAAATTATCTAGTACAAATCAGATGTGCCTTAAACACTGTAGTTTCTTCTGACGGTAATAGAGGTTAAAAATCGATGAAATAAAAGCTATACTCAAAATGTCATGCTATGCACCACTATGACATAGGGTGGCATGAGAACTAGTCTGTGACTGACAGACAGAGGACTGGTCCGTCGGCATGGAAAGACACCTGGAGAAGAGAGGAGCGCAGAATCCAGCAGCAAGCGGACATTTTCATGATTCATACCAAGCCTGGACATTATAACCTAATTCAATTAGATTCAGTTTGCTTGAGGCATGGCTTAAGTAGTAATTTGTTTATTAAACATTTTATTGGGCCATTTTCTCCATCATAGACAACCCCTTTAATCTGGACAATGGTAAACTGTATTAATTTCACAAAAAAAATTCTAAATGGTTGTATATTTGCTACCACCGGGGATAGAGCACAAACAAGTTATCCTGCCTTAGTGGTTGTCCCAGAAATGGCAGCAAAGTGAGTAGAAGTTGCAGAATGAACAAATTCAAATAAAGCAAGATGAAAGCAGCTTACAGGTGGAGATTATTTCTGCTGCAGGATTGGCGGTTCCTAGTTCACATATAGGTGTATATTTTACACATCTTAATACTCATCATCAAAATCTTCATCAGTCTGGAACAGATTAGATTGAATGATGCCTTTCTGCCAAGAGCTGGTTTTAAGGATACCATCCGCGCCCTGATCCGCCTGGCACAGACTCGATCCTGGAGAGGACATCAGTACAGGTAACCTATTTGATGTAGTAGGCTTGTTACTCAGCAGAATATCTTGGCTGCTTGTTCTGAAGCAATTTGCACCAATCTTCTTACGGTGGTCACAACAATTGAACGGGTCCATTTTGGACTCCCTCTTCAGGAAGCTGGCAGTACTACAGGAGGAATGTGTAACACGTCCTGATGTGTTCATAGGAAGAAATGTTTCAGAGCTGGTGTGCAGAGGTAATGAATGAGATAAAGGTTCATCACGACATCTTATGTCATCTGATATTCTGCAGGGAAACAGATTTGTTTCTGATGGTTTCTCAATCTAAATACAACAAAAAGGAAAAAAAAAAAGTCGGAATTACAATTTCAGAGGAATCCCCCATATATGACACAATAAAAAATATCTACAAAAAAACATTTGTAGTATAGATCTACACTATAACTGAATTATTAACTAAGGGCCATCTTCATGGCTAAAATGTGAACACACAAAGGTCTACCCAGGCCCATATAAGACCCACAGGCAGGTCAATGTTATTGTATGGCATCTGTAAGTAATGACTCCAGGAAAAACTATATAAATCAGCATACGATATATACATATGATATTCCATGCTCTCCAGTCGTCAAGTAAAAATTCTAAATTCATAGAAATACAGTATGGGCCAATAGCAAGCCAGACAACAAAGATCTATAAGATGACTAGGAGAAGAATGCTGCCGATATAACAGGATCTTTTTTTTTGAACCATATTTTTATTGGGTTTTATATAGTATAACAATTCCAAAATATTAGGATAAGCATATCCAACATTAATTTACACACTATGAACATTGGTTTCTGAAGTTTACAGTACAGATATAAACACATTTACGTGCCATAAATCTCAATATCCCACCTCCCACCCCACCCCGGAAATTATCCAATGCTCCTGTTTTGTCACATTCTCTGAAAAGAATAAAATTGTGTTATAAAGATGTCAAATCCAAACTCATTATAGTCTGCTAAACACTACATCTCAATCTACCAAGCGTTCCTCCCAATTCTCCCTCTGCATACCACACCGACGAACGAAAGGGTAACATGAAATTAATTATTTCACTTTCCGTGAATTCTTTTTCAATGAATATTTTCCATTTGAAGAAAAATTTCTTGTTTAATTTATTTGGGTTGCATATTGCATCCATCGATTCAAGAGACAAAGTATGGCGCATCAACATTTTGATCTGGTTCAGGTCAGGAGGTCTGTCATTGAGCCAGTGCTGGAGAAGGAGTCTCTTGGCTATTATTGCAATATAGTGCCATAAGACATGTGGTTGTCCGTGCGCCCCAGACTCCGTCTGATAATGGAAAATCCAACGTAACGGGTCTAGACCTCCCATAACTCCACATACCTCCTTCGCCCAACCTACCACCTTCCTCCAGTACTCTTGTGAAACCGGGCAGGACCAAAGACCATGCTCCAGGTCAGTCATTTCAATTTTGCATTTTGGGCATTGAGTCCATCTTGCTTGGTTGGTCTGGGAAGGGGGAATATTAAAACCCTGGATAGTCCCATGCATAATTCTGAATTGGGAATCCCTCCACCTTTCATTACCAATATATCGTCTCATAAGTCCCCATCCCTCCAGGATTTTCTGAGTAAGGTCAGGGTCTTTAATGTGTTTTCGCCATTTGTTGAAAAACCTTCCCCTCCTGTGTGGGCGCAGGATTTGTTGTAATTTGGCATATAATGTTGTAATGGACACATCACCTTCGTTTATATTAACAATTTCGGTCCATAAATTATTGTCAACCTCCCCAGAGAGATTCCGCAGGTGTGAGAGGAGATGATGGTCTAACTGACGGTATTGTATCGCCTGAAATTGGGGTAAATTAAAAGTAGTCAGCACCTCCTTCTCCGTCATCCACCTCCTTTCGACAAAATTTATAAGATCCTCTAGTGTATGGACGCCTTTGTCTTTCCAGATTTTAAATAGGGAGTTTTCACGGCCCAATCTAAAAGCCGGGCATCTCCACGGATTAAGGCGTTTGGAGACTTTCCATGCCAGTTTAAGTTTTTTCCTAGTCTCTCTCCACGTTATGATGGTATCTCTATATATTACTGTATTTTTCAGGGTGGCCGGAAGGCAGGACAACGGAGAATGCAGTAAAGCGGACAAGTCCCATGGCTTAGCCCATTCTCCCACTAATTCTAGATCTGAAAATTTGCTTGTTCCTTTAGTCCAGTCCAACACATTTCGTAAAATGCATGCTAAATTATATCCTCTAACATCTGGGAGCTGCAACCCCCCTTCCTGCTTGGGCTGTATTAAAGTTCTAAAGGCTAGTCTAGCTCTTCTACCTTTCCATAGGAATTTGGTGAAAGCTTTGTTGATTCTTGAAATGTCAGTATGTTTCATTAGCATAGGAATTGTCTGGAGAGGGTAGAGTAATTTTGAGAAACTCATCATTTTGAGTAGATGGCAGCGTCCTAGCAGAGACAGCGGCAACCCTTCCCATCTTGCCAACTCCTGTTCTATCTTTATAATGATTGGTAAAAAGTTAAGTTTATATGTCAATCCACTCGTTCTGGCCAAGTGTATTCCTAGATATTTGAGACTGTTTTTCGCTATAGGTAGTCCGCAAAATTTTTCCCCTTTCCTTGCACCTTCTTCTGGATTTATAAAGAGGATTTCACATTTGCCTTTGTTTAATGAGAAACCTGAATATCTACCCCATTTCTCTATGTCTGACAATATATCTGGAAGGTCCCTCTCTGGGTCTTGAACATATAGAATAATGTCATCAGCAAAAAGTGACAGTTTAACTTCAGCCTCTCCTATCTTAAAACCCTCATAGGCGTTATGACGTTCCAGATATAATGCCAGAGGTTCAATAGCCAGATTAAAAAGAAGGGGTGATAGTGGGCATCCTTGTCTCGTACCCTTTTGGAGAGTGAAGGAATCTGACAGGAACCCAGGCGTACTAATACTAGCTTTGGGGTTATTGTATAGTGCATTAATATATTGCCTGAAGGGGCCAAGTATACCTATGGAGTCAAGCACTTTACCCAGCCATGACCATCTGACATTGTCGAATGCTTTTTCAGCGTCAAGAGTGATCATGGCTGGGTTGCCCCCTTTCATCTTTATTTTCCGTCCCATAACATCTATCATCAGCATTGCTTTCCTTATATTTGTCGTGGTTGACCTCCCCTTACAAATCCCGCCTGATGTGGGGGAACTATTTTGGGTAGGACCACTGCCAATCTGTCAGCCAGAATTTTGGAGAGGAGCTTCAAATCTTGATTTATTAAAGAAATCGGTCTATAATTTGCTGGGTCTGTGGGGTCTTTTCCTGGTTTAGGTATCAATTTGATATAAGCTAAATTCATTCTCTCCGGGATTGGAGTCCCGCCTAGTATTGAATTATATAGATCACACAATACCGGAGAGATCTGCTCCCTCAAGGTCTTGAAGAAAGCGCCGTTATAGCCATCTGGGCCGGGCGCTTTACCCGAATTTAAATGCTTTATAGCTGTCTCGACTTCGTCGGTCGTGACTGGATTGTTTAAAAATTGAGCGTCCTCCTGGGAAACAGTTGGCAGCGTAATTCCCCCCAACCAGGCAAGGCCATCTGATTCATCAGTGCTAACCTCCGTGTAGAGAGAAGCATAATACTTGCCCAGAACTCGGGAGATGCTCTTTGGGTCATGCCAAGTGGTACCATGTGTATCCACTATCGCTTGTATAGGGAGGGCTTATGCCTACCCTTGGCCAACCTCGCTAATAGGCGCCCCGCCTTATCTCCAAATTTCTGAAGTTCTAGTTCCAGACGGTTTTTATAAATGTCTTCTCTTTTTCCCGCCCACACATCGAATTCTCTCTTTGCCTGCAACCACTTATCTCTGTCAGGAGCCGCCATTGTAGATTGATAACGTGTAAACGCCTCTCTTACCTCAAGACTGGTTTGGACAAATTTGTCTTTGATTTGTCGTTTAATCCTCATGCTATGCGCCATGATGTGCCCTCGCATCACTGTTTTTGCTGTTTCCCAATATAAGGCTGGGTCTGGTCTATGTTCCTGATTGTCGGTAGAGAAGTGCGACCACCATTCTCCCAGTAGTTTAGTAAAGTTTTCTTCTCTAACAAACGTGTCGGGGAATCTCCATAAATAATCGGTACCTTTCTCAAATTTGTCTCTGGTTTCTAACACCAATGGGCTATGGTCCGAGATCAGCATGTCCTCGATCTTAATGTCTGTCATTTGTTGGATTATTTTAGTTGAGACAAAGAACATATCCAATCTGGACCACGACCCATGGGGGTGCGAGAAGTGGGTAAATTCTCTACCATGTGGGTTCACTAGCCTCCAAGCATCCAATAACCCAGCCTCCTGCACTAAGCCTTCCAATAGACTATATTCTCCTGATCTACCCCCCGTCTGCCTTTTCAACTGAGTTTGGGATGTAGTGCGTCTATCTTCCTCCTCTTTCATGACCGTGTTAAAGTCTCCACCAATTATTCTATTATTCCCGTTGTCTAGGAGTAATATATTTTGTAGGTGTTGATAGAAGGGTTTTTGTTTCCCGTTAGGGGCATATATATTGTAAACATTAAAGGAATCGTTTTGAATTTGTATCGTTAGTTGTATCATTCTACCCTCTTTGTCTTTTGAAGTGGACAGTACTGAGTGGGCTATTGACTTATTTATCAGAATTAGAACTCCCGCCTTTTTATCTACTGCCCCCGAACCATAGACTTCGCCTACCCATAGTTTTTTGAGGCGGAAGAAGTCCTCCGCGGCCAGGTGGGTCTCCTGGAGCAAAGCTATATCCACATGTAATCTCTTAAGATGGCGCAAGACCATCATGCGCTTTGCCGGGGAACGTAGTCCCTTAACATTCCAGGAGGCCCACCTAACCATCGGAAACCTCCCCGCACGGGGCCCAGAATTTCTTCATATTGAACATCTCCCTGTGGTTGATACCGCCTGATATGACTCTGAATGATATGTGACATACATTGATGGTGTATCTTTTTAGACACTCATTTCCAAGGATAATTTCCATTTTTTCCCCCCCTTTTTTCCCACCCTCCCACCCCCAAATCACTCCAACACCTTTCATCTCCGAAGAGTCGCTGACTTCGCTTATGTCCTAAAGTGCGGTCTACATAGTCAGCTCCACCCCGCCTCGGCCCCTGCCACCTCTGTTAACATTTGGTAAAGCAGGATCATAGCTCCAACATTTTGCCCAAATAACATAAATCAACAATTGACTATCATCTATCTTAAACTAGTTAAGCAAACTTTCCCAGGGTAATCCTTTTAGGGTACATCAAATAAACATCCCACCACCAGCAACCCTTCTCACGTCCACCGCAAGAGTTTGTATAAGGGTATGTGTGAAATCCACCTTAAGGTATCCATGGTCGAATGTCCACCCATAGTTCAGTGTTGAAAATGGACCTTCTGAACTCGCTAGCATCTGTGCTGCCAAGGTTCTGTAGAGTAAACCTAATTAAAGAGAGATAAGAGCACAAAGAAAGAAAAGGTAGGGAAGAAGAGAGAAGCCAAACAGGGAAAGAGAGAAAGAAAGAGGAAGAGAGGGAGAGGAGAAAAAAAAAAAAAAAAAAAAAGAGACGGGGGGGGGGGAGGGAGGGTTAAAAGGGGAAGGGATAATCACACCACACGAGCTCCTCTTCTCTTCCTTCCGGTCTCTCCCTGCAAACCGACGTTGTCAGCTATCTGCGGAATTAGTCATTCTTTAAGCTTTGATCACTTTTTCCTTTGCCATCGATTTCCGGCTTGTCTCTGCTGTTTTGGGTTGCCTGGGGTTGTTCCCCTCTGTGTCTCATCATCCAATGTAGAGTATGACCTGAGTCTATAAGATCTCACAGAGGTTCTGTCTATTTCAGTGTCTGAATCTAGAGTAGAAGTAGGTTTCGCAGGTGACCCCTTACGTGTACGGGGCGGTGACTCGGTTCTTCTTGGGGAGGTTACATTATCTCTGGCAGCAGCCATTGCTTCCTCTGGATCAGAGAAGGTCAACATGACACCCTCTCTAGATCTAAATTTCAAGGTTGCAGGGAAGTTCAACTGGAAGCGGATGTTTTTCTTATGTAGCAGTGAACATGTCTCACTGAATGCCCTTCTGCGACGTGTGACTTCAACGGAATAATCTGCAAAAACCAACGCTCTATGTCCCTGTATTATTAGGGGATGCTTTTTTGCTTTATATGCTCGAAGAATCTCTTCTTTGTCTCGATGATTCAAAAATTTAGCTATGGCGTGTCTGGATTTGTTGGGCTCCCTGGAGGCTGCGTTAGGGGCTAGGCGTCTCGTGGTTTCAGTCGTCTCCTGTACGTCTCTCGGTGGTCCTATTCTATGGGCACGCTCTGTCTTGCATCTATGGGTAAGACCCAGGGCTTTTGGCAGTTCCACCTCAAAAATTTCCTCTAATTGACTCACCGGGACAGACTCTGGGAGACCCACAATTTTTAAGTTACTCCGTCTTGTTCTATTTTCAATGTCCTCTAGCTTGTTATGTGTATATTCAGCATGTTTTTGCAGGGCCATTAATTGATCCTCAAGCTCCTGAATCCTGTCCTCTGCTGTTCCAATTCTGGATTCAGCCTCAAGAAGCTGCTGTGCATGTGTCTCCACTTTCACAGACAGGTCTTTAGTTGAAGCTGTCACCATCTCTGCCACTGTGGCTTTGAATTGTTCAGCTAGGTGTACAGCCATTTCCTTGGCCAATTTTTTATAATTCAGGGTCTGGAATCCCCAGCTATCCCCTGGATCCTCTCCCCAGGTATCAGAATTGTGTTGGCATTGCACTTTTCTTATGGCTGCAGCCTGCGTCTGTGACTGTGCTGATAGCTGGGGCTGATGCCGATCACAGAGGGCTTCCCCTGCCTGTGGCCTGTGTTCTGGGGGGGTTTCAGTATTGCTCTCTGGGACCTTCTCCTGGGATCCCTCCGGTCTCTCTCCTACTCCTTCACCCCCTGATTCACTCTGCCCCCTCTCAGCCATTTGATCCAGTCCTCTCTCTTGCACCTTCCCCGTGTGTTTTGTGTGCCGACCGCGCCATCATTGCGGTCAGCACATGGCGTCCCGCCTCTCTCTCCCCCCCCTCCTCTCGTTATGTAGCGATCCATCGTGGCCATGGCGGGCCTTACCGGGATCGTGTTGGCGTCTTCCGTGCTGCCGGTTGTACCGGGGGCGGCCCTGGAGCGTTGTGGACGGTGGATGGCGGCGGATTGCCAAGGCGGGGAGCGGAGCAGGCTCAGGTGCGTCCGCACATGAAGGGGCCGGAACCGGAAGTCGTCATAACAGGATCTTAAAGTTGGAGTGGTAGGAGATCATATTGATGAAAATCCTATCGATCCATCATAAGGACTTATCACCCACCTGGTACATTTTGTTCTTCTTTGAAAACATTTCTTTCTTATCCTCCTTGTACAAATCTCCTTCATGGTATGGGGAATGCTTACGTTTCCTAAAATAGAAGATTAAATATATATATTAATAATGCAGAAAATCTACTATATAAATGCCCTATCCAGTCTGTCTATCTGTAAGTTTATCTCCCAAACAGTGGACATTGTGTACATCACCATTAAACTGGAATATGAAGCCCATGAGTTTGGTTGCTCAAAGAAAACAGCGCCACCTGTAGGACATCTTTGACATAGGGGGCCCACACGCTTCCAGGACACTGGCCACAGAGCAGGCATTCATTATCGTCTGCATTTATTATTGCCCGCTCTGTCGTACCCTTGGGGCACACCATCCTGCTGCAGCTCCTCAGCACTCAGGGGGAAGAGCGAGCGTGCGCACAGGGGGAAGAGAGCGAGTGTGCGGGTGCACAGGGTGAAGAGCGAGCGAGTGTGCGCACAGGGGGAAGATTGCGAGCGCGTGCACAGGGGGAAGAGAGCGAGTGCATAGGGGGATAGCGAGAGCGCGCGTGCAAAGGAGGAAAAGAGCAAGCACACGCGCACAAGGTGAAGAGAGCAAGCATGCGCGCACAGGAGGAAGAGAGCAAGCGCGCACAGGAGGAAGAGAGCAAGCACGCGCACAGGACGATAGTGAGCATGAACGCACAGGGGGAAAAGAGGAACCACGCTCACACATGGGGAGGAGTGCGAGCGCACGCACGCACAAGTGGAAGAGAGTGAGCGTGCGGACAGGGGGATTAGAGCGCGCACGCACAGGAGACGGTGTCATGGCACAAATAGTTTTGCCAAATGGTCTCAAGGAGCACAGTGACCACTCATTGATGATAGTTTCTAGATTAGTCACTACCATATTTGAGGTCTTTTTGTTTTGATTTTTTTTGCAGATATGTGTATGAAATGGCTGAGACGACATATAACCTGCTAATCATCGGTGTACAATCCTGATGAGAGTTGTAGTGCTCATGTTCAGTAGGAATGTGACCCTCCTCTTCACTGTTTTTTTCTTCCAGATACTTAGTCCAGCGACTCATGGGGGCGGCTTCCTGTGTAGAAGAATTTACCATTTAGTGATATAATTTCTTATATATAGAGCAATGACTACAGAGGATCTCTCAGCTCTCCTGACCGGTCTGTGTTAGTAAATGCTTGTTTTCCCCATGTAATAACATATCTGGAGAATCCTCTCTTAAAAGTCCATGTCCCCTCCTCTGCTATTCCCCTTGTCCAAAAAATAAGCTTGTCCTCCTCTCTTTAGTCCTCTGGTCCATGTTTACAGAGTGGCTGAGATGGTGCCAGCGTGTGTTTTAAAAAAAAAATGATCTTGTATAAACCAAGTTTTAAAGCTAAACCGAACCTGACACATCGGTTAACGCTATTGCCTGCATATATAGAGTTAATCCATAGGTTAAAAGTGTTAGGAAGGTGTCTGGCTGCCAGGGGTGAAAAGATCGCGGTCCTGAGGACGCACATCCGTGTGACTGCGCAGCAGCACATGCTGCTTTGGGGCCCATGTGTCAGGAAGCGGAGGGGATGGGGGAGCCTCCTGCTTCCAACTACTGCTGGCCCCAACCCTCGCTTCCTCATACAGCCGGGTTTCCATGCATCAGGCTGGTGCCGCCTTCTCCACCACAGGAGGCGGTATTTCCTGCTTTGTGTGTTCCCAGGGGAACACACACCGGCACCACAGCCTTCTGAGGCTTCAGCAAAGGAGACTAGAGCAGCGGGGGAACTGGAAGAGGTAAGTAAAGATTTATTTTTGAGTACATGGTGGTCAGAAGACTAGGTGGGGGGGGGGGGGGAGTGTATTATACACTAAGGAGAGAGGAGGCTGCACTGGAGAAAGGAGGATGCACTAGAGAAAGGGGGCTGCACTAGAGAGGAGGCTGCACTATATATATATATATGGAGGAGGCTGCACTATATAGAGAGAGGAGGCTGCACTATATGGAGAGAGGAGGCTGCACTATATGGAGAGAGGAGGCTGCACTATATGGGGAGAGGAGGCTGCAATATATGGAGAGAGGAGGCTGCACTATGTGAGGCTGCACTATATGGAGAGATATGAGGTTGCATTATACGATATGGAGGGCTATGAGGCTGTATTATACTATATGGAGGGCTATGAGGCTGAATTATACTGTATGGAGGGCTTTGAGACTGCATTATGCTATATGGAGGGCTGAGGTGGCATTAGGGTGCGTTCACACACTGTGTATTTGCTGCATATTTTTACGCGAGTGCTTTTGCAACTTTTGTAGCCAAAACCAGGAGTGGCTGATTAAAACCAGCAGTGGGTGATTAAATAAAGAAGTGGAGTACTTGTTTCTATTAGACTTTTCCTCTGATTGTTCCACTTCTGGTTTTGGCTACAAAAACTGCAACAGCACTCACGTAAAAATACGCAGCAAATACGCAGTGTGTGAACGCACCCTTATACTGTATAGAGGACTATGAGGCTGCATTATACCATATGGAGGGCTGTGAGGGTGTATTATACTATATGGAGGAATATGAGTCTGCATTTTGAGGCTGCATTATACTATATGGAGGGTGGATAATGGGGGTGCATTATAATAATTGGAAGACTATGGGGGCTACCTTATGAATGGGGGCTAATTTGTGGGTCTTTATAGGATTTAGAACATTAAATAGGGCCCATACAATTGACCAACGTGCGCAGGGGGGCCCCATGTCTAAATCTCACACCAGGGCCCATCGGACTCTAGTTACGCCACTGCTGGCCGCTGTTCTGAAAGTGCGGCACTCAGAATAAAATGAACTTTATTCCTCTTGGGAACCTCTAGTGTTAAGTCATACAGGTGTGCTACCATGGCTACAGTGCATGTTCAGCAATAGAGAAGGCTGAAATAGTATTAAACCATGTGCACCTTCTATATAGGTGAAAATTTATTTATAGTGTAGAATGACCTCATATGACGTTTCGGCCCAATAGTAGGCCTTGATCACATAGTCGCTAGTCACGTATTGGATGCGTTGACAAGTGTACTTGGATGCGTTGCCAAGTCTACTTCTTAGAGGTTGATTTTGTAAGGTTGATCTCTCAAGATTAATCCTAGAGGGTAATTCCCTGTTTTTTCAAGTGAAAGGTTCCAGTTAGGATGTTCACTTGTTAGCAGTAGCTGTAATGAGAAATCCCTGCTGCTTTTAGTGCCAGGCATAGAGTAATAACTCAAAGGGGCGGAGAAGCCTGGTGGACAGTGTTTCCACTTCAAAGGTCCAAAGGGTATAAGCGGTGACGTCACCGCAGGAGGCAAGGTGGCCAGCCTCCTGCCATGAGATCACCACCTTTCCCCGCCCTGCTCCATGGTTAACATGGAACAGGGTGGGTATAAGCAGTGATATCACCGCAGGAGGCAGGGCGGCTGGCCTCCTGCCATAACATCACCGCCTTTCCCCGCCCTGCTCCATGTTAACCATGGAGTAGGGCGGGTATAAGCGGTGACGTCACCACAGGAGTCAGGGCAATGTGGCCAGCACCGCACCCCTGGCTTTGTGTTATGCAGCAGGCGAGGGAGAGAATGATTGGCATGAGGGGGGTGGCGGCAAGCAGATTAAAGATCCAGGGGATGTGAAACTGCCCTTGGAGAGAAGTTGCTCCAGCCACTAGCCACCACCTATTTGGCTCCAGTATGTAAGATTTCAAAGTCTATTATCTCGGGGAACAGGGGGGCTCAAGGGATGGGGGAACCCTTGCCTGAATGCAGCAGTCATGCTGCCTTCAGTGCTGCAATTAGATCACCATGGATGGTTAGTGACAGGTCCTCTTTAAGTAAATCAGGTGATGTGCGTCTCCGTAATGAGGAGGGGTGTGGTGTAATGACATCAACACCCTATATAAGATGTGCTTAATTAGTAGGCAAACGCCCTTCCTTAGGCAAAATGGGTCAGAAGATAGATTTGAAGGGCTCTGAAAAGTCCAAAATTGTGAGATGTCTGGCAGAGGGATGCAGCAGTCTTGAAATTGCCAAACTTTTGAAGCATGATCACCGAACAATCAAGTGTTTCATGGCAAATAGTTAACATGGTCGCATGAAGCGTGTTGGGCAAAAAAGGCACAAAACAACTGCCCATGCATTGAGGAAAATCAAGTGTGAAGCTGCCAAGAACCCATTTGCCACCAGTTTTGCCATATTTCAGAGCTGCAACGTTACTGGAGTATCAAAAAGCACAAGGTGTGCCATACTCAGGGACATGGCCAAGGTAAGGAAGACTGAAAAAAGACCACCTTTGAACAAGAAACATAAGATAAAACTTCAAGACTGTGCCAAGAAATATCTTAAGACTGATTTTTCAAAGGTTTTATGGACTGATGAAATGAGAGTGACTCTTGATGGGCCAGATGGATGGGCCAGAGGCTGGATCATTAAAGGGCAGAGAGCTCCACTCCAACTCAGACGCCAGCAAGGTGGAGGTGGGGTACTGGTATGGGCTAGTATCATCAAAGATGAACTTGTGGGACCTTTTCGGGTTGAGGATGGAGTGAAGCTCAACTTCCAGACCTACTGCCAGTTTCTGGAAGACAACTTCTTCAAGCAGTGGTACAGGAAGAAGTCTTTCAAGAAAAACTTGATTTTCATGCAGGACAATGCTTCATCACATGCATCCAACTACTCCACAGCGTGGCTGGCCAGTAAGGTGTAACAGAAGAAAAAATAATGACATGGCCCCCTTGTTCACCTGACCTGAACCCCATAAAGAACCTGTGATCCCTCCTAAAATGTGAGATCTACAGGGAGGGACAACAGTACACTTCTCAAGACAGTGTCTAGGAGGCTGTGGTGACTGCTGCACGTAATGTTGATCGTAAACAGATCAAGCAACTGACAGAATCTATGGATGGAAGGCTGCTGAGTGTCATCATAAAGAAAGGTGGCTATATTGGGCCCTAATTTTTTTCTGTTTTGTTTTTGCATGCCAGAAATGTTTTTTTCTAAATTTTGTGCAGTTATATTAGTTTACCTGGTGAAAATAAACAAGTGAGATGGGAATAAACTTGGTTTTTATTAAGTTGCCTAATAATTCTGCACAGTAATAGTTACCTGCACAAACAGATATCCTCCTAAGAGCCAAATCTAAGGGCCGCTTCACACTGCGGCATGATCCGGTCCGGTTCTGTCCAGGAGGACCCAGACAGCTGCGGACCGGATCAGCACACAGGACTGGTGTACATATACATATACTTATTATTTACATCCCCCTCCGGCCCCACCATGGCTTGCAGAGGAAGGAGGGGGAAGGGGGGGGGGGGGGGTCCACGATAGTGGAGCAGGGGTGCCGGAGGCAGGCATCACGGGTTCAAGGAGGATAGAGGCAGAGTGGCGGGCACTGGAGCTGCAGAGGGTAGTCGCAGCGGCGGAGTGCAGATGGAGATCCTTGGCCAAGAAAAAATAAAGGTTAATTCCTCCTCAGAAGGATGCACCTACCAACAAGAGCCAAACTAAGCAGATAGTGTGAAAGTAGTAGGAGAAGCAACCTAAAAGTAACAGACTGGCCCAACAGAGATGCCCAAGATGGGCGGGTGCTGTGTGCCCCAATGAAAGCTCAGAGAAAGATTTTACGGTGAGTACCCAAAATCTTCTTTTCTCAATCACTTCATTGAGGGACCCAGGAAACCATGGGACATCCCAAAACTGTGCTCAAGGGTGGGAATATAAAGACTAGAGAAATGGAAGAGCAGAAGCAAGACTCTCAGGTCAGGAACTGGCAACTGTAATTTGCAAAAATGTTCCGGCTAGGAACAAACCACCAAGGAAAAAGGCAAGTAAGTTGTATTCTCTGTAGAACTTGGAAAAGGCCCGTACAGATAATTAGGAAGCAGCCTAGGGAGCTGCCAAATAGAAGCCTGATGACGAATGGTACAGGAGGTCCCAGTCAAAGGTGACGAGAGCTGGAATGACAGTAAGGAGGCTCTTTTCAATGCCAAATATGCATCAAGAATGGCAGAGTGAATCCAGAACAGAAGACAATATGATGACTCTCTGGATCATAAAAAAGGATGTCCAAAACAGAAAGGGAGCCTGGGATGCACTTAGCAGGTCCAATTTATCTTGGAGACTGATCGGGGACAAGAAGAACGGACTGAAAGAAGACTATCTTATGCCTTAGGAGAAGTGGACAACTGGATGCAGAACCACCTTGTTGAGGTGAAGGTGATTCCTTGACAGAAGGTTGAGAAGACAGGGCTGTTATTCCTGAGCCTCATTCACGGAAGAGATTGTTGCCAGAAAAACGTTTTGTGGAACAAGGAATAAAAGGCTAGAATTGCTTCACAACAAAAGCTGTATGCAACCCTCAAACCCAGAAGAAGTCCCAGAGATCCACAGAAGGCTGCCAGAGACTTACCAAACCTGCTAACCTCATGGAAAATCCTGATCTGTGAATGGAAAACTAGATTCCTTTAAAAGGGATTAAAATGTTTCAGCTGAGATTGAGGGAGGAGAGTGGAGGGTGCTGTTGAGGTCTACAAACGGTGACACGTCAATATCCTCCTTGTACAACAAACTACAAAAAACTCTAAGACCGTTAGGGACCGATAAACTATTCTCCATATGGAGAAAACATTTCACAGACCCAGACTTAACCCAAAACATACTTATGGGATGGGGAACGATAAGAAAAAATATCACTAACGAAAAGTGGAGAGATACACAATATAGACTAATGCACGGCATAATTAAAGGGTTCAACATCCCACCTTCTCCAACGAATAGAGGAAGATGGGTTCACTGTCCGAAATGCCAGACCCCCTGACCGATTTGGAGCACGGGATGTGGTCCTGTGTTGAAATACAAAATTACTGGGAAAAAATGGGAGACCTGGCAGAGGGACTGTATCCGGCTGAAGGCAGACATGACCCATTACTATGGCTATTCCATTATTCAATGACCACTTCCTCAAGGGGTCGGATACACACCCTATTCCACACAATTTCTTTAGTGGCTAAGAGGCTACTGTTATTACATTGGATTCACGAAACTGTTCCCTCGATTGAAGAAGTACGCACTACAATTAGAAAAACATTAAACTTAGAGTCCTTGGAAACACTAAGAAACCCCACTAGATTGACTAAAAATTTTTTTTACAAATGGAAACCTTTCATTTTAAAAACATTCTCAAACGCAGAGATAGGGAATTTCATGATTCTTTATAAACACACAGAGTGGTACGCGGTGGAAGACTTAAAAGGCACTCTAGGTAAACTGAGATGCAATAACTAAAAACTGAATTGGATATCTTTAGCTAATAAATTTCTTTGTCAAGACGTGTCAAATTAAGTTACATCTAGCTAATGAAACAGGCATTAGGGAAGGTTACGGGTGGGTTTATGACGTTTTTGTTTGTTTTACATATTTTTCTACCTTAATGTATTGTTCATAAGGTTTTTCAATTATTATTGCTGTATTCTGCAACCAATGGTGTAAATTAAATACATAATAAAATGATGGTTCAAAAAAAAACAAAAACAAAAAGGTATTAAAAGGCAGAGACCTGTTCCAGAGAGAACAGAGGAACAGAATGGACCACAAGGTCCAACATCAAGAAAGTCAGGAGAGAGGGAGAGTAGAGAAGGAGAGAAAAGGACAAGACTAAAAATGGGTACAAAAAAAGAAGAGGGCTTCCCCGCTTTGATAATGATCAATGACCTGAACATAGAAACTGGAAGGTCATAGATAAAGGAGGAAACAAGGAAACAGATATGGAAGTTTCCAGGAGGTGTCTGTGAAAAGAAGTCTACCAAATGTACTGCCTTGTGGAGGTAGTTTACCTCCAGAGACCCGAATCCTATTACCGTATCATTCCTGATCAAAGCAGAGAATAATTGGAAGGAAATGGGATTGATCACTCCTGCAGCAGAGGATGTCGGAAGGAAAAAGGTAGGACAGGAAACCCAGGCGAACACCAGGGCAACAGCAACAAGGATCGCAGGACATGGATACAAACTGAGGGATCCTGTAATGTACCTTGGATGCCATCAGATCTATGCCAAGAATGCTCTGACGTAAATTAATATGGTCATACAGTAATACTTTGGCACACAAAAAAATTGCTTCAGAGAAACTTGTGAACGTTTTCTTGAACACAGTTTATTGCTCACTCAAAAATACATAGAATGCTTCATACAACGTTTCAACTCTTTATTTGAGCATTTTTCATAGCAACATTATCTACAATGAATACAGAGAACCAAAATTAATACATTCTGGAGAAAATTAAAGCAAAATTTTGTTACAAACATACAGTGGTTATAAACCTTATTTTTTACAGAACATGTGATATATTTTGAACATCATACACCATCATGCAATCATCTTTATAAAAGTTACAATCAATGAACAGCAAAAAAAAAAAAAATAGTCAAACTAGTAGTCGGGTGACCACCATCTAGTTCTAGCTTAATGTAATTATAACTTATATACCTATGCGGTAATAACCTGGGGAACTGGTAGGTGAGTTTTAGTAGTTGACGGCTTTGTCCGCTTTTTGGTCTACGGGAAACTAACTGTTATAAGGTGCTGTTACAAACCACCACAGGTATAATGGTTGCAAAAATGTGAAATAGAAAGTGTGAGAGTGTCACAAATATAGGAGAGAGAAAAAAGGAGAGAAAATGAGAGAGGAAAGAAAAAAAGGGAGAAGGAGAGCGTGCATCAAGGAAAGGAAAAAGCACGCTATGAGTTCATGAAATATAGGTGGGTTACCTTTGATCTTATAGGAATACATAGTAAAAAGGATAGAGAGGAAAACTCTAACATAGGATGCGTCATAAGAGAGAGTCATAATTCGTTAAATGAATGTAACTCCTGGAATCCACTCCTTTTTTTGAGTGATACAGGACTAGATAGGGTCAGTATGTGTTTCTGTATAGCAAAATACCTAGGATCTTTATGCAATAATTTACCAGGATTATACAGGTCCTTAGATATACATAATTTTGTTTGCAATGATGAAAGGAGTGGAGCAGAGAGGTTTATGTTAGCAGAGTAGAGAGAGTGATAAGAGTACTAAAGTTACCTTATGTATTGTGTTCTAAAGCAACCAGGAATGCTCTGTGAGGGGTCCTAGAGAGCACAAGAGCGCCATTAAAGAAAAAACTTAGCATAAAAGCATAGGTTTGTAAAAGGTTAAGGAAAGAGATGACATTCCCCTGTTACCTCCTCCTGTGGCTTGTTTGTCCTAGCTGGGCCGTGGCGTGTGTGCAGGGATAGTAATCTGCCGCCGCTTTAAGTGTGGTCGCTGGCGGAAGTGACGTGGATGTCACTCCCATTTCCGAGCTGTGGAACGCAAGCCGAGATGCGTGTCATGTATTCTGAAAGTGCGTGCATGTGCAGTGCATTAGCTGCCGGTCATGAGAATCCGAGGGACAGGGGAAAGTGCAGCATTTATCTGTATATGCAATACCTACTGGGGTGCGCTCTGTGAAAGCTAGAGGGTGATTGAGTGTATAAAGTGATCTCTTTAGGGCCTCTGTAAGGGAATTGGGAGAAATGGGACAAAACAGTGAAAAAAAGTTAGTCCAATATAGTATGTTAACACAAGCATAGGTACTAATATGTAACAATTAAATAACATGGTAATAGACAAGTTAGAAGTTATCCTACAACGCCAAGTGATACAATATGTAAATCATACAGCAGAGAATTGTAAAGCATAGGGGGGATAGATATGTGGGCAACTCGACCACCCCGTCTTAAAATTGTGAACACAGTATAATTATGCAAAGCCGCCCACAGAACGCCAGTGCTTGATTATAGCAATCATGTTAATACTTCATACTCTCTATTGAGTCCCCTAGGTTCCAAGGTCTGAAGTTGGTGAATCCAAAATGATTCACGTATTTTAAAGTTGGCAAATTCTATTACCTCCACGGTGATTAATCGGTATTTGTTTGATCACTTGGAACTTAAGTTGAGATATCGAGTGTCCGCTATTATTGAAATGGAACGGAATAGGGAGGAGGTTATGTTGGCAACGAATGGTGGACTTGTGGTTGCTTATGCGGTCACGGATACGCTGGGTGGTTTCCCTGACGTACTCGAGACCGCATGGGCAC
Organism: Allobates femoralis; assembly: GCA_033576535.1. Lineage (NCBI taxonomy): Eukaryota > Metazoa > Chordata > Amphibia > Anura > Aromobatidae > Allobates > Allobates femoralis. The sequence continues at coordinate 546,713,521 of JARQOC010000004.1, forward strand.
GTGGTCAAATTGATTACAATTATTAGGAAGACTCACATGTATAGAAACCTTTGATACAATATGATTTACCTGAACATGGATGTGTAAAGGTGTTACCCTTAGTGACGTGTGAACACTGGAATCACCCCAGGCAGGTAAAGGTTCCCTGCCGTGGAGTGGATAGGAACCATTGTCGTAGTACAGTTGTATTAGAACCAATGTCAGCCCTGATTAACTCATTCTTCAGATTTTTAGCCCTTTTGTTGCAGAAAAGGGAATTGTTTGGAAATTGCCGTACTTGTGGGTATGATTGTTTCAAAACTTGCCAGTATTCGTTGATAGTATTTCCTATTAGGGTACTGAGAGGATGCTATGTCAGGACACAGGCCAATGGTCGATCTGGTTTAGTACGTCTACTATCACTTGGTTTTAGTGATGTTATAGTCCGGGGGTAGCCTCGTGCGATGAACTTGTCCGTCATCTGTTGATGTCTGGTTCTACGGATCTGTGGGTCTGAAACTATGTGGTCTATTCGCATGTGTTTTTGGAATGTGGTAACAATGTTTTAATATGTCTTGGGTGACAACTGGTATATAGCAGCAGACTGTTCTTATCGGTAGGATTTACATAAAGATCGGTTTTAATGCCTTCCCTGTGGTCCAGGGTGACCAAAGTATCTGGAAAATTGATTTGTACTTTGTCATGATTCAAAGAGAATGTCAGGTTTGGAACGGATTAGTTGAAGCCGTTGAAGAATTCAAACCGCTCTAACTCAGGTCCATCCCAGATATGGAAGACGTCATCAATGTAACGTTTCCATATTTTGACGTATTGTTTGTAAAGTGGATGACAAGTAACAAAGTCCTCCTCAAATTTCGCCATGTAAATTTTAGCGTAGGGGGGCGCTACGTTGTATCCCATAGCGGTCCCCGTATTCTGTTGATAATAGTGGTTCTGGAATAGTAAGAAGTTGCAATTCAAAATGAATGATAACAGATCAATGCAGAAATTAATTTTACCATGAGTGAATGCTGAGTATTTGTATGGGAACCAATCAACAGCCTGTGTACCCAAAGTGTGGTCGATGCTAGGGTACAATGAATTGACATCCATTGTGACCAGCATGGACCCTTCACGGATGTCTCTAAAGGTACCGTTACACGATAAGATATCATGAACGATATCGCTTAAATGTCACGGCTTTGGAGTCGTTCAAGCGACATCGTTAGGACGTCGTTTCGTGTAGCACTGCAATACGAGTACGATAAATCGTTGATTGCAGATTTGAGAACATGTTCTCAAATCAGACGATCCACAATCAGCCAACCTGCTGCATCATTCTGTGTGACACCGCGATAACTATGTCGTTCACGACTTCGCCCATTCACATCAATGAACAAGTATCGTTCGCTGAGTTGTGCGAACGATACCTGCTCGCTGGATCATTGGTGCGTCGTCGACGATATCTAGATGTGTGACATCTCACTAACGTTCTCTAAACGATTTCCTAACGACCGAGCGCCCCCGAGATAGTTAGTGATATCGTTTCACCATTGAAGCGTGAAACGGTACTTTTAGCTCTCGCAAAATAGACAGAAAATTATTATAGTCTTTAATAAAAGAAGGGATTAGAGGAACTAATGGTGATAAGATTCTATCTAGAGTGATGGCCAGGGGGGAGAGAATGAAGTCAGTTGATGCTACTATCGATCGACCAAGTGGGTTTGTTAAGTTTTTGTGTATCTTTGGTAGTACGTAGAAAACTAGGGTAATTGGGTGTTGATTAATCAAGTAGTCAGATAGTTTAGTATCAATAGTGCCTTGGCCTACATAGTATGAGACCTTCTCAGTGATCAAGGCCCTGATCTCTGAAGTCAGGTCACGTGAAATAGGGGTGTACGTGTCAAAGTCTGACAATTGCAATACGTGGAACTAAAAGGAAAGAGAGTGCAATAAGGTCTTATCTCAATGAGAAACACAAGGTGTAAATGATCACTGCTCACCTGGACGGGTTGTGTAGCACACAACCAGCATGTAGGTAATATGGCTGCTGCAGGACCCACACATCAACAAGAACCGTGGTAAAAAGGAAGGCAATAGGACTGTGTTCACTGGACCCGTGCTGCTAGTGGAGGAGACGGCCAAAAAAATGTTGGTGCAAGTGGCTTTATTGCATCAGACCGTTTCGGAGTCAGACCCGACTCCTTCCTCAGGGAGCACACAATACAAGGCACAATACAAATCCACAGTTTATATAGCCAGACATAAACAAATATTGCATACGTCATGAATGATGACAGAGGAAGAAGAAGGATGTATATCATCATCCTGCGTAGGGAAGTCCTCTTTTTTATGCAAAAAAAAGAAGGGAAGGAAATAGGATAAAAAACAACAAGTGGAGAAAGCAAATAATTATAAAAGAATTACTATGCAGTGCTGATAGCAAAAAATGGGGCACATTGTATAATAATAAAAATACAAAGAATGGGGGTTAGAACTCATATAAAAGGGATCAGTGGATACTAAGAATACCCAGCAAATAAGCAGATAGCCAGAATAAAATACATGGAATGTTGATGCAATCATTTTTTGTTTCCTGATAGGCGATTTGGTCTGATCAGACACAAGAGATGTGAGGAGAAAGCAAAGAAGAATAAAAGAGACTGGATGTAAAGATAAAAGTGCAAGAAGAAATCGAAACGTGATAATGATGAAAAGAAAAGTTATTAAAATTATTAAAATGAAAAAAGTTGGTGTTTTCGTGTGTGCTAAGAATTGTATTACTGATGTGTAATGTCGATAAGATGCCATGTATGTGTCAAAGAAGTGTATGTATATAAAAAAAGGTCAGTGTTGTGACAAATTTCTATGAATATAGAGAAAATTAAGAGACAATGATGATTCCTGAATAACAATGTAAGGACCTTTTGACATCAGCGGTAAACGCTGATCGCGGCAGTTGCGGTGAAAAAAACGCATCTCCCGCAGTTACTGCATAACGGCCGCACTTGCGGTTCACTTGCGGCAAGCCCCATGCAATGTCTATGGGGCTTGCGGTAAGTGCGCGGGCAGGTGTGGCAAGTGCGGTTTCGGCACTTGCGGCAGATGCGGCCGCGAAAAAAACATGGCTGACCGCATTTTTTTCGCGGCCCCATCTGCGGCAAGTGCCGAAAACGCAACTATACCGCACTTGCCGCAAGCCCCATAGACATTGCATGGGGCTTGCCGCAAGTGAACCGCAAGTGCGGCCGTTATGCAGTAACTGCGGCAGATGCGTTTTTTTCACCGCAACTGCCGCGATCAGCGCTTACCGCTGATGTGAAAGGGGCTTAATATGGGAAAAACAATTGATAGTGTCATGGAGAGAACTCGGGACAGCGTGAAGTGAAATTCACAATTTACAATTCCCTTTAGATTAAGTATGGGACCAAGTAGTAAATCATTGACAAATGAGTACAAAAGTGACAGATTTACAGCCGAGCTGAACAAAGATCATAAATATGTACAGGGTGGGTACACGAGTACAAGATGTGTAATATAGCAAGAGTTAGGTTGAGAACCCGAACAAAGAAAAGATAAACAGAATGAATGAACAAATTATTCATATAAATAAGTGAATATTAGGAAAGGAATCATATAGATCGAAAAGGAAGAGCATCATTACCAGTATATTTGGAAGTAAGCCACACAAGGTAAAAACAAGGTTAAAATTACATCAAACTACTTAATAAATATTAATTATAAAAAATGTATTGATGAACTTAATCATATAATATAGGCCTCAAATTGCCAAAAAATATTAAAGATAAAAAATGTTTAAAAGTCAAAATATGATAAAAAGGAGATCATCATAATGAAAATACAGTGGTAATGTCATAGCAAAACTAAAGGAGTATGGTGTGTAAACGGACCCAGGATCAAAAGAAGGGGGAAATAACCTCACTATAATGAGAAGGTATGCTGACGTAGCAAAAACAAAAAAGCAGAAAAGGAATCACTGTGGATTCGAACCAAAATGCTACAGGGACGAATCTACACACTAAACTAGGTAATGTAACCGAAGTCAGTGACCAGTGGTGCATAGGAATAAGCAGGATTCTCAAGGAGGGAAAGCCGCTCTCAGCAGATTTACACGGAAGAAACTACACAGCTGACCAGGCAAAGTAGTCAAAGTAGGTGATTAATTGTGCAGAGGCAATATGAGAGTCTGACAATTGTCTCATGATCTCATTGAAGTAATATGTACGATCCATAACTACGATTGCTTTTTATTATGTATTCCTATAAGCTCAGAGGTAACCCACCTATATTTCATCAACTCATAACGTGCTTTTTCCTTTCCTTGGTGCACACTCTCCTTCTCCCTTTTTTTCTTTCCTCTCTCATTTTCTCTCTCCTATATTTGTGTTATTTTCACACTTTTCATTTCAGATTTTTCCAACCATTATACTCGTTGAGTTTGTCACAGCACCTTATAACAGTTACAGTTTCCCGTAGGACTAAAACCGGACATAGCCATCACCTACTAGAACTCACCTACCAATTCTCCAGGATATTACCGCACAGGTATGTAAGTTTTAATTACATTAAGCTAGAACTAGATGGTGGTCACCCCACCATTAGCTTGACTATTTTTTTTAGTGTTTATTGTAACTTTTATAAAGATGATTGCATGATGGTGTATGATGTTCAAAATATATCACATGTTCTGTAAAAAATACGGTTTATAACCACTATAGGGTCATTCCATGTCAAGTGAACCAATGATTATTACCTCTATATTTTTAATTCTTTTGAGATTTTGTTATTTGATAATAGCATGTCAGACAATGCAAAATGTGAAGAGAAAAATTTTTTAAAAAATTTATTTTTTTTTTAAATGATTTTCAAAATTCGGAAAAAGTGTGAATTTTGCTGTTGCCTGCCTTTACGTTTCTCCTCATAACTCAGGCTAGGAATAAGATAGAGAGACAAAATAAACACCAATCTACTCAGAACTATACAGGCTTTCATCAGATATGCCACAAGAGGATCTTTGTTAATATTTTACCTATGTGATCGCAAGCGCAAAACTTTAAAACATATTTCCGAAAAATTGGCGCGCTTTACATATTTCAAAAACTGCCCATGTGTCTGCTTTGCTCTTAGCCACATCTGTACCAAATTTAAAGTTGGGATCGCAATGGGATCATATTTTAACATATTTTACTATTAATAGCGTCAATGGGTCATTCCATATCAAGTGATCTAAATATGAATATTTTTTTTTACCTGACGTCTTTAGATTTTTTTTTTTTTTTTCCTTTATGAAGTACTACTTTACTTAATTACAAATTAAAAGTTTGGAATTTTTTTCTTCATCAGTTAATTTTTTACAGATTTTTAAAGTTTAAAAAAAGGGTGAATTTTGGCCTGGTATGACTTTACATTTTTTTATCTCGGGCTAGAAATAAGATAGAGAAACAAAATAAACACCATTCTACTCAGAACTGTCCAGGCTTTCACCAGATATGTCACAAGAGTATATTTGTTAATTTTAATTTTTTACCCATGCGAACGCAAACGCAACATTTTGAAACGCATTTCCGAAAAAACATTTTAATAAAAATTTTCCAAAACTGCCCATGTGTCTTTTATGCTCTTAGCCACATCTGTACCAAATTTCAAGTTGGGATCGTGATGGGATCATATTTTGAAATATTTAACTATGGTTAATCTCATTTTCATTACATTTTGAAAAAACATATGAAAGACATACATTCAATCTTTTAACAAAATCTTGAGACATATAAAATATACAAAAAGAGAATTCACAAAGTTATTAGTAACTTTAAGATAAGCTGCAAATTTACTTTTGCGCTTATCTCTGGTGCAATATATACTACAATCTAAATATAATTCCAAACACTCAAGTATACAACCTTTCTCAGGGTTTTGAGATGTTCTGATGTCAAGGGGACAAGCAGCCCCAGCAGAATGATTTTTATTACTTGGCCCCTTCTAACAGGTTGACCACGTAAGTGGGTCATTACCGTTGAGGCCTAGTTGGAATAGTCTATCGACTGGTGTACCGGAAAGGAAGGCCGAAATATTAATGATCTACTCACAGCTCAGAGTTTTCGATACCTGTCTAATGTTCACTAGAATTCTGAAGGTATAGGCGTAGAAAGGAAATACCTAGACTGAATGTATCAGATGGGAAGAAAAGAGAGATAGAAAAGAAGAGAGAGAGAGAAGAGAAACAAAAACCATTAGAAAAAGTTATACTGGGAAAGAAAAGCCACGTAAGAAAAAAAGAAAAAAAGGAGGGGGGGGGACGGGTGAGGTATGGGAAGGAGAAAGGGTACTCATCCACTGGCTCCCCATCAGCCAGAGGTCGAGCCATATTATCTGTGCTGGAAAAGATACTCCTAAATTCTGCAGAGTCGTGAAAAAGAATCCATTCAACCCAAATCCCTAAGAATTTGTTCCGAGATCCCGACGCATCAGCTGCGAGCTCCTCCATTCGATATGTGTCCATCAATTCTTTGAACCAATCAAGTAGAGATGGAGCCCGGCTTGATTTCCAGAACCTCGGGATCACAGCACGAGCAGCCGAGATGCAAAAGCGGAGAATATCCCTCTTCTGTAGCCCAATAGGACCTGGAAAAATGGATAACATTGCCGATTCTGGGCAGCATTCGGCTTGTTTACCTGTTATCCGGGCGTATGCATTGAAAACCTCAGACCAGAACCGCCGGATTTCCCCACAACTCCACCAAATGTGTATCATTGTACCCTTCTCTTCCCCACAGCGCCAGCAGGTATCAGGGGTTCCAGGGAACATGTTCCGGAGTGTCGTCGGGCACAAGTACCATCTAGTGAGCAGCTTATAGCTTCTTTCTTGTGCAGAACAAGCGCTAGCTAGTGAGTGAGTAAATATAAAGCATTTCTGCCAATTAGCTTCTGAAATGCTACACCCCAATTCCCTCTCCCAAGCACGTTGGAAGTAAAGGGTGCCCTGCTCTCTCATGGACCCTAAGGCCTGGTATAGAAATGATATTTTGCACCTCGGTGGAGCCTCCAGTTGGAATAACCTCTCCAATACGTTGGGCGTCAATCTTACCCTGCAAGAGTGGTCAGCTGAATATAATTATGCTCTGTATTGGAGAAATTCGAATCACTTAAGAGGTCTCGTAGGTTCTTTGAGTTGTAGCTCTGCCATCGGGGGCAAACCACCACTGGACAGAGTCTGTCCTACTCGGGTGTCATCCACAATCCGCCAACATAAAAATCTCTGCCTGTCAAATCTGGGTGGGAAAGATGGGTTGGAAAAAAGGGGAGTCAAAGGGCTAAGTCTGTCGTTTAAGCGGAGGGTTTTCGTCACTAGGTGCCATACCTTCAAGGTGTTTCTGGTCATGTCTGTCAAAGGTACTAGGTCTGTGGAGTCTTTAGGGGAAATCCAAAGCAGGTGTTTCAGCGGAATCCCCAAACCCTCTTGCTCCACCCCTACCCATTTCTTGGAGGACGCATGATAATGCCAATCTAGAGCTCTAACAAGAGAGGAAGCCTCAAAGTACGCTCGTATGTTGGGTAGTCCAACTCCTCCTCTGGTCTCGGGCAAGGATAGGATATTCATTCGCAATCTGGACCTCTTGTGCCCCCAGACAAATCTAAGGATCATAGATTGCATTTTGGAGAGGAAACCTCTATCCAATAGAACAGGAACTGTCTGAAAAGTATATAAGAGTCGGGGCAAGACATCCATCTTGACTACGTTTATTCTCCCGAACCAGGATAACTTTAATTGTCTATAGGAGGTAAATGCCGATTCCGCGTTAGTCAAAAGGGGTTGATAATTTAAATTGAATATTTGTTTAAGATCTTTTGGTATAAGGACTCCCAAGTACTTAATGGCTTCTACTTTCCATTTAAATGGGAACTGTTTAGATAGATGAGAAACCAATTCTCCTGGCAAAGAAATATTGAGTGCCTCGGTTTTGGAGCAATTCACTTTAAAGTTGTTCAATTGTCCGAACCGTTCAAACTCCATTAAGACCGAAGGGATGGAGACCAGGGGCTGGGAGATGTAAAGTAGCAGGTCATCTGCAAATAAGGCTAATTTGTGATGACTCTGTCCCAGCTTGACCCATGGACGCATTCATTGGACCTAAGTGCAAAATATTTAACTATTATAGTGTCAATTCAAAAATCACCAAGAACACAATCAGTCATTTTTTCACAATTGCCCGTCAATAGTTTGAATTTGATATAAAGAAACATAGTCTTGTAACATCTCAAATGAAAGCTGTTACCGTTCTGAGTAAAATGATGCCTCTCCCACTTCATTATCTTATTTCTAGCCTGAGATAAAAAAATGTAAAGTCATACCAGGCCAAAATTCACCCTTTTTTTAAACTTTAAAAATCTGTAAAAAATTAACTGATGAAGAAAAAAATTCTAAACTTTTCATTTGTAATTAACTAAAGTAATACTTCATAAAGGAAAAAAAAAAAAAAATCTAAAGACGTCAGGTAAAAAAAAATATTCATATTTAGATCACTTGATATAGAATGACCCATTGACGCTATTACTAGTAAAATATGTTAAAATATGATCCCATTGCGATCCCAACTTGAAATTTGGTACAGATGTGGCTAAGAGCATAGCAGACACATGGGCAGTTTTTGAAATATTTAAAGCGCGCCGATTTTTCGGAAATGCGTTTTAAAGTTTTGCGCTTGCGATCACATGGGTAAAATATTAACAAAGATCCTCTTGTGACATATCTGATGAAAGCCTGGACAGTTCTGAGTAGATTGGTGTTTATTTTGTTTCTCTATCTTATTTCTAGCCCGAGATATGATAGAAAATGTAAAGCCATACCAGGCCAAAATTCGCACTTTTTTAAAACTTTAAAAATCTGTAAAAAATTAACTGATAAAGAAAAAAATTCAAAACTTTTTTTTTGTAATTAGATAAAGTTGTTCTTCATATAGAAAAAAAATAAAAAAAATCTGAGGACGTCAGGGAAAAAAAATATTCATTTTTGGATCACTTGACATGGAATGACCCTATATGTTTGTAACAAAATTTTGCTTTAATTTTCTCCAAGATGTATTAATTTTGGTTCTCTGTATTCATTGTAGATAATGTTGCTATTAAAAAGACTCAAATAAAGAGTTGAAACGTTGTATGAAGCATTCTATGCATTTTTGAGTGAGCAATAAACTGTGTTCAAGAAAACGTTCATAAGTTTCTCTGAAACAATTTTTTGGGGTACCAAAGTATTACTTTATGACTTTAGTCCTTTTTTACTTTTGAGCACCACTACAGAGAGCCACACATCACATATACATAAATTAATATGGATGAATACCGTCTGATGAGGTCGACCACCTCTCCTGGCTAAGATCATTTCGAAGGTTAGAAAATAGGGAGGTTCGGAGCTTACTTCAGGAATGTGAACTACTGAAAACAATGGCAGACAATGTTCAGTCCATCAAGAGATGCCTCCGCTGACTTAACAGAATGGAGTTACACCTAAGTTGAAGGGTTCCACCATACGCTGATAGTGAGACTCTTGGACTGTTTGACAGTATAAAAAAAGTAGGTGAAGAGAGACATCTTCAAGTCCGTGGAACAGAAACAACCCGTAGGTTCCATGGAGGACATCCCTGGTAGCAAAGGCTCCATCTTGGAGGGCGTAGAGGGATACTTCAGTCTAATTTTGATATCCAAAGTGGAACAAGCGGTACCAACCTACTATTGGACCAAATAGAGATGTAAAAGAAAAATCCTGAGTGGCTTCCTCTTAAAAACGGAGGTTTTTTTAAGTGTCTGGGAAAAAACTGGCAAAGAGACAACATTGGCGTTGACTTTGTTCTCTAGGAGGATGACTGGTGTGGTCTATAGAAACACGTACTGTTAACCTCTGCTTGAATGTTTCAGTCATAGACAGGCGACAGCCCTGAAAAGGAAGAAAGCAATGGATCCTCGGACTGCTGATCAGTTTATCTTGACATGATCTACAGCACGCAGACTGTAATGATGTTGAGAACTGTCAGCTGTTGCAAGAGGAGAACATTCATATGGGCATTCTGCCCCGTGAGATCCAACAACTTGTTGAAGGGACCCCCAGAGGGTGGCCTGGCACAAGACACTAAACAGCTATTGTTGACACAACCAGCAGAGACAACTGGGCACGAGGGCTAACCTAAGGTGCAGTGGCAGACTTAGCTAAGGATTCCGTAAGCAGGTATAGAATGTCCAGATAAACCGTGCTGAACATGAGAGTCGGTATCTGGTCACCAGGAAGGAAGACTAGAATATAACTAGAAACACTGAAAAAGGAGAAATTCTTGCAGGAGGAGAGGATTCGCTTCCATGAAGTCCCGGAACCAGTTCCTGTGCTGAAGAAACTCTTGATACCTTCTGAGCTAGGGGCAAGGGAGCAGGCCAGTACAGGAGCAAATATCATATAGGAAGGCCCACGGGATATCCTATATGAAGACTGAAGGCATTGACAAGATGTCTACCTTGGCCCCACCAGCATGCTTTAGCCTTGCAGGGAGGGAAAAATAGGGTGTGGTCTTTTTGTGGCTCCTGAGAAAATTCGGTGGTTGGACTGTAAAACCGGGTAGAGGGACAAAGCTGAGCGGGAAGAAATTTCTTATTGAGAAACAATAGTAGAAGAAATGTGCCAGGAGAGAGAGAGCGAGCACTACTGAGGAGAAAAAAAAGGCTTATCCCCGATATTGGAGAGTATGCCTCTGAAGATCTGCTGGAGGCTGCGCAGTGCTATCTCAGGATATAGATCCGGGTTTGGAGGGGCTGAGCTGCTCAGCAGTGCGTCACGTGGAGCTGGCATTTATAATAATGGCGCTGAAGAGAGGTGGAGCCAGAGAGCAATCGCAAATTTCCGCTTGAATGGAGCAGAGAAAACCAACTGGCTGAAAGCAGTGGGCGTCACTGGGAAAGAGGCCTGCTGTATGCCCGCAAGCTTACCATTGGTAAGGGCAGCTGGGGGCGTGTTCAGACCACAGGAGTGGGTCAGGGAGTACATCTTTAGATGTAGCCGTTGGCAGAGCCAGGGTGGTGTGGAGGCGACAGTTGGTCTGGAAACATAGGATTAAGTGCTGGAGAAGATGAAAAAAATAGGGGAAGGTTAGGAACCCCTGCTGGAACACCCCGATGTCTCTCCCTCTACTGCACGCGCACACACAAACACAAATATATACATTATATATTAGTATATTGGTGCAGCACAGCTCCCCTTGGTGCTCAGCAGTCATAGCTCCTCTCCTCCTTGCTGTATAAGTATACAAGATAAAGAATTGCAGCACTCTTCTTTTTGAAACAACCGCCTTTATTTGGTCATCAGGTGGGGGTGACTAACCCCCACCTGATGGCCGAATATCCTGTGAGCCGGGACCTATGTGAAAAGGCCTCTCTGCACCGTCAGGCACTGGAAAGCGATTAGAGGTTTGTAGACCAGAGAGGATACAGTAGTAACAACTCTGCACTGTGCTCTCGGTCTCTATCTGGGATGACAGAGTGACAACTCCACTCTGTTGCCCAATTACAAGCAGAGTCTGAAAGAAAAAGGGAAATCATTAAAAAACCAACAAACCTAAGGTAGAGAGGGGGTTGAGGGCAGCCTAATGTCTGCCTCCTACGCAGGGCTGTAGAGTCGATATGCCAAACCTCCGACTCCAACTGCTCAGTTTCCCTGAATCCGACTCAGACTCCCTCATATATGGCTCATGTTTAAGTGATAAATTTATTGTAGTACAATGGTAACATCGGCTTTAATCATTATTATGATAAAATAATCAAGATATTTTGATAGAACATAATATTCAGCATATAGTGCATTGAACTACTGCACCCAATTTATTACAATTGTACTGTACCCAATGTATTCATTCGGGTTATTTAATACCAACCCCACTAAAATGGACACAGACTCCACAGCCCTGTTTCTATGAACACTAAGCTTAAACTGACCAGCTTCCCTCCGATCTAGGGTGTATACTGTTTGGGAGGAGATAACTATTTTTCTTGCCTAGTGCTCCCTCCTAGTGGCAGCAGCATACACCCATGTTTTCCTGATTGTCCAATAAAGCGATTGAGAAATAAAAATGAAGGCGCAAAAACAGAAAAATCGCCTGGTTGAGAAGGGGTTAGGTTACCTGTGATGCCATAGAGATTTGACTTGATTCATCATCAACGTCCTCATCAGATTCAGCGTTTGGACGACCTCCTCTACAACACAAAGAAATGTCATGTCATCATCCTGTCAGATTTTCTTCCTCATCACTATTAATTTTTCTTTAGTACAAATATCGCTATTAAAGCAAATCCATTATATGGGCACCGCTGACAATCAACCTTGGTTACACTGGACTATTTAGCCTGGACAGTTACTCCATCACGATTGTTGGGTTCAATTAGAAAACCATGGCTGCTTTCTTTTGAGAACAGCTCCACCACTGACCATTGGCTGTGCATGGTAATGCAGTTCAGTTCCTTTTACTTTAATGTTGCAATACTACACACAACTCAAGCTCAGGAGTGTCTTGCAAGGATGGTGCACTACAACAGCAACACATTTTTTATTTATTTTTTTAAAACAGTGGTGGCATATCCTCTCAGCAAACCATTTCTGTACAAGACAGTAAAAAATCAAGCGGATAAAGCACAGCTCTCAGTTTAGGAACACCGCAATGTTTTTTTTTTTTTTTAACAGACAATGGGTTTTGCCTTGGTTCTCTTACAGCAGAACAGTGGCGATGTGTCTGTCATGTCTGGTAATGCAGTCAGGAAAGCAAAAGGGTGGACGGTGTATACGGACCTGCGCTGCAAGGACCAAAGGATGAGATGGTGTTAATCATTATAATTTTTATATCCGACGCGTTTCGGAGTTAGTCCACCCTTTTGCTTTCATGAATACATTGATCGTTGTGGTGTGGATCCTTGCAGCAGCTACTACCTTTTGCTTTGACGCTGGTTGTGGGCTACTCAACCCCCCCAGGTGAGTGACTAATTAAATTTAGTCCACCTTTTATCAATGATAAGACCCTATTGCGCTTGTTTCTCCCTTTTTCCAGTTTACGTCTGCTCATGATCCCACTCATCATTACAATTACCCAAAAGTGTCCACTAAAGACCCCCATAAACAGGAGATAGCTGTCGGCCGAATGATGCTACAGACAATCGTTTGGCCTATAGCTATCTCAGCTGACTTTCCCGTACACAAGAAGTTGTCCAGTCGAGTCCTCCTGCACCTTCTATGAGAAAGATCTCCGGAAGAAGAAAACATCATCTGGTGATCAGAATCAGATATACCGGATAAACATCATTCCCAACAATCAGTTGGTTGGTGCCCTCACACTCAGGGATTCTGTGTTGCTTAAGTTGCAATCTCCCAATAATTCCCATTAGGTTATTCAGAGTCTCATTCGCATCTATGGATGTATTTTTGATTAAAGGGATATTCTCAAATTTGAAAGTTGTGATCCCTTACCCATGGGATAGGGAATAACTTCTTGATCACTGGGACCCCCCAATCTCTCTGTAGAGCCCTGTGTGTATGGGAGAGTGGATCATGTGCACTGCCGCTACTTTCACTCTTAAGGTACTGATGAAGCCCAGTGGTCCCATTAAGAATGGCGTGAACATGCGCATAAGTGTGCACTGCTCCATTCACGTGGGCTCTGAAAAGCCGCAGAATCAGTGAAGTTCTCAGCAGACGGAAAACTATATCCAATGGCCAGGGGATAGCCTCTGGACTCTAGACTACCCCTTTATGAGAACTTGACAACAGTATTAAAATGGCTCACTTACCCATCAATGCCAGTAGCCGCCTGCTCCACCTGCCCCTGTAGACAGTTCAGCTTCTGGACGTGGTGTCTGCAGTCGGCCCCCGAACCTTGACCATAAACCTACCGGAGTATAAAGATTGGGAGAGAATGAGTTGTCCATAGTGATTTACTGCAGGGTGTCATGGCAGCCTGTAGTTGTGGCAGCCCAGTAACAGCACGTCGCTCAATCGGAGCTAGTCGGGAATCCTGCACTTTGGAAACCACAAATGATAAAAACAAAATGACCGTCAAGGCCATGTTCACATTACTTTTATGCCCTAATCTTTGAATATGCACAAACAAGGCTTCAGATGAATACGGCAACCGTGTCCAGGAGAAGAATGTCCTCCTCATATCAGTCAAACCTCTAAATGTCAGGGTGCCTTATTTTTCAACAGCATTTATACATGAAAATCCCATGACAGACGCCATGATCAGTGATATCATAAATTCTCCATTGAATGTTACCTTAACCCAGCAGGTAGTACAGCGCCATCTAGAACTCACTAAAGTTGAAAAATTCCCGTTCCCGGATGGCATACAATGAGAATAATGGAGATAGTGGAAATATATGTAAGTGGGTTAAGAACTGGCTCAGTGAATGGAAACAAAAGATGGTTATTAATGGAACACACTCGGATTGGGTCACAGTTAACAGTGGGGTACCACTGGGGTCAGTATTGGGCCATTTTCTTTTTAACATTTATTAATGACCTTGTAGGGGGTCACACAGAGTCAAATTTCAATATTTGCAGATGATACTAAACTCTGCAGGGTAATCAATGCAGAGGAAGACAATTGTATATTACAGGATGATTTATGTATGTTTGAGACTGAGAAATTGGGATAATGGGGATAAATGTAAGGTCATGCACTTGGACAAAGGAAATAAAATTTATAATTAAGTACTAAATTGTAGAACACTGGGTAAACCTCTCACAGAAGAAGACTTGTGTGCATGGGTGGACGGCAAACTCACATTTAGTGGCCAGCGTTAGGCAGCTGCTGCCAAGCTAATAAAATAATGGGATGCATTAAAGAGGACCTGTCACCCTCCTTGTGCTTGGCAAACTGAATGTAGCTTGTCTGCTGCATTCAGAGAAGGGGTCCCCCATGTCTCTAGCCCCCCTGCAAGCTTTAAAAAAGACTTTAGAGACCTTACAGTTAAGAGGTCACCTGAGTGGGATGTTATTAAGAGTTCAATGTCTGCTGGTACAATCCTCCCTGCCTTTTCCTTGTGTGTTCCACCCCCTCTATGTGTCTGCTGCTGCCTCTTCTTCTGGGACTGCCCTCCTCTTCTGCTCCTACTCTGTGTGATGTCAGGAGCAGAAGAGGAGGGCAGACCCAGAAGAAGAGGTGGCGGCGGCAGACACATAGAGGGGCGGAACACACAAGGAGAAGGCGGGGAGGGTACTGCCAGCAGCCAGGACCTCTTAATAAGATCCTGCCCAGGCGACCTCTTAACTGTAAGGTTTCTAAATTCTTTTTTAAAGCTTACAGGGGGACTAGAGACATGGGGGACCCCTTCCCTGAATGCAGCAGACATGCTGCATCCAGTGCTGCATTCAGTTTGCCAAGCACCAGGGGAGTGACAGGTCATCTTTTAAAGAGGCATTGATGTACATGAGAACAACATAGTTTTACCTCTATACAAGTCACTAGTGCGACCACACAGACTATTGTGTATAATTCTGGTTTCTTTTTATTTCTAGGCCTGAGACGAGGACAAGGGGGCATCCTCTACATCTGGTGGAAAGAAGGTTTAATCATAATCACAGATGCAGATTCTTTACTGTAAGACCAATAGGACTAGAAGGACCTGGATGCCCTTCTTGAAAAAATATAATATTACCAGTTATATATACCAGATTCCTTGATATGATGTTGATCCAGAGATCTAGTCTGATGCCGTATATCGAGTAGGGAAGGAATTTTTTCTCCAGTGTACAATACAAAATAATATTGTGGTACTGTGTTAGGCTACTTTCACATAACGATTTTGAGGGAGCCGATGCTGTCCGATATAATTCGGACAGCATCGGCTCCCTTCTGATGCCTGGAATCGGGTGCCAAATAGGCACTCGATTCCGGCATAAAATCGGAGTGAAAAAAAGAAAAAAAAAACCTTATGCTCACCTCCCCACGAGCCCCCGCCGTCTTCCGCCATCTTCTTGGAGGTTCCCGGTGGCTCCCGCAGGCTGCCGCTGTCAGCAGAGCGCTTCCTCTGCTGTTCAGGACCTGCGGTGGTGTCACAGTCACGTGACCGCGGGTTCACCATGGTAACCCGCGGTCACATGACTGTGACATCACCGCAGGTCCTATAAGGCAGAGGAAGCGCTCTGCTGACACCGGCAGCCTGCGAGAGCCACCGGGAGCCTCAAAGAAGATGGCGGAAGACGGCGGGGGCTCGTGGAGAGGTGAGAATAACTTTTTTTTAACACTTGTGCTCCTAGTTAGGAGCAGTTTTACTGTACTGAGCATGCTCAGTACAGTAAAACGGGGTCCGAGGAGACATCAGATGTTTCCTCGGACCCTTCTCCATAGGGCCCCATGTTATAGGGATCGGACCTAATCGGATGTGCACTAAATGCCATCCGATTTGGTCCGATCCGATTCTGTCAGATTTTATTTTCGGTGCAAAAATCGGAGCAAGCTCCGATTTTTGCACCGATAATAAAATCGGACAGAATCGGATCGGACCAAATCGGATGGCATTTAGTGCACATCCGATTCGGTCCGATGCCCATAGAGCTGCATGGGGGCCAAATTCGGATCCGATGCTGTCCGATTTTGATCGGACAGCATCGGAAATCCGAAAATCGTTATGTGAAAGCACCCTTAGCCAGAGAAATCAATGTAAATACTTAAGTCTCAAAAAAAGTTGAGAAAAGTATTCTAGGAGTGATACCTTTATTGGTTAACCAGAAAAATTATATTTGTAAGCTTTCAAGGCTCACATGGCCCCTTCATCAGACAATATTACAAATGAATTACTGAGACATTTAAATACCGTATATACTCGTGTATAAGCTGACCAGTGTATGAGCCGACCCCCCTACTTTTGCCCCCAAAACCTGGGAAAACCTATTGACTCGTGTATAAGCCGAGGGAGGACCACAGCACAGGTATACAGCCCCCAGCAGTGTGGTATACAGCAGCCTCCCAGTGGTATATACAGGCCCCAGCAGCATATACAGCAGCCTCCCCAGAGGTATATACAGCAGCCTCCCCAGTGGTATATACAGCAGCCTCCCCAGTGGTATATACAGAAGCCTCCCAGTGGTATATACAGCAGCCTCCCCAGTGGTATATACAGCAGCCTCCCCAGAGGTATATACAGCAGCCTCCCCAGAGGTATATACAGCAGCCTCCCCAGAGGTATATACAGCAGCCTCCCCAGAGGTATATACAGCAGCCTCCCCAGAAGTATATACAGCAGCCTCCCCAGTGGTATATACAGCAGCCGCCCCAGAGGTATATACAGCAGCCTCCCAGTGGTAGTATACAGCAGCCTCCCCAGTGGTATATACAGGCCCCAGCAGTATATACAGCAGCCTCCCCAGTGGTATACAGCAGCCTCCCCAGTGATATACAGCAGCCGCCCCAGAGGTATATACAGCAGCCCCAGAGGTATATACAGCAGCCTCCCCAGTGGTAGTATACAGCAGCCTCCCCAGTGGTATATACAGGCCCCAGCAGTATATACAGCAGCCTCCCCAGTGGTATACAGCAGCCTCCCCAGTGATATATACAGCAGCCTCCCCAGTGGTATATACAGCAGCCTCCCCAGTGGTATATACAGCAGCCTCCCCAGTGGTAGTATACCGCAGCCTCCCCAGTGGTATATACAGGCCCAAGCAGTATATACAGCAGCCCCAGTGGTATACAGCAGCCTCCCCAGTGGTATATACAGCAGCCTCCCCAGTGGTATATACAGCAGCCCCAGGGTATACAGCAGCCTCCCCAGTGGTATATACAGGCCCCAGCAGTATATACAGCAGCCCAGTGGTATATACAGGCCCCAGCAGTATATACAGCAGCCCCAGTGGTATACAGCAGCCTCCCCAGTGGTATACAGCAGCCTCCCCAGTGATATACAGCAGCCGCCCCAGAGGTATATACAGCAGCCCCAGAGGTATATACAGCAGCCTCCCCAGTGGTAGTATACAGCAGCCTCCCCAGTGGTATATACAGGCCCCAGCAGTATATACAGCAGCCTCCCCAGTGGTATACAGCAGCCTCCC
Organism: Allobates femoralis; assembly: GCA_033576535.1. Classification (NCBI taxonomy): domain Eukaryota; kingdom Metazoa; phylum Chordata; class Amphibia; order Anura; family Aromobatidae; genus Allobates; species Allobates femoralis. The sequence continues at coordinate 546,731,588 of JARQOC010000004.1, forward strand.
CAGTGATATACAGCAGCCTCCCCAGTGGTATATACAGCAGCCTCCCCAGTGGTATATACAGCAGCCTCCCCAGTGGTATATACAGCAGCCTCCCCAGTGGTAGTATACCGCAGCCTCCCCAGTGGTATATACAGGCCCAAGCAGTATATACAGCAGCCCCAGTGGTATACAGCAGCCTCCCCAGTGGTATATACAGCAGCCTCCCCAGTGGTATATACAGCAGCCCCAGGGTATACAGCAGCCTCCCCAGTGGTATATACAGGCCCCAGCAGTATATACAGCAGCCCCAGTGGTATATACAGGCCCCAGCAGTATATACAGCAGCCCCAGTGGTATACAGCAGACTCCCCAGTGGTATACAGCAGACTCCCCAGTGGTATACAGCAGACTCCCCAGTGGTATACAGCAGACTCCCCAGTGGTATATACAGGCCTTAGCAGTATATACAGCAGCCACAGCAGTATATACAGCAGCCCCAGTGGTATATACAGCAGCCTCCCCAGTGGTAGTATACAGGCCCCATATGGCCCCCAAATGCTGGCACTCGCCCCCCTCCGTTATAAGGTCCCCCCCAGCTGCTTAACTTACCATCCCTGGTCTTCTGCACCGCGCCGGTCCTCTATGCTCCGTCCTCCATGCTCTCGTCGTCGGCTGCATCCGGGGTCCCCGGCCATCGCGTAGCGATGACGTCATGCGACCGGCCAGTCACATGACCCCGGATGCTGGGGAGGACGGGAACACATAGGACGGGAGCACAGAGGACCGGAGCAGTGCAGAAGACCAGGGATGGTAAATTAAGCAGCCGGGGGGGGGCCTTACAATGGAGGGGGGCGAGTGCCAGCATTTGGGGGCCATATATGCAGATATGCACTGCTTCCCCCTGCCGCTGATTGACAGGGGGAAGCAGTGCATATATAATGAGCGGCCCCACGTGATGGGGCGCTCATACAGCAGCCTCCCCCGCCTCCTCCAGCCTCCCCAGCCCCCACCACAGCCCCTACCGTATTGACCCGTGTATAAGCCGAGGGGTTAAAAACTCGGCTTATACACGAGTATATACGATATATAATACAGCAGGACATGAGGTGATGCTAAGTAGACGTGGGCTATGGAAATTGAATTGAAGTCTTTGTTGCTGATGCAGACGAGGTGGAAGTGGTCTTTTAGACATCTATATAAATTAAGAGAGAAAGGAAGCGCACATAGAGTAATACCGCTATTATACAGGTCCCTCAGACCCCAAATGGGTCACAACTACAATAAAAGCACACAGGAGGTCGCTGCAGGCTCCCAGCTGAGAACTGAAGAATCCAGACAAGAGTAAAAGAGCTGGGATCAAATGCCGCGCTGACCACAGGAAGTGAGGAAGTGGCTATGAGCCATGAAACACATGTAGGCAAAATACTAATAATTGTGACATTCCCTGATGAAGGAGTTGGGAGATAACTCTGAAACGCGTTGGTTAATAAAGAAGAATCATTGATCCAGACATTCCCTTGTACTGGCTTCTTTTGTCCCATTCTGAAGTGGCAGCGCGGACCTCGAGGTACTGTGTCCTGGGAGCTGATTATACCACAGGGATCTGTGGAAAGTACGGTCCTGCAGCAGCTACTTGTATTTGAGCGATCATCACCAGTTGTGGGTTTTCACAACTGTATCAGGTGAGCAGCCTCTTTTGTATAACCGCTTGTTCTTCTTTAAAGAAGATATCACCCTATGTGCGCATTCTTGAATTTTATAGAGTTGTAGGACTATGTGACATTTTAGTAATACCAGAATTTTTTGCTCAATGTAGTAAAGTACAAATCTTGATGATCTTCTTGTAGTAATGTCCCCATACTTGTCCCCATTGTATATTAATGTCCCCATCCTGGTCCTCCTCTTGTTGGAATGTACCCATTCTGGTCCTCTTTTTGTAGTAATGTCCCCATCCTCGTCGCCTCCTTGTAGTAATGTCCTCATCCTGATCCTCTTATTGTAGTAATGTCCCCATACTAGTCCCCATCCTGGTCCTCCTCTTGTAGGAATATACCCATCCTGGTGGCCTTCTTGTAGTAATGTCCCCATTCTGGTCGTCTTCTTGTAGGAACGTCCCCATACTGGTCCCCATCATATATTAATGTCCCCCATCCTGGACCCATTCTTGTAGTAGTATCCCCATCCTAGTCCTCTTCTTGTAGTAACCAGAAGGCAGAGAGTGACCCAGCGATGGGGAAAAAACGACAGCACGTAGAGGAAAAATATATAAAACTTCACTTTGGGTCTGGGTGCTGTACTTTCACAGTGAAGTACAGCACCCAGACCTGCATCTGAGGCGTCCGTTTGCACAATGAAGGTATTCTTGAAGTTGGGACTGATGAGGACTGGCTGTCCACACAATGCCAACTTCATGGACTGAAACGCTTCATCCGGTTAGGGATTCCAGCGTACAATGACTGACTTCTTCCCCTTAAACAGATCGGTCAGGGCCGCCGTTCTCCCAGCAAAGTTAGGGATGAATCGTCGGTAGTACCCAACGATGCCGAGAAATGGTCGCACCTGTGTGGTAGACACCGGCCGGGGCCAATTTTTAATGGCCTCGGTCTTGTTTATTTGAGGTTTGATAACCCCCCTTCCAATCACATACCCCAGGTACCGGGCTTCCTCGAGACCTATAGCACATTTTTTTGATTCGCTGTCAGGCCCGCTGCTCTGAGTGAATCCACCACTGCCTGTACCTGGGTCAAGTGGGTCTGCCAATCGGTACTGAAGATGATGATATCATCCAAATACGCGGATGCGTACTTCTGATGGGGCTTCAACACTATGTTCATTAGCCTCTGGAATGTAGCCGGGCCCCATGCAACCCAAAAGGCAAGACGACATAGTGATAGAGGCCCTCCGTTGTGACAAAGGCGGTCTTCTCCTTGGCCGATTCGGTCAGCGGCACCTGCCAGTAACCCTTGGTCAGATTGAGCGTCGTGAAGTACTAGGCCTTCCCCAGTCTTTCAATTAGCTCGTCTACCCGGGGCATTGGATAAAGGTCAAATTTCGATACCTCATTCAATTTCCGGAAGTCGTTACAAAATCGTAGCAATCCGTCTGGCTTTGGAATCAGTACAATGGGGCTAGCCCATTCACACTTTGACTCCTCGATTACGCCTAGTTTGAGCATTTGTCTCACTTCGGCCGCGATGGCTTGCCTTCGGGCCTCGGGTACACGATACGGTTTCAATTGCACTCTCACCCGAGGCTTGGTGACAATGTCATGTTGTATGACGGAAGTACGGCCGGGCAGGTCGGAGAATACATCCGGATTCCGCTGCACCAACTTCCGAGCCTCCTGTCACTGTGGCTTAGTGAGGGCATCACTTACTTTCACCTCTTCAGCCCCCCTCATGGCCAATGGTGGAGGGTCCCCTGGCGACACGTCCGGGGTTGCCTCCATGATCCTGCATACCTGGTCTTTCCAGGCTTTGAGCAAATTGGCATGATACAGCTGTACAGGTTTTTTCTTCCCTGGCTGGTATACTCTGTAATTTATCTCTCCCACCTTTTCCCAGATTTCATATGGCCCCTGCCACTTGGCCAAGTTTACTCTCGGCAGTGGGCACTAAGACCAATACTTGATCCCCAACCTTAAAGGACCTGATGGTGGCCCTTTTATTATACATGCGACTTTGCGCTCCCTGGGCATCCATTAGGTGCTCTTTTACTATAGGCATGACTGCTGTGATCCGGTCCTGCATTTTAGCCACGTGCTCAATTACACTTTCATATGGAGTTGGCTCCTGTTCCCACGTTTCTTTGGTTACATCCAGCAACCCCCTAGGATGCCTGCCGTACAATAGCTCAAAGGGTGAAAATCCGTAGACGTCTGTGGTACCTCCCGGACGGCAAACATCAAATAGGGCAGTAACATGTCCCAATCCCTCCCATCCTTGGCAACCACCTTTTTTAGCATGGATTTAAGGGTTTTATTAAACCGCTCGACTAACTCATCGGTCTGTGGATGGTACACCGATGTGTGCATCTGTTTTACTTTTTTCAGCAGTTTACACAGTTCCTTTGTCACCTTGGACATAAAAGGAGTCCCCTGATCTGTAAGGATCTCCTTAGGCAGCCCCAGGCGACAGAACATAGCAAACAGTTCCCGTGCGATAAGCTTAGCCGAGGGGTGGCGTAGTGGAATCGCCTCCGGGTATCGGGTGGCGTAATCGACAACCACGAGTATGTGTTGGTGGCCGGGCCCCACGCAGACTTTACAATAGGCCCCACCAAATCCATTGCAATCCGTTCAAAAGCCATCTCTATAACCGGTAGAGGTACCAATGGACTACGGAAGCTTGCGATGGGTGTGGTCAACTGACATTCTGGGCAGGATTCACAATACCTCTGAACATCTGCATAAATCCCAGTCCAAAAGAACCGCTGCAAGATGCGCTCTTGCGTCTTTTTGACCCCAAGATGCCCCCCCAGCAGGTGGGAATGGGCCATCTCGAGGACCACCCAACGGAGTGACTGCGGCACTACTAGCTGTTCCACGACCTCATCCCAGATCTTGTCAACCCTATAGAGTAACTTCTGGTTGACCACCATGCATGGCAAAACAGTCTCTGCCCCTGGTTGCTGAGCCACCCCATTTACCTCTACTATCCTTTCCCATGCCCGGGTCAGGGTAGGATCCTGTAGCTGAGCTGTCACAAACGCTCCTCGGGACACTTCCAGCTCTGGAATCGATGGGGTCTCCTCGACCTCTCCTGCCAATACCTCTAGGGGAAACCTATCGGGGTTATACTCTATCCCTAGGTTGGCGACCCCTACGGCAGGTATCCCTGACTCGGGATCTTCAGGTTCTGCACCCGGACACATTGTTATTCGCGGAGGGTTACTCTTCCTATCCCATAAGGACCAAAACAATGACAAGTCTCGTCCCAGCACAGTCCCGTAAGGTAGAGTCTTTACCACTCCGACCACATGTTTTTCCTCTCCACACGGAGTGGAAAAGGTCACTTCCGCTGTCGGATACTCGCGGAGGTCACCATGTATACATATGACCCCGACCTTCCCCCCCAGTGGGTTCCAACCTGGGGATCAAAGACCCATGAACCAGAGTCACCAAGCTGCCGGAGTCCAAGAGAGCCTCCGCTCTATGTCCATTGACGTGCATCGGGTACAGGTGTGGTTCCGTTATGGGAACAACTGCATCTGCGCCGAGCACGGTGCTAGCATACAGAGACATCCGGCGTGTAAACCCGCAGTCCATGGGTTCAACGGTCAGGGGGCAATAGGCAGCCACATGTCCTGGCCCTTGGCATCGCCAGCACCTCATAGCAATGGCACCGCCAGTCCTGGAGCCCCATCTAGGGGAACCTGGCCTCCTGCCAGCCTCACTCCGGGGTACCTCCTCAGCGGGAGCTTGAGTTTTATTGTCCCCAGTAGAGGGACGTGCGCCTTTTCCCGGCTCAGGGGGCCGTCGTGACAGACGCATTGGGGCAGAGTCCCACACGAACTCCTGGGTGGCTGTATACTGCTCAATCAGGCTAACCACCTGGTCCAGGTTACTTGGGTCCCCTTGCTCCACCCAACGCTGTATAGCAACTGGCAGAGTCCGTACCAGCCAGTCGACCACCACCCTCTCCACCATCTGGCCCGAAGACAAGAGCTCAGGCTGGAGCCACCATTTTGCTAGCTGCAGCAAGTCATATGCCTGAGACCGAGCAGGTTTGGTCTCCACAAAGGTCTCTCACCTTTTAGCTTCCCGTAGTCCTGAGCATCCTCCCGACTGAGGCCAAAGTAGGCCTTCTGTGTGTCGCCCATCAGGAATGGAGCCACTACTTCAGCCCCCTGGTCGGCTGGTAGGTTTTATACAGACCAAAAATGCCTTACAAACTATCCCGGATAAAAAGGACTTCACATCCTCCAAGGGCAATATGAGTAAACGCCTAGAGTCTAGGCCCTAGACGCACTTGAGAATAAATTGCTGTTAGGAAAAAGTCCAAGTTTGAGAGGGACTCAAGGGATTTCCAGATGCATCAAGTGTATGCAAGTGTATGCATGAAACACTTCTATTTCGCATGCGTCTATCCTAAAAAACGGAAACGCTTTACGCTGCATACCAATTATATCAAAAAAGTCAGTTTTGTGGATCCCGATGTATCCTCAGGTTCTTCCAGTTTTACTCTGGGAGAATCCTCTGACAACTCGTCTGATTAATCTGGAGGAGTCTCTCATGCCAGAGTAAGACATTCCTCTGCAAAAAAACCATCAATGCGGGCGGCTAGAAAGCACAGGAGAGCCCAGGTACTTGCACCGTCAAACAAACAGAACCTAATATGTCCTGTTTAGAAATCCAACCCTAAAATGTAATTTTGCTACTGATACTTTGATCGAATTGGATAATATGAATAGTGATATCCAAGAAATGGACCTTCATGTAAAAACAAATTCCCATCTTCATGGAATTTCTGCACTAAATGGAATTGAGACATCTCTGGGCAGAATCTAGATCAGGTGGCTCAAACTCCAGGCCGCACACAGTCCATGGTGCATAGTTTAGCCAGATGAAATATTTTGACACACAACCCCTATTTTTACCCAATCCATGTCAAGGCTCATTTCAAGAATTTATAGAAAAAGATCTTATATAGTTGGAGCAACAACATCCGCAATATAACAATAATTTGAATAAGGATAAATATAAAGCTTTGTTGAAATTAAAATCTAATCCAGATTTAACTATACAGCAAGTTGACAAGGGATGGGGTATAGCGGTACTGGATTTGGCTTCATATTTTAAAGTTAATCATTTGATTTTGCAACTTTTAGAAGAAAGTCTATGAAGGGAGAGTACAATAAAAATGTTCATTATTTGATGGTGGAGCATCTTATAATACTTACATACCATGCTCTTCTAAAAATCTACAAAGGTGAATTTCCTCCTCCATTTAGGCCCATAATTACTGGCAAAGGTTAATTGAGGGGAAAATTCTCTTGAGCTATGATACAATGTTGTGCAGTGTAATTATTAACAAAATTACGGTAGGTATGTAACCAAACATGCTCCAATTTTATCTAACATTCTTTCTCCTAGTTTGATCACTAGTGATAAAAGCACTTTGCTTTCTTCTGTGTGTTTTTATGGCTGTGGTCATACTCAGTGAATTTTGTGCAACCATGCTTTTAAAAGCAAAAATCTTTCACATCCAATGTCTAATTTAAGATACAATTGTTTGTTAACTGCAACACACCAGGAGTGGTGTATTTGATCGAATGTATTGCTTGAAAAATCAAGTACCGTATATACTCGTGTATAAGCCGACCCGTGTATAAGCCGACCCCCCTACTTTTGCCCCCAAAAACTGGGAAAACTTATTGACTCGCGTATAAGCCGAGGGTGGACTCCAGCACAGGTATACAACCCCCAGCAGTGAAAACAAAACAAGTTGCGCCAGACTGCTAAGCAGTAAATTGAATGCGGTTAGTATGACTGGGTGCTCACCTGTTAATGTTGTGCCTCGGTCGCACAACTGACTAGCAGGCGGGGGAGCAGTTTGTCAGGATCGCTGGGTCAGACGAGCCCAAGGTAGGGAGATGGACGGTGATCCACACGAGTCCGTGTCCGCTGCTGACGAGCTGGCTGCCGTGCGATCAGGGAACTGTTGGGATCTTACTGTGCTGAATTCCCCAAGCAAGCGAGTCGGCAGGTTCAGAGCACGAGGATGAGGCTGGCGTGTTGATACGAGCAGGGTCCGGGAGCCGTGCTGCTCAGAGCCGCGTTTCCCCGAGGGGAAGGCGTGGGGCGTGTACAATGATGTAAGCAAAGGGTTAGCGCTCGGATTACAACCAGGACACTGCTCTCAGTATATTTACCTTTAGGCTTTATTGAAAGAAAGTAGAATTCCAATTCCTGCCACAACGCGTTTCTGCGCTTAGTGCGCCTTTCTCAAGTGGTGACCACTTGAGAAAGGCGCACTAAGCGCAGAAACGCGTTGTGGCAGGAATTGGAATTCTACTTTCTTTCAATAAAGCCTAAAGGTAAATATACTGAGAGCAGTGTCCTGGTTGTAATCCGAGCGCTAACCCTTTGCTTACATCAACCCCCAGCAGTGAGGTATACAGCAGCCTCCCCAGTGGTAGTATACAGCAGCAGCCCCAGTGGTAGTATACAGCAGCCCTAGAGGTATATACAGCCCCAGAGGTATATGCAGCCCCAGAGGTATATGCAGCCCCAGAGGTATATGCAGCCCCATATGCAGCCCCAGAGGTATATGCAGCCCCAGAGGTATATGCAGCCCCATATGCAGCCCCAGAGGTATATGCAGCCCCATATGCAGCCCCAGAGGTATATGCAGCCCCATATATAGCCCCAGAGGTATATGCAGCCCCATAGGTATATGCAGCCCCATATGCAGCCCCAGAGGTATATGCAGCCCCAGAGGTATATGCAGCCCCATATGCAGCCCCATATGCAGCCCCAGAGGTATATACAGCCCCAGAGGTATATGCAGCCCCAGAGGTATATGCAGCCCCAGAGGTATATGCAGCCCCAGAGGTATATGCAGCCCCAGAGGTATATGCAGCCCCAGAGGTATATGCAGCCCCATATGCAGCCCCAGAGGTATATGCAGCCCCATATGCAGCCCCAGAGGTATATGCAGCCCCATATGCAGCCCCAGAGGTATATGCAGCCCCAGAGGTATATGCAGCCCCAGAGGTATATGCAGCCCCAGAGGTATATGCAGCCCCAGAGGTATATGCAGCCCCAGAGGTATATGCAGCCCCAGAGGTATATGCAGCCCCATATGTATATGCAGGCCCAGAGGTATATACAGCAGCTGCAGCCCCAGAGGTATATACAGCAGCTGCAGCCCCAGAGGTATATACAGCAGCTGCAGCCCCAGAGGTATATACAGCAGCCGCAGCCCCAGAGGTATATACAGCAGCCGCAGCCCCAGGGCTGTATACAGCTGCAGCCCCAGGGCTGTATACAGCCGCAGCCCCAGGGCTGTATACAGCCGCAGCCCCAGGGCTGTATACAGCCGCAGCCCCGGAGGTATACAGGCCCCCATCAAGTTCCAGGGCCCCCCCCCTTGCGCGCCAGCCTGTAAAGGAAAATCATACTTGCCAGTGTCCAGTCGCGCCGTCCGCAGCTGCCGACACGCGATCCCGGGCTCCATTCAGCGTCTTCCGGCTTCCGACTTCCTGTGGTCGCGGGCAATGACGTCATTGCCCGCGACTACAGGAAATGCGGAAGACGCTGAATGGAGCCCGGGATCGCGTGTCGGCAGCTGCGGACGGCACGACTGGACACTGGCAAGTATGATTTTCCTTTACAGGCTGGCGCGCAAGGGGGGGGGGGGGGCCCTGGAACTTGATGGGGGGCCTGTATACCTCCGGGGCTGCTGCGGTATTTTTTAAATTTTTTTATATACTCGCGTATAAGCCGAGGGGGGACTTTTCAGCCCAAATTTTGGGCTGAAAAACTCGGCTTATACGCGAGTATATACGGTATATGGGCTGCACGATGGGACCCCTTAAAACAAAACAAAAAACAAAAGAGCAAGACGTCATATATGTGAGTCACAATTAATTGCACTACTCTTAGGCCGCTTTTACACTTGTGTTTGCTTACGCAGCGTACCGCGTCCCTATGTTTAACATGGGTGCGCATGGTACCAGCGTTTGGCTGCGTTGCGTTCATATGCGCATAATTTGAGCACCTTCCAAACGCAACATGTTGCATTTTTTATACATAGCTGGCTGCTTGTTTTGTAAGCAAGCAGACAGATGCGCACAAAGAATGAATGCAAGTAAATGTGTGCACAGTGCCATCTGCAGGCGAGCGCAACGAATGTAATTCAGAGCTCCTCCCTGCCTAAATCCCGTTCTGGTCTCTCTCTCCCTAAACCTATGGACAAAATTCTATGAACACATGCAGATAGAACTCTGTGAACGCAGCAGAAATTGTCTGGTTTTGGCATGCATTTCCGCATGAGCACCATACGCGGCGTTCAAAAACGCTTATGTCAAAGTAGCCTAAATGTATCTGCTGTTTCAACTGTTCAAATGTATCTGCTGTTGCTAACCTCCCTAGATGTGGACGGAAAAGAAAAATTGACTAGAGATTTCAACGCAAGATTGTGCGGATGGTGGATAAAGAACCTCGACTAACATCCAAACAAGTTCAAGCTGCCCTGCAGTCCGAGGGTACAACAGTGTCAACCCGTACTATCCGTCGGCATCTGAATGAAAAGGGACTGTATGGTAGGAGACCCAGGAAGACCCCACTTCTTACCCCGAGACATAAAAAAGCCAGGCTGGAGTTTGCCAAAACTTACTGAGAAAGCCTAAAACGTTTTGGAAGAATGTTCTCTCTTTTTGGGCAAAGGCATCAACAGAGTTTACAGGAGAAAAAAAAGAGGCATTCAAAGAAAAGAACACGGTCCCTACAGTCAAACATGGCGGAGGTTCCCTGATGTTTTGGGGTTGCTTTGCTGCCTCTGGCGCTGGACTGCTTGACCGTGTGCATGGCATTATGAAGTCTGAAGACTAACAACAAATCTTGCAGCATAATGTAGGGCCCAGTGTGAGAAAGCTACTTCAGGGGAAATAGTGCATCAGTGTCCGCGCTGCTGAAATCCCAAGAAAACGATCCGGAAACCATATGTAGGTTGCATCAATATTCCATTTACTCCTTTTTCCTACGCGTTTCGGCACTGTCCTAGTGCCTTCCTCAGGGATATCCCTGAGGAAGGCACTAGGACAGTGCCGAAACGCGTAGGAAAAGGAATAAATGGAATATTGATGCAACCTACATATGGTTTCCGGATCGTTTTCTTGGGATTTCAGCAGCGCGGACACTGATACACCATTTCCCCTGAAGTAACTTCTGGATGGTTCCCACGTGCATGTGGAAGGTGAAAGTCCTGCAGCAGCTGCATTTAATGCTAAATGCTTTTACACCAGTTGTGGGTCTCAACTGTGCTAGGTGAGTGAATTCATACCCACCACATACATTAGTGTCACTAGTGATAGGGCACTATTGCGCCTCTTGTTCCCCCCCTATTTTTTACTTTGATACAGAGTGTGAGAAAGCTGGGTCTCCCTCAGAGGTTATGGGTCGTCTTCCAGCAGGACAATGACCCAAAACACACTTCAAAAAGCACTAGAAAATGGTTTGAGAGAAAGCACTGGAGACTTCTAAGGTGGCCAGCAATGAGTCCAGACCTGAATCCCATAGAACACCTGTGGAGAGATCTAAAAATGGTAATTTGGAGAAGGCACCCTTCAAATATCAGGGACCTGGAGCAGTTTGCCAAAGAAGAATGGTCTAAAATTCCAGCAGAGCATTATAAGAAACTCAATGATGGTTACCGGAAGCGGTTGATCGCAGTTATTTTGGCTAAAGGTTGTGCAATCAAGTATTAGGCTGAGGGTGCCAATACTTTTGTCTGGCCCATTTTTGGAGTTTTGTGTGAAATTATCAATGTTTTGCTTTTTCTTCATTCTCTTTTGTGTTTTTTTCATTCAAGACAAATTAAATGAAGATAATAACACCAAAGAATTTGTGATTGCAATCATTTTCAGGAAGCAACTGAGTATTATCTGACAGAATTCCAGGGGTGTCAATACTTTTGGCCACAACTGTAAAAGCCACTTTCTTAAAATTCAGCATAGGTGCTGCTGAAGGTGGCGCTTTTAGTTTAATATACAAATTTCTGGTGACAGGATCACTTTAAGGCCGATGATGCGCTTTTTTTTTTGTCACAAAACTGTATGTCTATTCTTACCACCTCAAAGATTAAGACAGTTCTAAAGTGGTGCGCCCATGATGCTTTTTTGTTTCTTGCAGTTTTGGTGCAGTTTGTGGTCAGGACAAAACAATGAACATGTCAATTGTTGGGGCGTTTTTCAGACCTCCCAAGTGTTGACAATAGTGAAAACAACACAAAAAAAACGCATCTAAAAAGCACCAAAAAAACATACGCGTTTTGTGGTGCGTCTGTCTGGCACACGGTGCAGTTTAGCAGCATTTTTGATCCAGAAAATTTCTACACCCTTAGGGTGTGTGCTCACAGTCAGTATACGCAGCGTTTTGGACGCAGCGTCCTGCCGCTGCGTCCAAAACGCTGCGTAGTACAGTACTAGCATAGTGGATGGGATTTCAAGAAATCCCATCCTCACTATGCTTAACCCGACTGAAGCGTGTTTGGAACTGCAGTGCGGGTTGCCGGCAGTCAGCTCCTCCGTTTATTTTATGCTGTGGCGTCAGAAGCAGCTGCCATCGGGTGACTGCAGGGAGAAGCCCCCCTGCACCTGCCCGCACACGGTGAGTACAGGGCGGCTGCGGTCTCCCTGTGGCCACCCGCAGCTACCCTCAGGTCCGGAGGAGCAGCGCCCAACACGCAGCTCCTCCGAACCGTGAGCACACAGCCTAAGACTATGTGCCGATGCTACTTTTTCAGTGCTGAAATTTTCTAAATCAAAAACGCTGATAAACTGCACCCTGTGCCAGAAAGACACACCACAAAACGCATGTGTTTTTGGTGCCTTTTAGGCTGCTTTCACATCAGCGTTCTACGCTGATCGCGGCAGTTGCTGTGAAAAAAACTGCCGCGATTACCGCATAACGGCCACGATCGCGGCACACTTGCGGCAAGCCCCATACAATGTCTATGGGGCTTGCGACAGGTGCGGCAAGTGCGGTATCGGCACTTGCGGCAGCAAAAAAAAAAACGAGGCCGCACCTACCGCAAGTGCCAAAACAGCACTTGCCGCACCTGCCGCACACTTACCACAAGCCCCATAGACATTGTATGGGGCTTGCCGCAAGTGTGCCGCGATCGCGGCCGTTATGCGGTAATAGCGGCAGTTGCATTTTTTCACCACAACTGCCGCGATCAGCGTAAAACGCTGAATATAAACATGTAGATAGGTACGGCACAAGAAGGATCACCAAATCCCACGCTTATATAATCAATGCAAAGGGAAGGAAAAGATAGCGTGTAGAATGGACCGGGATCAAGCCAATTAATATATCTCAATAATTTTATTATCCATAGAAAAAACAAGTACACACATGTGCAATGACAAACATTTAAAAACAATTAAAATAGCAGACAGGCTGCTAACATGAAGACTGGCTGCAATGAACAGGGTGCACTAAATGACATAATGATCAGTGGAATCACAAAAAATCAAATCTATTTCCAGAGCAGACATATAATCAATAGCACTGATAGACAGGCCTGTATCTGGATTAAACAGGTGGGTAAACCCCCTACAAATTCGTATACATCTTAGAAGACAGGCAGGCTAGTCATCATACATCAGATAATGCATCAAAATCAACTGGAAAATACATGTGAAACCAAGGAAAGAGCAAAAAAGCAACTAATATGCATTGTTGTCAAAGGTGCCCTGTAAAATTACCATCATTGCCCACTGAGGGGTATATGTTTGCAGCCAGTCAGGACCAAAGGACCCTCACCCAACGCGTGTCGCCCCCCTATACTGGGGGCTTCCTCAGGGGTCAGAGGGGTGATGCTGGTCAGTGAGAGCACAATATATATACCTGTTTTGTAGATCATAATGTCAGTCAGCTGCTGAGCACCATGTGCAGGCCACTTCCGGGTAGGCGGGGGGCGTGTATCTCATAGTAAAACTCACAATGTGTAGTATTAATGGTGCTTGTAAAGACCGGCCGGTCTGGGCCCACCCCTTCAAACAGGCCGGTGTTAGCAGCATTTTATTTTAATTGTTTTTAAATGTTTGTCATAGCAAATGTGTGTACTTGTTTTCTCTATGGATAATAAAATTATTGAGATATATTCATTGGCTTGATCCCGGTCCATTCTACACGCTATCTTTTCCTTCCCTTTGCATCAGCGTAAAACGCTGATGTGAAAGCAGCCTGAGATGGGTTTTTTGGTCTTGTGTTTTTTCACCATTGACAACACCTGGGATTGACAAACGCGCCAACAATTGACATTCTCATTCTTTTGTCCTGACCACAAACTGAAGTAAAACTGCAAGGAAAAAAACAAAAAATTATCATTGGCACAATACATCAGAATTCTCATAGACTTTGCTGGGGGAAGGATAGACTGGCAGTTTAGTGACAAAAGATGACAAAAAAGTCACTGTCGTCACATACCCTAAGTCCAAACAGCAATTCAGTATAAATTCCTCCCTTCTAAACTCACACACGGAGGTCTCTTTCACACATCTGTGCAACAAAACACCCTGTGTGTAAGGGGCCATTTTGTGAACCCGTGTGTCCGGGCATTGTGGGTCAATCGTGTTCTGTCAGTGTACTGTCTGTGTGACATCCAGATAGCACACGGACAGCATGACTTTTAATACTTACCTGTCTCCAGATGCTGCTGTTTCTCTCACTTGCGGGTCTGCTGTAGCAGTCAGTGCAGTGAACATTTATTAGCCTAATGAGCGGCCCCCGGAAGAGAGAGGGACAGGAGCATCGCTGGAGTCAGGTAAATATTAAATTCTCTATTTTTAACTAAAAACTCTTTGCTCAGGTCCGTGCACACGGATGTCACATGGATGACATCAGTGTGCAGGACGTATTTAGCACGGACCCATTCTCTGGAATGGGTCTGTGTGTCTGTGCTGCTGCCTAAAAATGGACATATCACTGTGGGGAGCGCACGGACACGTGTCTGCGCCACATGGAGACTCAGTCTGTGCAGAAAGACGGACACGTGAAAAAGATCGTAGTGTAAAATGGACGGCACACGTACCGGAGACCCGGACATGTGAAAGAGGCCTTATTCCAGCTCAAACTCGCAATGGAAGAGGATTTAAATATTTTTTATTCCTTTGCTGCAATACAATCTGCAGATCACTGCTCTGTTTGCAAAGAATTGCAAGCCCCTGCTACTTCTAATCACTTAATTATGAACTCCCACCTGTAGTTAGTTAACTCTTTGTGAGTATACCTATATCTCAGGATGCATCCCTTGAGTACAATGTAGTTAACCGTTAAACAAACTGATAATATAAGAGACTTCTGACCTGTAGGGAGAAACAGAATTACAATTAAAGAGGAGGAACCACCACCACAACCGAAGCCTGCCCTGCTGTACATGCATAAATTGGAGCGAGGCGGGCTCCGGCGCTGACATCACCAGCAGGAGGCGTGTCAGCTGCCGGGACCTGGTCCCGCCCATTGCTCACTCTGTGGAGGGGAGACATTAAGGAGGTTGAACAAGAGAGGGCTGGAGGCGGGCAGGACACCATACAACAGCAATGACACATACAGGAGGCTGAACAAGAGAGGGCTGGAGGCGGGCAGCTCACCATACAACAGCAATGACACATACAGGAGGCAGAACAAGAGAGGGCTGGAGGCGAGCAGGACACCATACAACAGCAATGACACATACAGGAGGCTGAACAAGAGAGGGCTGGAGGCGGGCAGGACACCATACAACAGCAATGACACATACAGGAGGCTGAACAAGAGAGGGCTGGAGGCGGGCAGCTCACCATACAACAGCAATGACACATACAGGAGGCAGAACAAGAGAGGGCTGGAGGCGAGCAGGACACCATACAACAGCAATGACACATACAGGAGGCTGAACAAGAGAGGGCTGGAGGCGGGCAGGACACCATACAACAGCAATGACATACAGGAGGCTGAACAAGA
Source organism: Allobates femoralis (assembly GCA_033576535.1). NCBI lineage: Eukaryota > Metazoa > Chordata > Amphibia > Anura > Aromobatidae > Allobates > Allobates femoralis. The sequence continues at coordinate 546,747,240 of JARQOC010000004.1, forward strand.
GAGGGCTGGAGGCGGGCAGCTCACCATACAACAGCAATGACACATACAGGAGGCAGAACAAGAGAGGGCTGGAGGCGAGCAGGACACCATACAACAGCAATGACACATACAGGAGGCTGAACAAGAGAGGGCTGGAGGCGGGGAGGACACCTGCAGCAGTGATGACACATACAGGAGGCTGAACAAGAGGTCTGGAGGCGGGGAGGACACCATACAACAGCAATGACACATACAGGAGGCTGAACAAGAGAGGGCTGGAGGCGGGGAGGACACTTGCAGCAGTGATGACACATACAGGAGGCTGAACAAGAGGTCTGGAGGCGGGGAGGACACCATACAACAGCAATGACACATACAGGAGGCTGAACAAGAGAGGGCTGGAGGCGGGGAGGACACTTGCAGCAGTGATGACACATACAGGAGGCTGAACAAGAGGTCTGGAGGCGGGCAGGACACCATACAACAGCGATGACTCGTTACTGAGTAACTCTCCAGACTCCTTATCCATAAACTTTATAAAGTCTTTTTAACACCTTACAGGGGGACTAAGCACATGGGGGACCCCTTTCCTGAGTGCATCAGACATGCTGCATTCAGTTGGCATAGCAACAGGGGGGTGACAAGTCCTCTTTAAAGTTTAACTGTTGACATGTCACTGTCAGCAATCACTGTCAGCAGCATTTAAATAGTTCCACTATGAATACGTTCTTTGCACCCATCGCCTTCCTGTGTAATGTGATCAACTGACTCTACCCTGACTTATCGCTGCCATCTTGGTACTTATATGAAGCCTAGCCTGAGACTGAGCTTCATAGATGGAAAATTTAGAAATGCGATTATACATCACTGGTTCAGAGTTAGGCCTGCTTTACACATCCGTGCAAAACAGGCTGTTTGTGGGGGAGGGGCTTCCGTAGTGTAACACATCATGTGACATACGTATGCTGTCCGTGTGCTATCTGTGGATAGCACACGGACAGCCTTTCATTTCATACTCACTTCCCTCCATTGTTGCTGTTCTTCTCTCATCCAGGGCCGCTGCTGCACTCAATACAGTGAATATTAGATGAGAGTAATGAGCGGCCCGGAAGTAAGAGGAGCAGACAGCTAGAGGGAGGCGAGTATGAAATTCTTTGTTTTTTAACTTTAAAAACTTGGTTTTGGTCCATGCACATGGATGTCATATGAATGGTATCCATGTGCAGAACGTTTTTGCAAGGACCCATTGACTTGAATGGGTCTGTGGTTCTGCTAAAAAACGGACGTCACCGTGTGGAGCAGACGGACACGCATCTTCTCCACACGGAGACATGGTCCGTGCTGAATAACGGACATCTGAAGGGGGCCATAGGGAATCTTGTGTCGGCATGGACTGCACACATGCTGGAGGTACAAATGTGTGAAACAGGCCTAAAACAAAAGAAATAAATTGCTATATAAAATAATTTATAATTTTAAAGGGAACCTGTCCCCTCCCCAGGGCATTTTATACTGTGCTCACCAGGTTACACATCATGTAAATGGGGTTCTAGTAACCCCTGTATGTGCCCAGACTAACCCCACATACCTGTGATATGAATTTATATTCTGTCCAGCGGTGGCCTCCTATCGAGTCATGGAGACTAGAATATAGTCATGGTGAGTAAACGTCTCGCCACCCCTCCATGCTGCAAATCCTGCCCTGCATGGTTCAAATTTTGGGTGTCTGCGGTCCATAGAACAGTGCTGAAGTCTCACAAGACTTAACAAATCTCGTGAGACTTCGGCACTGACAGCGACACCCGCGCCTGCGCAGTGGAGCGGGTGTCCGTGTATTGTGTGGAAGTCTTGCGAGACTTCAGCACTGTTCTATGGAGCTTAGACACCTGCTCCACTGCGCAAGTGCCTCTGTCAGTGCCGAAGTTTCGCGACTTCAACACTGTTCTATGGACCGCAGACACCTGCTCCACTGCACCGGCACAAGTGCCGCTGTCACTCAAGCACCGGCCAAAGGAGGTAGGGCGGGAAATTGAACCATGCAGGGAGGGATTTGCAGCACGGAGGGGCGGCGAGACGTTTATCCATCATGACTATATACCAGCCTCCATAACTCAATAGGAGACCAGCTCTGGACAGAATATAAATTCATAACACAGGTATGTGGGGTCAGTCTGGGCACATACAGGGGTTACTAGAACCCACATTTACATGATGTGTAACCTGGTGGGTACAGTATAAAATGCCCTGGGGGGGTGACAGGTGCCCTTTAAGGCTGGGTTCACACTTACATATGTGTCTGCATGCTTATGGCATGCAGACACATACACAGTGCAAACGCAGCCCATACTGATGTGAATGCAGCGGAGAGTCTCCGCATGCGTTCACATTAGTATCAGCCCGGCCAGCCAATCAGCTGTCTTGGGGGCGGCCGGGAGGAGGAGATCAGCAGCAGAGATCTCCATCTCCCGACACAGCTGATCTTCCGCCGGTGTTGGCGGGCAGAAACAGCTGATCTGACAGCTGTTTAAATCTCCCGCGCTGACACCGAATGGGTGATATCAGTGCAGGAGATCTGAAACAGCTGATCGATGCTTCAAATCTCCCGCGCCGACTTCACCTATTCGGTGTCAGCGTGGGAGATTGTCTGTCAGATCAGCTGTTTCTCCCCGCCGACACCGGCGGGAGATCAGAGCTGGCTCTAGTTGATCTCCTGGTGGCTGCCGGGAGAGATTTCAATGTGACCCACAGCGTTCTCCTGCACTGCCATGTGCAGGACACTGAGGATCCATTGAGATCCATGCATGTTTGTGCGCTTGCAGATAAAAAAAAGCGCCCGCGACCGCACAAAAAATGCAACAGGCTGCGTCTGGAGTGCGGTCGGAGGGCGCACAAATTGTGCGCATCCGAACGCAAACGCAACCGAATGCAGCCAAACGCAGGCACATGTGTTCCCATATTAAACATAGGAAAGCAGCGCGCAAGCGTTTGGCTGCTTTCGGTACGCTGCGCTTGCCTACACAAGTGTGAACCCAGCCTAACTCATTAACCCCATTATTCCAAATAAAAAAAAATATATTTTTTGTATCATCATGCAAAGATCCAATATAATGCTATTAAATCAAGAATGCAGCAAAACCTGTAGTGGTTTCTAGGATCTCTAGGGTCCTTCACAGGAGATTTGCTGCGCTTTTTGCCCATTGTTGCTGCGTTTTTGCCATAGGCTACAGCAAAAATGCAGAAAAGAGGACATGCTCAATGTTTTCCAACCGCAGCAAAAACTGGGGTATGTGACACTTCCAAAACCAATGTGTGGAGACAGCGTTTCTGTGAAATACATAGGAAAGCCCAAATGCAGGAACACCTTATTATACACTCCCATAAACCATACTAAACACAGAGGAAACATCCCTTGGGCACAGCCAGAAACGCCAAAAAGAAATGAAGCCGCCATTATTTGTAGTTAATGAAAGTCCTCCAACATGAAAGAAATAGTGATAACTGGAATAAAAACTACAGAAATATTCGCCCTCGCCCTTCTCCAACATAAACACAAGAACCGCTCTATACGGCACAAAATGATGACTTTTAGGAATTTTTAACTAAAGTAAATCTATATGAAGCGACCCGATACGTAATGGTGACCCCAAGAATGGCAGCACGACGAGCCCCGCCCCACCATGGATTATTCTCTTTCCAGCACATTATATAATACAACAAACCATCATCAACATCTACAGCTCATCCTTCATAAAGACAAGTGTCCATACATCGAGTTACGTTTAATAAGGCTCCACCGCTTCATAAAGGGGAGCAAAAACCCCAATGTGGCCCCGCGGAGCCCCCCATATCACAAGAGCTGTGCCATGGTCAAGGAAAGCTGACTTGTGATTGGTTCCTACAAGCCCCTCCCCCTGTGACACAGCTGCACTGTAGGGGCCCCAGTGTGGCCCCAGCACTGACCTTCAGCAGGCTCTGCTTCTCTCCACACACCACACAGCACCATTTCTTCACCTTTTTCGCCTGCACAGAAAAAAGGACAGGTCTCATCTCACACAGCAGACAACAAACATGGCGGAATAAGGAGGAGAAAGAAGGAAAGGGACCATACTTGGTGAACCTGGAAGACGTGACAGGAAAAACATCTGAGGACCTGGAACTGCTGCACCATGATGGCAGCGAGCTGTGACCACAGGACACTGAGGAGCGTGCTCCGTGCACTGCGAGCTTCCTGCACTGCGCCCTCTGGTGGACGTGCTCTGTGCACTGCGAGCTTCCTGCACTGCGCCCTCTGGTGGACGTGCTCTGTGCACTGCGAGCTTTCTGCACTGCGCCCTCTGGTGGACATGCTCTGTGCACTGCGAGCTTCCTGCACTGCGCCCTCTGGTGGACGTGCTCTGTGCACTGCGAGCTTCCTGCACTGCGCCCTCTGGTGGACGTGCTCTGTGCACTGCGAGCTTCCTGCACTGCGCCCTCTGGTGGACGTGCTCTGTACACTGCGAGCTTCCTGCACTGCGCCCTCTGGTGGATGTGCTCTGTACACTGCGAGCTGCCTGCACTGCGCCCTCTGGTGGATGTGCTCTGTACACTGCGAACTTCCTGCACTGCGCCCTCTGCTGGACGTGCTCTGTACACTGCGAGCTTCCTGCACTGCGCCCTCTGGTGGACGTGCCCTGTACACGGAGCTTCCTGCACTGCGCCCTCTGGTGGACGTGCTCTGTGCACTGCGAGCTTCCTGCACTGCGCCCTCTGGTGGATGTGCTCTGTACACTGCGAACTTCCTGCACTGCGCCCTCTGCTGGACGTGCTCTGTACACTGCGAGCTTCCTGCACTGCGCCCTCTGGTGGACGTGCTCTGTATACTGCGAGCTTCCTGCACTGCGCCCTCTGGTGGATGTGCTCTGTACACTGCGAGCTTCCTGCACTGCGCCCTCTGCTGGACGTGCTCTGTACACTGCGAGCTTCCTGCACTGCGCCCTCTGGTGGATGTGCTCTGTACACTGCGAGCTTCCTGCACTGCGCCCTCTGCTGGACGTGCTCTGTACACTGCGAGCTTCCTGCACTGCGCCCTCTGGTGGATGTGCTCTGTACACTGCGAGCTTCCTGCACTGCGCCCTCTGGTGGACACACTCTGTACACTGCGAGCTTCCTGCACTGCGCCTTCTGGTGGACGTGCTCTGTACACTGTGAGCTTCCTGCACTGCGCCCTCAGGTGGACACACTCTGTACACTGCTGAGCTTCCTGCACTGTGCCCTCTGGTGGACGTGCTCTGTACACTGTGAGCTTCCTGCACTGCGCCCTCTGGTGGACACACACTGTACACTGCGAGCTTCCTGCACTGCGCCCTCTGGTGGACGTGCTCTGTACACTGCGAGCTTCCTGCACTGCGCCCTCTGGTGGACACACTCTGTACACTGCGAGCTTCCTGCACTGCGCCCTCTGGTGGACGTGCTCTGTACACTGCGAGCTTCCTGCTCTGCGCCCTCTGGTGGACGTGCCCTGTACACGGAGCTTCCTGCACTGCGCCCTCGGGTGGATGTGCTCTGTACACTGCAGAGCTTCCTGCACTGCGCCCTCGGGTGGACGTGCTCTATACACACTGCGGAGCTTCCTGCACTGCGCCCTCTGGTGGACGTGCTCTATACACACTGCGGAGCTTCCTGCACTGCGCCCTCTGGTGGACGTGCTCTGTACACTGTGAGCTTCCTGCACTGCGCCCTCTGGTGGACACACACTGTACACTGCGAGCTTCCTGCACTGCGCCCTCAGGTGGATGTGCCCTGTACACTACAAGCTTCCTGCACTGCGCCCTCTGGTGGAAACACTTTGTACACCGCGAGCTTCCTGCACTGCGCCCTCTGGTGGACGTGCTCTGCACACTACAAGCTTCCTGCACTGCGCCCTCTGGTGGACGTGCTCTGTACACTGTGAGCTTCTGCACTGCGCCCTCTGATGGACACACTGTACACTGCGAGCTTCCTGCACTGCGCCCTCTGCTGGACACACTCTGTACACTGCTGAGCTTCCTGCACTGTGCCCTCTGGTGGACGTGCTCTGTACACTGTGAGCTTCCTGCACTGCGCCCTCTGGTGGACACACACTGTACACTGCGAGCTTCCTGCACTGCGCCCTCTGGTGGACGTGCTCTATACACACTGCGGAGCTTCCTGCACTGCGCCCTCTGGTGGACGTGCTCTGTACACTGTGAGCTTCCTGCACTGCGCCTCTGGTGGATACACACTGTACATGCGAGCTTCTGCACTGTGCCCTCAGGTGGATGTGCTCTGTACACTACAAGCTTCCTGCACTGCGCCCTCTGGTGGACACACTTTGTACACCGCGAGCTTCTGCACTGCGCCCTCTGGTGGACGTGCTCTGCACACTACAAGCTTCCTGCACTGCGCCCTCTGGTGGACACACACTGTACACTGCGAGCTTCCTGCACTGCGCCTCAGGTGGATGTGCCTGTACACAGAGCTTCTGCACTGCGCCTCGGGTGGATGTGCTCTGTACACTGCAGAGCTTCCTGCACTGCGCCCTCTGGTGGCGTGCTCTATACACACTGCGGAGCTTCCTGCACTGCGCCTCTGTTGGACGTGCTCTATCACACTGCGAGCTTCCTGCACTGCGCCCTCTGGTGGAGTGCTCTGTACACTGTGAGCTTCCTGCACTGCGCCCTCTGGTGGACACACACTGTACATGCGAGCTTCCTGCACTGCGCCCTCAGGTGGATGTGCTTGCACACTACAAGCTTCCTGCACTGCGCCTCTGTGGAAACACTTTGTACACCGCGAGCTTCCTGCATGCGCCCTCTGGTGGACGTGCTCTGCACACTACAAGCTTCCTGCACTGCGCCTTGGTGGAGTGCTCTGTACACTGTGAGCTTCTGCACTGCGCCCTCTGATGGACACACTCTGTACACTGTTGAGCTTCCTGCACTGTGCCCTCTGGTGGACGTGCTCTGTACACTGTGAGCTTCCTGCACTGCGCCCTCTGGTGGACACACACTGTACACTGCGAGCTTCCTGCACTGCGCCCTCTGGTGGACTTGCTCTGTACACTGCGAGCTTCCTGCACTGCGCCCTCTGGTGGACGTGCTCTGTACACTGCGAGCTTCCTGCACTGCGCCCTCTGGTGGACACACTCTGTACACTGCGAGCTTCCTGCACTGCGCCCTCTGGTGGACGTGCTCTGTACACTGCGAGCTTCCTGCACTGCACCCTCTGCTGGACGTGCTCTGTACTCTGCGAGCTTCCTGCTCTGCGCCCTCTGGTGGACGTGCCCTGTACACGGAGCTTCCTGCACTGCGCCCTGGGTGGATGTGCTCTGTACACTGCAGAGCTTCCTGCACTGCGCCCTCTGGTGGACGTGCTCTATACACACTGCGGAGCTTCCTGCACTGCGCCCTCTGGTGGACGTGCTCTATACACACTGCGGAGCTTCCTGCACTGCGCCCTCTGGTGGACGTGCTCTGTACACTGTGAGCTTCCTGCACTGCGCCCTCTGGTGGAAACACACTGTACACTGCGAGCTTCCTGCACTGCGCCCTCAGGTGGATGTGCCCTGTACACGGAGCTTCCTGCACTGCGCCCTCGGGTGGATGTGCTCTGTACACTGCAGAGCTTCCTGCACTGCGCCCTCTGGTGGACGTGCTCTATACACACTGCGGAGCTTCCTGCACTGCGCCCTCTGGTGGACGTGCTCTATACACACTGCGGAGCTTCCTGCACTGCGCCCTCAGGTGGACGTGCTCTGTACACTGTGAGCTTCCTGCACTGCGCCCTCTGGTGGACACACACTGTACACTGCGAGCTTCCTGCACTGCGCCCTCAGGTGGATGTGCTCTGTACACTACAAGCTTCCTGCACTGCGCCCTCTGGTGGACACACTTTGTACACCACGAGCTTCCTGCACTGCGCCCTCTGGTGGACGTGCTCTGCACACTACAAGCTTCCTGCACTGCGCCCTCTGGTGGACGTGCTCTGTACACTGCGAGCTTCCTGCACTGCGCCCTCTGGTGGACGTGCTCTGTACACTGCGAGCTTCCTGCACTGCGCCCTCTGGTGGACACACTCTGTACACTGCGAGCTTCCTGCACTGCGCCCTCTGGTGGACGTGCTCTGTACACTGCGAGCTTCCTGCACTGCACCCTCTGCTGGACGTGCTCTGTACTCTGCGAGCTTCCTGCTCTGCGCCCTCTGGTGGACGTGCCCTGTACACGGAGCTTCCTGCACTGCGCCCTCGGGTGGATGTGCTCTGTACACTGCAGAGCTTCCTGCACTGCGCCCTCTGGTGGACGTGCTCTATACACACTGCGGAGCTTCCTGCACTGCGCCCTCTGGTGGACGTGCTCTGTACACTGTGAGCTTCCTGCACTGCGCCCTCTGGTGGACACACACTGTACACTGCGAGCTTCCTGCACTGCGCCCTCAGGTGGATGTGCCCTGTACACGGAGCTTCCTGCACTGCGCCCTCGGGTGGATGTGCTCTGTACACTGCAGAGATTCCTGCACTGCCCCCTCTGGTGGACGTGCTCTATACACACTGCGGAGCTTCCTGCACTGCGCCCTCTGGTGGACGTGCTCTGTACACTGTGAGCTTCCTGCACTGCGCCCTCTGGTGGACACACACTGTACACTGCGAGCTTCCTGCACAGCGCCCTCAGGTGGATGTGCTCTGTACACTACAAGCTTCCTGCACTGCGCCCTCTGGTGGACACACTTTGTACACCACGAGCTTCCTGCACTGCGCCCTGGTGGACGTGCTCTGCACACTACAAGCTTCCTGCACTGCGCCCTCTGGTGGACGTGCTCTGTACACTGTGAGCTTCCTGCACTGCGCCCTCTGATGGACACACTCTGTACACTGCGGGCTTCCTGCACTGCGTCCTCTGGTGGACGTGCTCTGTACACTGTGAGCTTCCTGCACTGCGCCCTCTGATGGACACACTCTGTACACTGCTGAGCTTCCTGCACTGCGCCCTCTGGTGGACGAGCTCTGTACACTGTGAGCTTCCTGCACTGCACCCTCTGGTGGACACACACTGTACACTGCGAGCTTCCTGCACTGCGCCCTCAGGTGGATGTGCTCTGTACACTACAAGCTTCCTGCACTGCGCCCTCTGGTGGACGTGCTCTGCACACTACAGCTTCCTGCACTGCGCCCTCTGGTGGACGTGCTCTGTACACTGTGAGCTTCCTGCACTGCGCCCTCTGATGGACACACTCTGTACACTGTTGAGCTTCCTGCACTGTGCCCTCTGGTGGACGTGCTCTGTACACTGTGAGCTTCCTGCACTGCGCCCTCTGGTGGACACACACTGTACACTGCGAGCTTCCTGCACTGCGCCCTCTGGTGGACTTGCTCTGTACACTGCGAGCTTCCTGCACTGCGCCCTCTGGTGGACGTGCTCTGTACACTGCGAGCTTCCTGCACTGCGCCCTCTGGTGGACACACTCTGTACACTGCGAGCTTCCTGCACTGCGCCCTCTGGTGGACGTGCTCTGTACACTGCGAGCTTCCTGCACTGCACCCTCTGCTGGACGTGCTCTGTACTCTGCGAGCTTCCTGCTCTGCGCCCTCTGGTGGACGTGCCCTGTACACGGAGCTTCCTGCACTGCGCCCTGGGTGGATGTGCTCTGTACACTGCAGAGCTTCCTGCACTGCGCCCTCTGGTGGACGTGCTCTATACACACTGCGGAGCTTCCTGCACTGCGCCCTCTGGTGGACGTGCTCTATACACACTGCGGAGCTTCCTGCACTGCGCCCTCTGGTGGACGTGCTCTGTACACTGTGAGCTTCCTGCACTGCGCCCTCTGGTGGAAACACACTGTACACTGCGAGCTTCCTGCACTGCGCCCTCAGGTGGATGTGCCCTGTACACGGAGCTTCCTGCACTGCGCCCTCGGGTGGATGTGCTCTGTACACTGCAGAGCTTCCTGCACTGCGCCCTCTGGTGGACGTGCTCTATACACACTGCGGAGCTTCCTGCACTGCGCCCTCTGGTGGACGTGCTCTATACACACTGCGGAGCTTCCTGCACTGCGCCCTCAGGTGGACGTGCTCTGTACACTGTGAGCTTCCTGCACTGCGCCCTCTGGTGGACACACACTGTACACTGCGAGCTTCCTGCACTGCGCCCTCAGGTGGATGTGCTCTGTACACTACAAGCTTCCTGCACTGCGCCCTCTGGTGGACACACTTTGTACACCACGAGCTTCCTGCACTGCGCCCTCTGGTGGACGTGCTCTGCACACTACAAGCTTCCTGCACTGCGCCCTCTGGTGGACGTGCTCTGTACACTGCGAGCTTCCTGCACTGCGCCCTCTGGTGGACGTGCTCTGTACACTGCGAGCTTCCTGCACTGCGCCCTCTGGTGGACACACTCTGTACACTGCGAGCTTCCTGCACTGCGCCCTCTGGTGGACGTGCTCTGTACACTGCGAGCTTCCTGCACTGCACCCTCTGCTGGACGTGCTCTGTACTCTGCGAGCTTCCTGCTCTGCGCCCTCTGGTGGACGTGCCCTGTACACGGAGCTTCCTGCACTGCGCCCTCGGGTGGATGTGCTCTGTACACTGCAGAGCTTCCTGCACTGCGCCCTCTGGTGGACGTGCTCTATACACACTGCGGAGCTTCCTGCACTGCGCCCTCTGGTGGACGTGCTCTATACACACTGCGGAGCTTCCTGCACTGCGCCCTCTGGTGGACGTGCTCTGTACACTGTGAGCTTCCTGCACTGCGCCCTCTGGTGGACACACACTGTACACTGCGAGCTTCCTGCACTGCGCCCTCAGGTGGATGTGCCCTGTACACGGAGCTTCCTGCACTGCGCCCTCGGGTGGATGTGCTCTGTACACTGCAGAGATTCCTGCACTGCCCCCTCTGGTGGACGTGCTCTATACACACTGCGGAGCTTCCTGCACTGCGCCCTCTGGTGGACGTGCTCTGTACACTGTGAGCTTCCTGCACTGCGCCCTCTGGTGGACACACACTGTACACTGCGAGCTTCCTGCACAGCGCCCTCAGGTGGATGTGCTCTGTACACTACAAGCTTCCTGCACTGCGCCCTCTGGTGGACACACTTTGTACACCACGAGCTTCCTGCACTGCGCCCTCGGGTGGACGTGCTCTGCACACTACAAGCTTCCTGCACTGCGCCCTCTGGTGGACGTGCTCTGTACACTGTGAGCTTCCTGCACTGCGCCCTCTGATGGACACACTCTGTACACTGCGGGCTTCCTGCACTGCGTCCTCTGGTGGACGTGCTCTGTACACTGTGAGCTTCCTGCACTGCGCCCTCTGATGGACACACTCTGTACACTGCTGAGCTTCCTGCACTGCGCCCTCTGGTGGACGAGCTCTGTACACTGTGAGCTTCCTGCACTGCACCCTCTGGTGGACACACACTGTACACTGCGAGCTTCCTGCACTGCGCCCTCAGGTGGATGTGCTCTGTACACTACAAGCTTCCTGCACTGCGCCCTCTGGTGGACGTGCTCTGCACACTACAAGCTTCCTGCACTGCGCCCTCTGCTGGACATGCTCTGTACACTCTGCTGAGCTTCTTGCACTGCTCACTGTACTTTCTGCAGTGCATGTTGAGCACACTGAGGCAGCACTGTTGATTTATAGCACTGGGGTCCTGGGTTTGAATCCCACTAATGACAACATCTGCAAGGAGCTTGTATGTTCTCCCCACTTTTCCTCCGAGTTCTCCGCTTTCTTCCCACACTCCAAGACATACTGATAGGGAATTTAAATTGTGAGCCCCAATATAGACAAGTGATGATAATGTCTGTAAAGCGCTGTGGAATATGATGACACTATATAAAAGCAATGCATTTTAGATATAATACTTCTACACAGCTGTCCAGTGATCATCCATGTAACTTTATTTCTATCCCCCACTTCCTCAAGTTGCCTGGACCATCACTGTAATAAGTCCCTGTACCTTGTGTAACCCCAATCCTGTTGCAGACTGTTAGCTCTTTTGAGCAGGGTCATCTTTATTTTTGCCTTAAAGAGAACCTGTCACCCCCTCCTGGAATTCAATCTAATAGCAGCACTGAATGCAGCATGTCTGCTGCATTCAGGCAAGGGGTCCCCCATGTGTCTGTGTGGTTTGTACCCCTAAATTTAGCCTTTTGAAAACTCACAGTAAAAAGGCAAGAGGGCATTAACAGTGGCAGCAGACAGCTCGCTTCCCGGGGGTCATTCCCACCCCCTGCGTCTCCGTTCCACCCTCCTCCTTTATGGTTTGTCATCCATCCTCGCCTGCGCCTCTTTGTGTCCTAGTGACGGTCCCGCACTCCTGTCCTGCTTCCCGCCCTGACGTCAGCACTTGTGTCCGCCCTGCTCCATGTATAACAAGGCACAAGTGCTGACGTCAGGGCGGGAGGCAGGACAGGAGTGCGGGACCGACACTAGGAGGCGCACAAGTTTACAAAATCGCAGATGTGAAAGCTGCGTCAACAGCTCATAACAAAAGTTAGTTTTAATGCACTGTGTGCAGAATTATTAGGCAAATGAGTATTTTGATCACATGATGCTTTTTATACATGTTGTCCTACTCCAAGCTATATAGGCTAGAGAGCCAACTACCAATTAAGTAAATCAGGTGATGTGTATCTCTGTAATGAGGAGGGGTGTGGTGTAATGACATCAACACCCTATATAAGGTGTGCTTAATTATTAGGCAAATGCCTTTCCTTAGGCAAAATGGATCAGAAGAGAGATATGACGGGCTCTGAAAAGTCCAAAATTGTGAGATGTCTTGCAGAGGGATGCAGCAGTCTGGAAATTGCCAAACTTTTGAAGCGTGATCACCGAACAATCAAGTGTTTCATGGCAAATAGCCAACAGGGTCACAAGAAGCGTGCTGGGCAAAAAAGGTGCAAAATAACTGCCCATGAATTGAGGAAAATCAAGCGTGAAGCTGCCAAGATGCCATTTGCCACCAGTTTTGCCATATTTCAGAGCTGCCACGTTACTGGAGTATCAACAAGCACAAGGTGTGCTATACTCAGGGACATGGCCAAGGTAAGGAAGGCTGAAAAACGATCACCTTTGAACAAGAAACATAAGATAAAACGTCAAGACTGGGCCAAGAAATATCTTAAGACTGATTTTTCAAAGGTTTTACGGACTGATGAAATGAGAGTGACTCTTGATGGGCCAGAGGCTGGATCCTTAAAGGGGAGAGAGCTCCACTCCGATTCAGATGCCAGCAAGGTGGAGGTGGGTACTGGTATGGGCTGGTATCATCAAAGACGAACTTGTGGCACCTTTCGGGTTGAGGATGGAGTGAAGCTCAACTCCCAGACCTACTGCCAGTTTCTGGAAGACAACTTCTTCAAGCAGTGGTACAGGAAGAAGTCGGTATCGTTCAAGCAAAACATGATTTTCATGCAGGACAATGCTCCATCACATGCATCCAACTACTCCACAGCGTGGCTGGCCAGTAAGGGTCTAAAGGAAGAAAAAATGACATGGCCCCGTGTTCACCTGATCTGAACCCCATAGAGAACCTGTGGTCCCTCCTAAAATGTGAGATTTACAGGGAGGGAAAAGAGTACACCTCTGGGAACAGTGTCTAGGAGGCTGTGGTGACTGCTGCAAGCAATGTTGATCGTAAACAGATCAAGCAACAGACAGAATCTATGCATGGAGGCGGTTAGAGTGTCATCATAAAGAAAGGTGGCTAAATTGCTCACTAATTTTTTGGGGTTTTGTTTTTGCATGTCAGAAATGTTTATTTCTAAATTTTGTTCAGTTATATTAGTTTACCTGGTGAAAATAAACAAGTGAGATGGGAATATATTAGGTTTTTATTAAGTTGCCTAATAATTCTGCACAGTAATAGTTACCTGCACAAACAGATATCCTCCTAAGATAGCCAAATCTAAAAAAAAACACTCCAACTTCCAAAAATATTAAGCTTTGATTTGAGTCTTTTGGATTGATTGAGAAAATAGTTGTTGATCAATAATAATAATCCTCTACTATACAACTTACCTAATAATTCTGCACACAGTGTAGTGTGCAGGCAGCTATACATGTAAAACAGTAAAATTAATTGTCAAATAGAATGCAGCAGGATGGACAGACCCTTCACCAAGGAAAGCACTCCCCACCCCAAGAATTAAATTGTAGACTACAGAAGATCCAAAATAGGGGGTTGGCAAGTGCCGGGCTCTGTCACAGATCAGGGGGTCCTGCTAGCATCCTTCCACTCCAGTGGCTTACTATTGATGGCAATAGACCAGGCGGCCACCAAAGGGCCCGCGAGTCACTGGAGCCCCCGCTCGTGGCCCCCACCCGTCATCACACTTTCAAATTGTATCGGCATCACAGATGTTGATACAATTGGAAGCAATGACGAAAGAGGGAGCGCTCTGCTTTCATAATATTGCAGCAGTCTCTGCGCTTTGATGTCTCAGCACAGTGGGGTGCAATGACAGGACAACCACACAGTGACCGGAGCATTTTGATACATGGAGGTCTATGGAGGCTGCATTATACCATATAGAGGACTATGGAGGCTGCATTATACTATATAGAGGACTATTGGGGTGCATTATACTATAAGGAGGACTATGTGGAGGCCATTATAATATTTAGAGGGCTATGAGGGAGACTATATACTTCATGAATGACTATTTGAGGGCCATTATACTGTATGGAACAATTATACAGTGTGAAGGATTGTGTGGGGTCCATCATACTGCACGAAGGGCTGTATGGGGGCTATTATACCGCATGGAGGGCTGTGTTGGGGTCTCAGTTGGGGATTATACAGTAAGGAAGGGGGGGTCACCTTAAATTGCTGGGGTAGCTGAAGGAGGATACAGAAGGATCATCATACTGTGCCTATGGAATTCACTTATGGGGGATCATAGTGTTTGGGGGGCATTTTTGTTGCCACCACACTCTATGGCTGCAATGAAAGGTGCATCAAAAGGAGCAAAATTACTTTGTAAGGGCTGCAAAGTTGTGAGGTATGCCATTATGTGATTCCGCCGAATATTATTTATTTTTTGGGGCTAGGGAAGGGGCAATTAGAAATTCTGCTATGGGGCACCATGATTTCTATATACGCTCATGCTCCTATTATATTATAGCCTCCTCTGTGTCAGAGCCCGACAATTAGCAACTCTTATTGCTTTGGTCCTTGTGAGTGCTGTTCTTTGTGGGAAGGGGGGTCAGCTGACATCAGCAGTTGTGGGCGGCTCATCACAGCAATGTACTATGCTAGTTATTGAGCACAAAGAGGACACTCCTCATCTTTGGAGCTGGCAAAAGTGAAAGGAATAGTTTATTTCCTTGGTTGCATGTATACATGAAGAGCAGCAAGATGGAGTCATTATTACAGGATAGGATCCAGAACAATTGACTTCATTACAAGATGGAGGTCAAACTGGAGGACATTATTACAAGACTAGATTGGGATAGCGGTGATGTCACAATGGGGGTAGGCTCTGTGGCGCTGGGTGGAGCAGCTGCCACCCCTTTCCATTCTCTCTCCCCCAGTCCATTAATCCCTGTATGCTGTCTTCTCCCTGTGTGCTCTTCACTGTGATGTCTACTTCCCTCTAAGCAGTCTCTCTCCCACTCTGCGCTCTCTCCTTTGGGCTTTATCCCCCCTGTGGTGGCCAAAGAGGTAGCTCATTGGTGTCCGCCGGGATACATGGTGGCGGCTCTCTTCACAACCCCCCCTACCCCCGCGGCACCTCCGCTCTTCCTGCCCCCTCCGCTCCTCGCGGCATCCCTCCCTCTGCCCCCCCGTTCCCCGTGGGCCCTCCGCTCCTCCTGTTCCCCCCCGTTCCTCATGCCCACCCGCTCCCCCTGTTCCCCCCGTTCCTCACGCCCCCCTGCTCCCCGCGGCACCCCGTGCTCCCCCACGATGATAATAAAAATAAAAAAAATCCTCAGTGAGGATACTTATCTGTCCGCGGGCTCGCTCCACGTCCGTCTTCTAGGTCCTAAAGGGCTTGAGGACCTGTCGTTGCCTGGGAAACCGATCAGCTGACCGGTTTCCCAGGAAACGACAGGTCCTGTCCTGAGAGCTACAAGATGGAGGTGTAGCGAGCCGGCGGACGGGTGAGTATCCTCACATCCTGCCCCCCCGCCGCCGTCACAATCCTGCCCTGCTCGCCACCATCCTGCCCCGCTCGCTCCATCCTGCCCTGCTCGCCACCATCCTGCCCCTCTCGCTCCATCCTGCCCCCCACCACCATCCTGCCCCGCTCGCTCCATCCTGCCCCCCACCACCATCCTGCCCCGCTCGCCACCATCCTGCCCTCCCCCCATCCTGCCACCATCCTGCTCCTCCAACTTCCTGCTGCCCCGCTCGCTCCATCCTGCCCCCTGCTACCATCCTGCCCCCCCTGGGCTCCATCCAGCCTTCCCTTCCCCCCCGGCTCCATCCTGCCCCTCGACACAATCCTGCCCCCCTGTAGGACCTAGAAGACGGAGGTGGAGCGAGTCGGCGGACAGGTGAGTATCCTCACTGAGGATTTTTTTTACTTTTACTGTGGAGGAGCGGGAGGCCGCGGGGAGCGGCGTATCGCCATATACCATAGTGCTGCTATACATCTACTGTAATGTACCGCCATATACCATAGCGCTGCTATACATGTAATGTAATGTACCGCCATATACCATAGCACTGCTATATATGTGCTGTAATGTACCACCATATACCATAGCGCTGCTATATATGTGCTGTAATGTACCACCATATACCATAGCGCTGCTATATTATATATATTAGTTCACTCACGTTGACTGAACAAGTTCTGTCAGTCACAGCATGTCAACTACATACATATTCTAGAATACCCGATGCGTTAGAATCGGGCCACCATCTAGTAGTATCATATGTCTGCAGTGGCTGATGAGCTGCTGATAACTTTTGTCCCCGAAATTAATAATCCAATCATCGGATGAATGAGCAGCATTTTACTCATTCATGGGGCGATTGCCGATATGTTTACACCTACTCTTGTCTGTGCAGCTGGGATTTAGATTTGGATGCTATATACACACTATGACAAATACCATGTCTCACACACACACACACACACACACACACACACACACACACAGCACAGACGCATACATGCCCAAAGCATATACATATAGAAATATTTGCATACACAGAGCACATACATACATAGACACGCATACACATAGCTCATACATACTTACAAATACATGTGTATACACAGAGCCCATATTAACATGGACTTGTGTAAACACATACGCAGAGGATATATGTAAATACATGGTGCACCTTCATACGGACACATGCATACACAGAGCATATATGTACTCTGTGTATACACATCTATATATGTATATAGACATATGAGCATACAGTAACATGCATACACAAAGCACATATGTAAAGACACATGCATACACAAAGCTCATACATATAGATGTGTGTATACACACAGCACAGACATACAAACATAAGTGCATGTAGACATAGACCTCCTATAATAGATTTGATGTTACCTTTAGATACAGCAACAAAGTGCAGATTATATATTAATTTTCACAAAATGCATAATATTAACACTCCAATGTTGTAAGCTTGCATGGAGCATTGTCACAAAATCAGGAGAACAATTCATTACAGTATCTCAATAGGAAGAGATTATTGACTAATTGTTTGCACTAAGACCCAGTTCACACTGCAGTTCCTCAGTGCATACGAGGGTTCTGCCTGAATCCTCTAAAAAACAGGATTTAAATGAACCCCGACAGGATCATAAACGGAGAAATGAAGTCATTTTCTTTCCCTGAACTTGTCAATCTGTTCAGATAGGCACAAAATCATCTAGGTTTCTGCGTCATTTAGAAACAGCTCTGCTCTCTCCCAGCTGCCCCATACACAGACACTCGGTTCAGTCAAGCAATCCTGAGTTCTTTATGAGAAAGCCGTTGCCAGAGTAATATGGCAGGGGATTGTCTACCACTAAACAATAGGATTGGCTGCTCAAATGCCAATGGACGGATCCTTCTCTCCCCAATATAATGTCAGGGAGAGGTCTTTAGGGTGGTCCTACACATTAGGTGAATGGTGGTAGACACTGTCAATTGTGGCATTACCAACTAACCATCAGATAGTTCTTTTCCTGACAGATGTTGGGTGAAAAGATTGAGATGTCAGCATTCCAGATACTGTTGTTGTCCCAGGAGACAGGCTGGTGTCTGGTAGCCGCCTATTCCTGTATAGTAGAGATGAGTGGGTTGATTCATGGGCCTCTGGTCCAGGTCGGTGGTACCTGCCTGCTAGATGAGAGGGCTGCAAATCTCTTACCCTCTAATGTCTCCGGCGCTTTTGATTTGTCAGGGTTGGTGTAACGTCACGCGATACACAGATAACGTCATGTCAGACCTGTCTAATCAAATGCCATGCTGGAGACATCGGAAGGTAATTGATTTGTGGGCATCATGTCTAGTTAACAAGTACCACTGACCTGGATGCTGGTCCGGAGTCCCATGTATCGATCAGCTCATGAGGACACATTCAACAAACCAAGTGAATAGGGAAGGTCATACGACCAACAGTGACCCAAGTTGTATGCACCTGAATGCCCACAGATATATTTTTCATAATTCCCAGTAACAGAAATTCCTAAGCAGTAATTAGGTTCTATTGTATTTCACTTTAAATGGAATGTGTCATCTGAAAATAGACTTTTTAAATCAGGTTTTTCTTTTGTTACATGTGCTCATTAAAAATCATAATTAGTAATCCACCACTTTTCACTCTGGTCACTGGGGCTACTTTAGACTGTTCTTTCAGTTTTCAACAGGCTCCTTTATCAGCAGCGGCAAGAATAAAAAACTATGTGCAAGTCTACCTAGAATAATTTATGCCATTTTGAAAGCAAAAGCCAGTAACACCAAATATTAATGTGAATTAAAAGGGGATTTTTGGTACTCACCGTAAAATCCTTTTCTTTGAGCTTCAATTGGGGGAACACAGGAAGACCTTGGGTGTATGCTGGCTGCCATCAGGAGGCTGACACTATGCAAAATAACAGAAAAGCAACTCCTCAACAGCATTATACACCAACCTACTGGCACAAATGCAACTCAGTTAGTGAGAATAGCAATAGGAGCAACCATAAAACCACCAACTTGCTTAACTATATACAAAAGGATGGAGCTGTGTGCCCCAATTGAAGCTCCAAGAAAAGGATTTTATGGTGAGCACCAAAAATCCCCTTTTCTTAATTGCTTCATTGGGGGACACAGGAAGACCTTGGGACGTACCAAAGCAGTCCCGTCGGGTGGGTGTAATAACCGTAGAAGTATTCGGGTGAACTCAGACCACTGAATCTGCAGATGCTTGAGTATGAACTCTGTAAAATTTAACAAATGTGTGAACTGACGACCAGGTGCCAGCTTTGCAAAGCTGAGCTGCCGAAGCCTGATGTCTGACAACCCAGGAAGCTCCCACTGCTCTAGTGGAATATGCCCTTAAGTCTGGATGGACAAGGAACCTGTTTAATGCGGTATGCCTCCGAGATAGTGGAGTGAATCCACCGGGCAATTGTAGCCTTAGAGGCTGCCAAACCCTTGTGATGACCATGAGGGACCACGAAGAGACCACTCGTCGAAAGGAAGAGGTTTGCGAAAGGTAGGTACGGAGAGCCCTGACTAAACCCAGACTGTGTAATCTCTTCTCTCGAGAATGAGATGGGGCTGGGCAAAGGGAGGGTAGGACAATCTCCTCATTGATGTGGAAAGAGGAGACTACTAGGGATAAGCGAGTATGCTTGTCACTACTCGGTACTTGCACGAGTATCCCGGTACTCAGGATGCTCAGCGAGCACCGAGTACCGCCGAGATGCTCGGACTCTTCGCTAATAATTATCGATCTGACACAAATACACAGCTCCTTTCAGTGCACACAGTGAGCTGACACCTCACAGAGAGCAGATTGATTGTTAGGGTCCCTCTGGGGGGCACAGCAAGGTGTTGTATGTTGCGGCGATTTGAAAAAGTCCACCCTTTCCCAGAAACACTCGTTTTATAGCCGGAAGTCTGTGGGCGGAGCCTGTCACTAATTGACTTACATTGGGCTCGGTGCTCGGGCCGAGTACACGAGTATCTTGAGATGCTCGGCCCGAGCTTCGAGCACCCGAGCATTTTAGTACTCGCTCAATCTCTAGAGACTACCTTTGGTAGGAACTTTTCCATGGGACGAAGTACTACTTTTCGACATGAGAGAGCCAGAAGTTCTGACACCCTCCGAATGGATGTGATTGCCACAAGGAACGCGACCTTCCATGTTAGGAGAGGTAAACTGACCTCTTGTAGGGGCTCGAATGGAAGATCTTGGAGTACGTCTAGTACCAAATTCAGATCCCAGGGATCAAGAGGGGGACGAAACGGAGGGGAGATGTGAGCCACTCCTTGAAGGAACGTCCTGACCTGTGGAAGTGAGGCGAGCTGCCTCTGGAAAAGTACCGAAAGGGCGGACACTTGGCCTTTCAGGGAGCTAAGGGATAGGTCTGCATCAAGGCCAGACTGGAGAAAAGCCAGGAGAGATGCAAGGGAACGATTGCTGTCCTCGCACCATCGGAAGAAAGCCTTCCACATGCGATGATAAGCGCATGATGAGGATGGTTTCCTGGCTTTTAACATAGTTTGGATAACTTGTTCAGAAAGACCCGACGATTTCAGTACCACGGCTTCAACAACCACGCCGTTAAACTGAGTGACTGAGAATTTAGGTGTTGAAAAGGTCCCAGAGTCAAGAGGTCCGGGAGATTGGGGAGTGGCCATGGAGAGTTCGCGAGGAGGTTGACTACCTCTGCGTACCAGAACAGTCTGAGCCAATCTGGAGCTACGAGGATTACAGTTACTCCTTCTGCTCAGATTTTCTTGAGAATCCTGGGAATGAGAGGGATGGGGGAAATGAGATAAGGGAAGGAGAACTGGGCCCATAGAATCGCAAGAGCGTCCACGTCGAGGGCCTAGGGATCCCTGGACCTGGCGACGAAGGGACGGAGCTTGTAATTGTCCCTGGAGGCCATTAGGTCTAAGTCTGGGAAGCCCCATCTAAGGCGAATTTGGTGGAATACCTCTGGGTTCAGGGACCACTCTCCTTGGTCCAACCTCCCGCGACTGAGATTGTCGGCCGCCCAGTTGTCCACGCCTGGAATGTGGATTTCTGAAATTGCGGGAAGGTGTAGCTCGGACCATTGGAGGATTTGTTCTTTCAAAGTACATTTTCTAAGTACAGTACTTAGAAATAGACTAGAAATGGACTGGAAAAGACTGGCAGGTAAAGGAATATAAATCCTCCACAATGTTTCCCTTCTAATCTCTACCACCCTTACTACTTCATTTCATATTAACTCCTTAAATCCCTTCCACAAATAAGGAACTAGTCATCAGTCCACCCTTCCTCCCCAGCCATCTTACCTCCCCTTGACTACTATTTCTCCCCATACTGGCTGCATCACCTTGTCCTCGGCTCCACCATCCTGTCCCGGACTGCTAGATCTCATCCCCAGCCACATCTCCCCTGGACTGTAGCTCATACCTTGATGGCATTCCACCCCTGACTGAACCCTGGATGCCTCACCTGTCCCATGGCTGCTCCATCAGCCAACCCCGACCGCCTCGACTGATCCCCCAACTTCCCCATCTGACCCATCCATCCGACCCCCCACCTTGCATCTCATCCCCGGTCATCACCTCATCCCGTGACCACTCCCCACTGATGACCATTCACCCACTACCACAACTTTCCCCACTCTGCTTCTGACCCCTGCTGCCACACTCACTCCCTGTTCTCCGTATGCAATCTTTCCGCTACTCCTCACTCTCACTCCCATCCTTCTCCACTTCCTACTACCCCCACTTATCCCCCCCCTCCCAGCAGCAAAATACTGCTCTCACCCTCCATCCTGCCGAACCACCTCACCCACTTCACCAACCTTTTCATTCACTTTCAATCCTCAATCACCAAACAAGCACGGCCGCCTCGCAAGCTCTCATGCTCCCACCTGCTAACCCTCTGCCTACTCCTCCTCCTTGCCGGTGACATCTCCCCCAATCCTGGCCCCTCCCGCAACATCCCCACAACAACCTTCATCCCACGACCCACTGCCAACCCTCGCAACCTCACCACCACTAGCCCTCGCAACCCCACCAACATCAGACCCATTCCTCCAACCCATGCCCCACCTACCGCTTTACCCGGCGCACTCTGGAATGCCCGCTCAGTGTGCAACAAACTCCCCGACATCCATGATCTCTTTTTTTTTTTTATTATTCTTTATTTTTATGTTTTAACAACAAATAATAACAAAAAGAATTTGATCAGTTGTATCCTCTGCGTTACTTTTCATTATACAGTATCTTCTGTAACTTCAAATTACAATAAACTTCATAACTGTAACTTTGATAGCAAGCAGATAAAATTCGCTTACCTCAAACACAACAGACAGATTCAAAAAGAGGAAGAAATTAAAAAGAAGAGAAGGAGAGTGGATAGGAATGGGAAGGGGGTAGGGATGGAGGAGGGAGGGCAAACAAAACCGGGATTATTCACATTCCCAATCTATTACAGCTTCAGACTAGTTGAGCCGTCCAAAGGTCTCTGTAGGATTTATATATATATATCCGAATGTTGAAATGTCATCCAGCTAAACCATGTATTTCTAAACTGCACATATGTATCATGAAGTGAGGAGGTTAAGTCTTCCAGGTGCATGAGGTCATTTACCCTTTCCAACCATAAAGCAACTGAAGGGCAAGTTTCCTTCTCAATAGGGATCGCCTGTATTTATGTGTAGGAATCCCACAATGGTGCAGCATAAAGAGACTCGGGCCAAGGTCACCGGTGTGGTCCGTAACCATTCTAATGATCTTCATCACCTCAGACCAGAACGGCCGAAGTCTTGCGCACTCCCAGAATATATGGAGTAATGTACCCTCCGCCACACCTCCAGCATTTTGCATCAATTGTGGGGAAAATTTCGTGCAATCGCAAGGGGACTCGGTACCATCTAGTTAACAACTTGTAGTTAGCTTCCTGTAATCGTGAGCATATTGAGGTAGAATGCGCTAAGTCGTAGATGTTCGATCTCTGATCTAATGATAATTCCAGCCCCAAGTCAGCCTCCCAATTCAGCATAAACTGTGGGGTCGGCAGGTCTGGAGGGGAGATCAAGAAAGCATATGATCTCGATAGAGCATGTCTACATTCCCCTTCGTTTTGACATAGGTGTTCGAATAGCGTCTTAGGTCTGTGGTAGGTCGACTTAAGGGGGAGTGTCCGTAAATAGTGTGTAAGCTGTAGGCATCTCCAAAATCCCAAAGCTATCGGGCGTGTGATCGCAGTAAGCTGTTCTAGAGAGGGCCATACATCTCCGTCACCCCAGGTCTCCACTCTGTCCATCCTATCTGAAATCCACCTCTGGAATAAAGGATCACCTATGCCCGGTTTGAAATCAGGATTACTCAAAATCGGGAACATAGTTGAATCACGTGGTATTATGGAGCATCTAACCAATTTATGGTTACAGATCTTAAGAGTAGGTACGATCGTTGGATGCCCAGTGACAGTCTCATCTTTCCTCAATATAACCCACGGCAATGATTGAAGTCTAAGAGGGGTGAAGTCCTGTTCTATCTGAACCCACAATTTGTTCTTGCTGTGTCTACACCAATCTATTAGACGTGCAAGGTGGCTGGCAATGTGATATAATTTAACATCTGGAAGGTTTACTCCACCGTCTCCCCTACGTCTATGCAATTCTCGGTTTCATTTTGTTCCAAATAAATCTCGTCTGGAGTTGTGAGACCGTTTTAAAGAATGACGCTGGGATATTAATGGGAAGCGTCTGCATGTAATGTAAGATCTTTGGAAGAATGGTCATTTTAAAAAGTTGACATCTACCCATCCATGTAAAGGCCAACGACATCCACATCTCACATTCCGTTCTAATTGTGGTTAGCAGGGCGGGAAAATTTGCTCCGTATAGATTACGAACATCTGGTGTAAGCTGCAATCCCAGGTAACGGAGGGATTTAGGTGACCAATGAAAAGCAAAGGCGTCCTTCAGCTCAGAAGCCAAACCAACAGGGAGCGAGATATTTAAGGCCTCTGACTTGGATCTATTAATTTTGAAGTTCGAGAGAGTGTGGTATCTCTCCAACTCCTTCAGGAGATTTGGGATGGAGACTCTGGGGTTCCCCACGAAAAACAAAAGGTCATCTGCATAAGCAGCTATTTTGTGTGTATACGATCTCAATCTTAAACCAGAGATGTCACCATTTCCCCTGATATGACGTAGCAATGGTTCTAGCGTCAGAATAAAGATCAGCGGGGATAGCGGGCATCCCTGATGTGTACAGTTAGCAATGTCAAAAGATTCAGATAAAATGCCATTTACCCGAACCCTCGCCGATGGGACAGAGTAAAGGGACAACACCCAGCCAAGCATCTTTGCTCCCAGACCGATGTGTAGTAACGTCTCTTCTATAAGGGACCAATGAACGCGATTGAACGCTTTCTCGGCGTCCGTGGATAGCAGCATCAGAGGGGCATTAGAAACCTTTGCATGGTGTATTAAGTTGATGGCTTTGGTAGTGTTGTCCCTCGCCTCCCGCCCGGCAACGAATCCTACTTGATCCAGGTGTACTATATCAGGAATGAATGGCGAGAGCCTGGTCGCCAATATCTTTGCAAACAATTTGATGTCTACATTACGTAAGGATATCGGGCGGTAACTAGAGCAGATCAAGGGATCTTTTCCCGGTTTCTGAATCACCGCTATAGTGGCACGTAATGCATCTTTAGGAGGTGGGGTTTTCTTTGACATAGCATTAAAGCTAGCTGTTAAATGTGGGAGTAAGGACGTCTTAAGCTTCTTGTAATAGGTCACCGTAAATCCATCGGAGCTCGGGGCCTTGCCAGATTTGGCTGACGAAATAGCCTCCGCAACCTCCATCTCTGAGATTGGAGCCTCCAGGGATGTGAGGATTGAGTCTGGGATTTTTGGTAAACCCGAGGATTTAATATAGTCTCGTATACGGGCTTTGAAGGCAGAGGTCGCCGCTACTGATTTTGCGTCATCCAGATTATATAATGCAGTATAATACTGTTTAAACGCCTCTGCTATATCCGAGGGTAATTTTGTATATCGCAAAGTACTCAGATTGAGTATCTCAGGTACATAAGTGGCAGCTTTCTGCAATCGAGAGGCTCTAGCCAGGGATCTGCCCGCCTTGTTCCCATGTTCGTAGAAGTGGCGACGGCAACGTGAAAGCACACCCTTCGCCTTTTGCAATAATTTAGAATGTAATGTTTCTCTAACATCTAAGAGGTCTTTCTTTACGGAGGGGAGTTCCTGTCGTTTGTGTCTGGTTTCCAAATCTTTCAATTTGAACATAAGTTCTCGGATCTCAGTATCTCTTTTTTTCTTTTGTCTAGCCCCATGCTGTATCAATATGCCTCTTAGTACGCATTTATGCGCGTGCCAAGTTGTCACTGGCGACACAGCCGAAGAGATATTTAGAACCAAATAGTCTTTCACCTTCTGAATCACATCAGCTAATATAACTAGGTCTTCCAACAGGGATGTATTAAGCCTCCACTGCCATTGCCTACGAATTGGGAGGCAAGCGCAAGGGAGATTGTGATCATAGCGTGATTTGAAAAGGCGATCGGTTCGATTGTAGCGTCTTGTAGGCGTGTCAAGTCCGTATGTCTCAGAAGAAAATAGTCAATTCTAGAATATGTGTCATGTGTAGGGGAGTAATACGTATAATCCTTACAGCTCGGAAACAGTAACCACCAAGCGTCTAAGAGCTAGTAATCATGCAGTGCGATTCGCAGCCTTCTCCGTGCCATCTTAGAGATACTAGTTTTACCCTTGGAAGTATCAAGATCAGGATCCAGCGCAAAATTAAAATCCCCTCCCAATATCAGAGTCCCCTCTGCAAACACATCAATCCCTTCCAGAAACCGCAAAATGGCAGATATCTGGCCGGTATTGGGGAGGTAGAGGGAGGCGAAGGTATACATCTGAGAGGCAATCTTACCTTTGAGCATAAGCAGTCTCCCATCCTCACCATCGTAGGAATCCAAGAGCTCCCAAGGCAATGATCTCGACAACATAATGCTGGTACCGGATGAATGTGGGTCCGGAGAGTAGCTATGGCATGTCGAAGGGAACCAATGGTTGGAAAGTTTGTATGGTTTAGTTGCACTCATGTGGGTCTCCTGAAGAAAGGCAATGTGTATTTTGTTAGCTCTCAGATAATTAAATAATATAGAGCATGTTCCCCATGTCATGCAAACCCTGTACATTTAATGATCCTATCTTCAAAGACGTCAGCTCATTGCTTGACATGTCAATAGCTTTAAATTATGCGTATGCTTATCAGTAAAATAGAATAAGGTAACCTAAAGGGAACGTGAAGGGAAGGAAGGGGGAGGAGGGGGAAAGGATAGAAAGATTAGCGGTAGAATAAAGAGAGAGTAAAATAGAAAGAAGAAAGTTGGTAGCGGGCGAAGTAAAAAAGAAACTTCACTCACCACCAAGACCCCTCGCGTCCAGGGATATCAAAGGAGACTGTACAAGTCAATATCGGTTTTCACCGATAAACACGATCCCCACAGAAAGAAAAGAACAAAAGGGGGATCAGTGAGGTTGTGACTGACCTATAGGCGGTTATCCGCAGACCCGGAACTCTAAAGTAGGAATTTCAGGAAAAAAAGGTGTACTACGGTCCGCGCTGCCAGAAACATCAAGGATGACCCAAGACAAAGTTGTGATCCAAGCTTTCTTTATTCTCCTCCTACGCGTTTCAGTGCCTACCTGGCACCTTCATCAGGGATGCAGCCATCCTCTCAAACAGATCTTATATACACTGACATTCATGTAATAATTAGGGGGTGTTACTGCTCATGTGACGTCAAAACCGTCACAAAAACAGGAGGACGTCACACGGTTTTGACGTCACATGAGCAGTAACACCCCCTAATTATTACATGAATGTCAGTGTATATAAGATCTGTTTGACAGGATGGCTGCATCCCTGATGAAGGTGCCAGGTGGGCACTGAAACGCGTAGGAGGAGAATAAAGAAAGCTTGGATCACAACTTCGTCTTGGGTCATCCTTGATGTTTCTGGCAGCGTGGACCGTAGTACACCTTTTTTTCCTGAAATTCCTGGTTTAACCCCACGTGCGTGGAGTCGGTGGAGGTCCAGCGGCAGCCATCAGGATACTATCCTACATGCACATAAGCCAGTTGTGGGTCGCACAACTGGAGTAGGTGAGTGAATCACGTTTCTCACCGTTGTAACTTAGTGTCTAGTGATAAGGGCACTATTGCGCCTCTTGTCCCCCTCCCCTCTCTCTTTTAACGGAACTCTAAAGTAACATATCAAAATTTAAAATTTCAGTAATATCAACAAAAGTAACCTAATAGGGGCGATAGTCTTGCATTTAGACCTGTGTGGTTCAAAAAGGAAAAAGCATCACACAGGATGACAATGTCAGTTTCCCCTTTTCCGCTTCCTTCTTAGGGAGAACCAATCCCCACATTAGAAAAATAATTAAACAACTATAAAAGCAGAGGTTCAGGTCGGGAGATCTGTCAGTAATTCTCCCCTCTCTCCTCTCCCGTCACCGGACGATGATGGAGGCAAACGTGGGGTGCCACCACCTCGACCTCTTCGCTTGCGTGTGTCATCTTTTGAGTAGTTACGTTGTCGACCCAGTGCAGGAAATCTTTGAAGCCCTCTAGGGAGAGCCAGTCTGGAACCGGGAAGGATGGTATGTCCAAAAAAGAGAATAAGCCTTCCAGCTCGTCTTTGTGCCAGAGATAAAACAGTCTGCTGCCCTTTTTCACAATCAAATGAAAAGGATGCCCCCAGCGGTATGTAGCTCCCATCTCCTTTATTTTCAAAAGCAAGGGGCGCAACTGGCGCCGCATATACAAGGTGCGGCTGGAGACATCAGGGAAAAGGCGTATGTTTGCCTCCTCAAATAGAATATCTCCAAAAGCCCAAGCTGCCTGTATCAGATTGTCTTTGTCTGTAAAGTTATGTAACCTACACAAAACATCTCTAGGATTTTCCAGATCTATGGGGCCAGGGCGGGAGACTCTGTGTATCCTATCCACCTTATAGGTCGATCCCGGCTGTCTCTGGGCCACCATGTTAAATATGTCCAAAGTTTTATCCAAGAGCATGTTAGTTGTAACGGATTCAGGGATTCCTTTCAGGCGAACATTATTTCTCCTCTCCCTATTCTCCTGGTCATCCGTCTGCAGGATTAAGGCCACAGTGAAAGCATTAGAACGTGCAGCATCCCTTTCCAGGGTGGTAATTCTCTCCTCCATGGCACTCATTGCCTCTGATGTCATGGCAGCCTGGGACTTAATATTCTCCATATCCTCCCTTATTGCACTGAGAGCCTTTTCTTGAGAGGCTTCCATACGGGCCACTATATTATCAATATCTTGTTTAGAAGGGAGGGCGGCTATCATGTCCCTGATGGCCCTTAACTCCATACAGGAGTCATCAGATTGTGTGTGAGATCCCATCCCTGCATGCAATGTAATGGGGGCTGTGCTCCATGACTCACCATCTCCCTCAGCGCTGGCGCCATTTTGTGGCATTACAAAGTCTGCTGGTCTCATCATGCAATCATCTGATGCAGCCTTCTCCTGCTGTTCACGTCTCTCTCCCAGTGGCCTCTGAGATGTGGGCAGTTGTTCTCCCCCGTCCCTGCCGCGGGGTGTCCTCTGTTGTAGTGGCGGAGGAGACTGCTGCGGCTGCTTTCCTGCTGGCACTCCGGTCTTTACCCCCGCCGCGCTGAACAGCTTTGCAATGTGCGCCTCTCTCTCCCCGGCTTCACCGGTGGCTGGGCAGAGCCACCCGCTTCCTCCTGCTTCTTTCTTCTTGACATCCGGGCGGCAGAGGAGCGGTTAGATATAGATTAAGAGTCCCGGGTCCACAGAGCTCCTAAATGAAGCGTCTTCACACCACCATGCTCAGGCCACGCCCCCATCCATGATCTCTTTATCTCCAGGAAACTGTCATTCCTTGGCCTCACCAAGACCTGGCTCACCCCCTCCGACACGGCCTCCCCTGCTGCACTATCCTACGGCAGCCTCAGCCTGTCCCACACCCCCGTCTCTCTGGCAAACACGGCGGTGGAGTCGGCATACTGCTGTCCAACTCCTGCACCTTCAGCCCTATCCCCCATCCATCACTATCCCCTTCGAAGCCCACTCAGTCCGAATCTTCTCCCCCTGCAACCTCCAAATAGCCATCATCTACCGCCCCCCCGGACCCACCGCCTCCTTCCTTGACCACTTCACCACCTGGCTACTTCACTTCCTCTCCACTGACATCCCCTCCATCATCATGGGCGACTTCAATATCCCCGTTGACACTCCCTCCTCAGCCACCTCCAACCTTCTTTCCTTGACCACTTCCCTAGGGCTCTCCCAATGGTCCTCCTCTCCCACCCACGAACAAGGCCACACGCTTGACCTCATCTTTACCTGCCTTTGCTCCCTCTCTAACCTCACAACCTCGGAACTCACACTGTCCGACCACCATCTCTTGACCTTCTCCGCCCTCTCCTCCCCTGCCACACTATCCCCTCTCCGCAAACTTGATCACCCTCGCCGAAACCTAAAAGATCTTGATCTTCCCTTATTCTCTGAATCACTCCTCCCTCTCACAGACATTCCCTGCGCTGACGACATTGACATTGCCACCACCCTATACAACACCACCATAACGAACGCTCTAGACCTAGCCGCCCCCCTCCCACTTCGACCGCCTACAGTCCGGCTTCCGACCCCTCCATGCCACCGAAACAACCCTGACCAAAGCCCCCAACGACCTACTGACCGCCAAGAACAAACACCACTACTCCATCCTCCTCCTCCTTGACCTGTCTGCAGCCTTCGACACGGTTGACCACTCCCGTCTTCTCCGGATCCTGGAATCCCTTGGCATCACCCACCTTGCCCTCTCCTGGATCTCCTCATACCTAGCGGACCAAACCTTCAGCGTCTCCCACTCCCACACCTCCTCCTCACCCTACCCCCTTTCTGTCGGAGTCCCCCAAGGTTCGGTCCTGGGACCCCTACTTTTCTCCATTTACACTCTCGGCCTAGGCCAACTCTTGAGTCCCATGGCCTCCAGTACCACCTCTACGCCGACGACACCCAAATCTACCTGTCCGGCCCTGACATCACCTCCCAACTCTCGAAAATCCCACAATGCCTTTCCGCCATCTCATCTTTCTTCTCTGCTCGCTTCCTTAAACTCAACATGGACAAAACTGAATTCATAGTCTTCCCCCCAAGAAATTCCACCCCACCTCCCAACCTATCCATCTGCATCAACGACTGCGCCCTCTCCCCAGTCCCCCAAGCCAAGTGCCTCGGGGTAATCCTTGACTCCTCCCTATCCTTCAAGCCCCACATCGAGGCCCTCACCACATCCCTCCGGCTCCAGCTCAAGAACATCTCACGGATCCGCTCCTTCCTCACTCACGACACCGCTAAAACACTCATCCATGCTCTTATCTCCTGCCTTGACTACTGCAACCTCCTTCTCAATGGCCTCCTGGCTAACTCCCTCACACCTCTCCAGTCTATCCTCAACTCCGCTGCCCGATTAATCTACCTGTCTTCCCGCTACTCCCCTGTCTCCCCCCTCTGCCAAGCCCTTCACTGGCTCCCCGTCTCCAAGAGATCCCAATTCAAAACACTAACCATGGTGTACAAAGCCATACACAACCTGGCCCCACCATACATCTCCGACCTGGTCTCCCGATACCTACCCTCACGCAACCTCCGCTCCTCCCAAGAACAACTCCTCTACTCCCCCCTCATCACCTCTTCGCACAACCGAGTCCAGGACTTCTCCCGGGCATCTGCCTTACTCTGGAACTCCCTGCCCAAACACGTCAGACACTCTCCTACCCTGAGTAGCTTCAAGTGTCACCTGAAGACTCACTTGTTCCGTCAAGCCTACAACCTGCAATGAGACCCAGGCAACCGCCCCATACCTGACATTCCCCCATCCTACTGTATCCTAACCCGCCCCTCTTAGACTGAGCCCTCGTGGACAGGGTCCCTGCCCCTCCTGTACCTGTACTTCCTGATCGCCTAGATTTAGTGTACTTGTTCTTGTCTCCCTCATCCTCATGTAAAGCGCCATGGAAC
Source organism: Allobates femoralis (assembly GCA_033576535.1). NCBI lineage: Eukaryota > Metazoa > Chordata > Amphibia > Anura > Aromobatidae > Allobates > Allobates femoralis. Next base: position 546,778,459 of record JARQOC010000004.1, read on the forward strand.
CTAATGGCGCTATATAAATAATAATAATAATAATAACAACTTGGGGCACTTCCGCCATGGCCGAGTGGCTCAGAGTTCCTCCCTGGCGATTCATGTACGCCACTGCCGTTGCGTTGTCAGTCTGGATTCGGATATGGCGGCCTGTTAGGGAGGTTTGCCAGTAAAGGAGGGCTCGGAGGATCGCCCTGAGTTCTAGGATGTTTATGGGCAGGGAAGCTTCCTGGGAGCTCCACGTGCCCTGTGCTGTGTGGCCGAGGAAGTTCGCGCCCCAACTGGAGAGACTGGCGTCAGTGGAAATGATTGTCCATCTGACCAGGAGAAATGATCTGCCTCAAGAGAGAAGGGGGGACTCGATCCACCAGAGGAGTGACTGTCTCGCTGATCTGGAGAGGTGGACTGGGCGATCGAGACTGCTCAGGGAGGAGTCCCAAGTCTCTAGCAGAAAGTGCTGGAGGGGCCTGGTGTGAAATTGGGCGAATGGAGCAGCTTCGATGGAGGCCACCATTCTGCCCAGAATCCTCATGGAGAATCAGAGTAACAGAGGAGAGGGCTGCCTGAGACTGAATCCCAGACAGCAGGGCGGCCCGCTTCTCTGGGGGAAGAAAAATGCGGGACTGGGCTGTGTCAAATATCATGCCCAGATAGGTGATCCGCAGAGTCAGAACAAGGCAAGACTTCTTGACATTGATGATCCAGCCCAGGCTACGGAGAGAATCCAGAGATATTTGCAGGCTTTCGAGACACCCTGAGCGAGAGGGGGCTTTTATCAGGATGTCGTCCAAGTAGGGTATTGCTAAAATTCCCTTGGACAGAAGGATGGCCACCACCGTTGCCATGATTTTTGTAAAGACCCGGGGAGCCGTGGCAAGGCCGAATGGTAAGATGGTAAACTGGTAATGTTGGGACCCTACAGCGAAGCACAGGAATCGTTGGTGAGACGCAAGGATGGGAACGTGGAGGTAGGCGTCCTGGATGTCTATGGAGGCCAGGAATTCTGGCTCCATAGACGCTATTACTGAACGCAGGGACTCCATCCTGAAGTGTCTCAACTGGTGCTTGGTGTTGAGAAGCTTCAAGTCCAAAATGGGGCGAATGGATCCTCCCTTTTTTGGGACCACAAAGAGATTGGGAGCAAAATCCCAAAAAGTGTTGATGCTTTGGAACGGGGATGATAACGCCTGCTTCCTCGAGGGAAGAAATAGCCTGGAGAAAGCCGGAGATGAGTTTGGGGTTCTTTGGTGGCCGGGATAGAAAAAAAATGGTCTTGGGGGAAAAGAAGCAAATTCGATCTTGTACCCCACCGAAACTACGTCTTGGACCCAGGCATCGTCGATTACTGATAGCCAAACTGAGCGGAAGGCCCTGAGGTGGCCCCCGAGGTTGGGGTTGGCGTCATGAGCAATTGGCCCGGGAACCAGAGGATCGAGAGTGTGCGTTACGAGGGCGCCAGGAAGGAGCGCCCTTGTAGGAGGGCCTTTTTCTATCCTGGCAGGCGGGGGAGCAGTCTCGCCGATTGGAGGATTTAGGCGCTGAGGGACAAAAGAAATGAAATTGGTAATTTCTCTTATGGATTGCCCGTTTGCGCTTTGCCTGCTGAAGGGAGGCACTTTTCCCGCCGGTGGCGGCCGATATGATTTTATCTAGCTTATCACCGAATAGGCGAGAGCCCTCAAAAGAGAGATTAGCGAGTGATTTTTTTAGAGGCTGAGTCGGCATTCCAGACCTTCAGCCAAAGGGCCCTGCGAATGGAGATCATGTTGCCGGAGGCCTGGGCACTGCAGGATGCAGCATCGAGGCAAGCTGTGGCGATGTATTTTCCCGCCTGAGCGATCTGATCAGCCAGGCCCACTAGTTCCGCAGGAGGAGCTTTGGACAGAATACCCCTACGGAGGTTTTTGGCCCAGGAGGCCACGGCCAGGGAGACCCAGATGGCTGCGAATGAAGGGCAAAGAGAAGCGCCCAAGGCATCGAAAGCTGATTTCACCATGGCTTAAATGTGTCTGTCTTGTCCTTCCTTAAGGGAAGCGCCATCTGCCAGGGGTAGGATGGCGTTGGTAGCTAGACGTGAAACTGGGGGATCCACTGCTGGTGAGGTGGTCCATTTTTGGCGAACGTCCTTTGGAGAAGGGGTAAAGAGCCTCTAGACGCTTTCTAGATTGAAAGGACTTCGCTGGGTGTAGCCATTCCTTGGTAAAGATGTCGTCAAAGTCTTCCAGGTAAGAGAAGACCAGAGGAGCTGTTTTAGTATGCTTAACCGACACTTTTCGTGTGGGAGGCTTGTCATCAGAGTCGACCTGAAGGCTGTCATTCACTGCTAGAATCAGGGAGTCTACTGTGTCCCCGATTCCCGAAATTTGGTCGGAGTCTGTATCCGGGTCAGAGTCCGATAAGGAATCGGAATCCGAAGGTGGCTAGCGTGCTGGAGAAGAAGGCCTCGAGTGGAGGTCTTTGGGGCAGGGGGACCGGGATGAGGAGGATGGGCGAATCAGCTTCCTCTGTGAGTGGTCTGGTCCCTCTGATTCCGAAAGTGGTTTGGAGGTGGATTGGTCTGGTGGCCCAGGGGCAGCGTTCTCTGGTGGGATAGGGTTGGTCTGCTCTGATGGGTTAGGCCTAATCGCAGAGGCAATCTGCGTGGGCAGGTGCTCTAGGGCCGCCATCAGTGTTTCTGAGAATTTAACCAGAGTAGTGGCGGACTGAGATAAGGAAAGTACCACCTCAGGTGGGGCAGAGACCATGGACAGGTCAGTGGTAGGTTCCTGAGCTGCCTGCATGGTCTGTGGGCTACGAACGAGGCACAGTGGAGAGTTGTGAACCGAGGGTAGCTTCTTATTGCACCCTGAGCAGGCATAGTACACCGTGGTGGCAGTGGTGGTTGTACGGGAGCTCCTTAGTGAGGCATCTATTGGGACCAGTAACGAGGGTGCCAGCAGTGTGGGGGGCTGGGGAAGCTTTGCTTACCAGGGCCCAGGCTTCCGGTGTCCCCCAAGGTGGGATCCGTGCAGTGGAGGTGCGCAGAGGCAGCTGCAGTGTGCCTGCCTGATGGCTTCCTGTAAAAACGTGGGCTTCTGCAGGGAGATGGAGGGCGGGGCTAAAAACGGCAGGCAGAGAGCTCGCACTCGATCCCCATTGGCCAGGGGAGGAGCAGGGCTACCTGGCCGAGAAAACGTCCCCCGAGTGCGATGGGGGGGCGTGGCTAGCGCGGCCAAAAAGGCCAGCTCCTTCCTCTATGTGCCTCGACTGTGGACGGGGCCTAGGTAGAGCTCAGAGGTGCCCGTGGCAGTGCCTTTCAGAGGAGCCCGCCCGCGGACGCCCATGATTGGTCTGGAGGCGGTCCGTGGGCGGGAGTGCTCCGGAGGCCGCAACAGAGGCCTGGGGCTAAATTTTTTGTAGCGGCCCAGATTGGGAGGCCCGCGGAGCCTCGGATCCAGGGCTGTACTGGCGTGAGTACGGCTTCTGTCAGAAGCCTCTCTGTCAGAACCGACTGCAGTGGGTCTGGCTTCCCTCATGGGTCGGTGCAGCTGCAACATGCAGAGGTGGCTGCAGTGATATGGTGGAGGGGGGTTCCCAGGCCCTAAAACAGAGCCAGGAGCCCCTGAATTAATAAAGCGTCCCCCTTTTGGGCCCCAATCACTCTGTGTCTGATCACCATCAGGCAACCCCTGCTGCAGCCATAGGTGATAAGGTCCATGGACCTGTGCATGCAGGATCAGAGTGCCCTCACTGCGGCAAATGGGCCCCAGGCCCAGGGTCTGCTTGCTGCCATCAGGGTGCAGATCCCTACCTAGTCTTCAGAGGTACCGAGCTCCAGACGCAGAAACCTTTCTTGGCTCACTGTGCACCAGGGATCCGGGCGTCTGATGACTCTACCGACTGGTTCTGGAGGGCGAGTGGGTAGGGGAGTGAGTGGGTCAGGGCAGGCACCGGCGTCCGGCCTCAAGGTTGTCCAGGATCCGCTTCTAGGAAGGGATGGATGGCCCTGGCCCAGAGAGGGAGCGTTAACAGTGCAACCAACGTACACTGGACTCTCTATCTTTATGCGGGGTGACGGATCGGCTCAACCGCTCCATATTCCCTGATAAATCTTCATAGAAGAAATAAAAAAAGTAACAATTAAAAAAATTAATAAAAAATTCTGGTAGATACGGGCTCAGAGAGACCCGTGTCTGCCTCCTATTACACTAAGCCAAAACGGAGTTGCATTTGTGCCAGTAGGTGGGTCTATACTGCTGGGGAGGAGTTGCTTTTCTGTTATCTTGCATAGTGTCAGCCTCCTGATGGCAGCAAGAATACACCCAAGGTCTTCCTGTGTCCCCCAATGAAGTGATTAAGAAAGGTGTATTCCCATCTCCAGGATCCTATCCCAATACGTGGTAGGTATAATAATGTTAGGAAATACCTCCAATTAGAAATATAGTATAGTTCTCCTGATATAGCCATGTCTATTACCTCATGTACAGGCCTTTGCAGCTTAGGTATCCATGGTTACGCTCACGACCAACTAACTAGTTTTCATTGTACGAGTGATCGTAACCATGGATACCTAAGCTGCAAAGGCCTGCACATGAGGTAAGAGACATTATTATATCAGGAGAACTATACTACATTTGTAATTGGCAGTATTTGCTATTATTACAACTACCACATAATGGGATTTAAGATTTCTATGTTGTTCATTCACTATAACATTTTCATATATTTAAGCATTCTTACTTGGTAGCATTGTTTCCTGCACCTGCCTAAAACCTCTGCACAGAAAGGTACATCCCCAGCAAAACAACCAATCATTACCAGTATAACATAGGTCTGGGAACTTGCTCTCAACCTTATGGAGAGAGCGAAGTAGGTGAGGAGATTGTAAGCCACTTCCCTCCTCTCAGATATATGCATATATGCAAATTTGCACTTCACTAAGGAAGTTGAGAAACTCCCGTGCCACATTTAAGCAGCTTCCTCAAAGTCATAATCGCTTTCCTACAAGCTTTTAATATAAATAAGGGATTTGTGCCAGATCAGAACCCCAAACTACAGACGCTGCGTTTCGGGGTACCTGCCCCTCATCAGTGTAGTGTGTGGGATATCCCACACACTACACTGATGAGGGGCAGGTACCCCGAAACGCAGCGTCTGTAGTTTGGGGTTCTGATCTGGCACAAATCCCTTAGCAGTATAACATAGGAAGAAAACCATTTGCAGAATGTTTCATTAAATTTTATTGAATGCATGACAAATCAAGATGATTTAAAAAAAAAAAAAAAAAAAAAAAGGTAAGGGTCAATTTTTTTATGATTAAAAAGAATACAGTAGTAATAAATTATTTTATGATGAACATGGGGGCATGTGTCCACACATCGGAGCTCACATATATGGTATATACTGTGACCGGAGGAGAGGTCCGGCAGTGTTATGTGCCAGATATAAGTGGGATCCGGTTCACGTACATAGGAGATATTAATATATAGCTTGTAGCGGTACTTTATACCTTTGTTGCCAGTGTAAACGTCTATTACGGGAAGAGAGATATGCAGGTACAGAAAACGGGCGACTCCTGTGCACCAGGACCAAGGGGGCTGAAACTGCACAAAACGAGTCAGGGGAAAAAAATAAATGGATCATTGCCCATAGCAGCCACACTGCAATTGGTTTATCGGTCACTGTAGACAAGAAAACTCTTCTATTGTTTGATACATGAAGGTTGGTACAAGTATTAGGAAATGTATATGAATGTAGGAGATTGATAGATTTATATATGTCCTCATATAAAACATGTGTAGAGCGTACAAGACATTGCCTTTATTCCACTGATTCCACTTTCCATAACATGCAGTATTGTTACGCATCAATGATCCATAGCGTGGTCTCCACCGTGACAGTTTGGGTGAGGTTAAATCAATATATATTGCCATATTCTTTACATTATGGGGTTGGTATAATGATTCTAAAGTTTTGATGTGGTTCCATGACTGACATTTCAGGGCTGTACCCTTGGTGTGGCCAAGCAGGTCCATGCACCTCGTTTTCCATCTACATTACCTCCCCCTTTTTATGGCTCGAAGCAAGAGTTATCAATTACAAAAAAGAAGATAAATGGAAAATAAGTAACTGGAAAGATGCACACTGAGCTGCTCGGCCACACCAAGGCGGCACAGAGGTCCTGTGCTTGGTTTGAACAGTTATTTTGATTAGACAGACTCCCTATAAAACTAGTGCATGATCTGGAAAGCAGAGCCAGACAAGAATACCAAAAAATGCAAGAGATTTCAGGCCACTTAAAAACACCCCTTCTCCATAAAGGCCAAAACAAGGCATAAGTAGATTTTGGTTTTCTTACTGGATATTTTGTTGGGTATTCTGCACAGAAAATTCAGTGCACATTCCTATGAGACTATAAATTAACCCTAAAAAACTAGATCACAGGGGCGAAAGTGCCACTTTATTTTCGATTGAAAATGTAGTGATATATATGGACGCATTTATTAAGGATTTTTTTTTTCTCTTCGTTTACTGAGGTGCACAGCTTTGTACAATGGTTGACCTATGAATTAGTGCGACGCGCATTTCAGTGTATAAATGGGTTGACCAAAGTGTGTCCAAATCTCCTAACTTAATCCTTTCCTTATTCATTAATACCAGTGTAAGAAACACAGGAGACAAAACAGTGGCCGTAAGCTACAATGCATCACGAGTGGCCTCCTACAGCTGGAATGTACTGAGCACATCGTGCCACAAATGAAATAGCAGAAGAATGTCATATGGCATAGCGAGCTGAAATGTTTCACAAGGACTAACGAGCAGCATAGTGCATTTTGCCAAGAGTGTAGCTATATCTAGTGTACATGAATTATGTAGAAAAGGAAATATCATCAATGGAGAGTAATATATAGGCACCAATCATGAAATAAAAGTAGGATGTACAGGTAAAAACACAGGAACATCTATAGATGTGATTTGTAGACATTACAAGAGATTAAAAAAAAAACAAATTGGGATACTATTCGGTATACCAAAATATTGCACATTAGCTACAAGCCTTTGACACGGTATGTGTTGGCTCTACCATAGTAGCTGAAACAAGACGTGACTTAGGCACCACACACAGGCATAGAGCGATCAGGAGCAAAGTCATCACTTAGCGCAGCCCAAAGGGACCAGGGATGGAGCAATCTTCTCAATACGACACAGGTAAAACCTGCCAGGATCGGACAGAGGATTAGTGATATGTAACTGGAAAAAGTGCAAGTGTAGAATTTGAAAGTGATCATTCAGAGAATGAAGAAGAGGAGACCATGCAGGGGATAAAAGCTGCAAATAAAAACCTGAACTTTTGTCTTTTAGAACTTTGAAGCTGAAGATCATTACACGATGCAAGGTTTTCCTGACATTGGCGATGGGAGATGCATAATATATGTAGCCAAGAAAAGCAGCTAAGAAGGGACCAGGTTCATGAGAAGTCTTCTCTGCTTCAAGGAAGGTTACAACATACATGATCTTATCCCGAGACAGAAGAAAGTTCATGTTCACTTGAGGAACTGATTTGTCTTTCGACTTTCTTCTGCTTTATCTTCTGAGCAATGTCCACTTTCTTCTCAAAGTAGCTGACTAGAGCTTGCTCTGTCAACATTGAAGCCAGAATCTGTTCAAAGGAGATGGACCATTCAGCATCAATGGTGCTGCCATACTTGGATGTCACATTACCGGGCTCACACCCAACTAACACTGTGTCATCTGCAATATCCTCACACTGTAGAGAGCTGGCGCTCACCATAGAATAGGAGGACACGGAGGTATCATCCTTGGTTTCATCATCAGAGGTGGGCTGTGTAGGAGGGCTGTTTCTCTCTCCATCTGCTACCACCTTTTTTAGTTTTTGGATATCATCTTGGGTGATTGCTGACTGGGAGTTGCCAGGAACGGGAATAGGTTCTGTAGACTGCTGTTCTTTTGTGGTCCGTGGCTCCAGACTGGAGCTCTGTTCTTCTTCTTCACTAGAGGGTTCCCTTGTTAGATTTGTTTGCCCATCCTCAGCATTTCTAAGGGGAGGATTGGAGAATTTCTTTCCCACCTCACCAATCCGCAGCAGAAGACTAGCCACTGTGGCTATGGCATGGTAGAGTTCTTGTTCCACTGGGTCCTCGCTGAACATATTGTAGAACGTCTTGCATAGCTCAATAAATTGCTCCTGTGGAGAAAAAAAAAAAAATGTATCAGATAAAGGGTACTGAAAATAAGTGCTGCTGGTCTGCATCTCCCTCTGTCGTGCAGGGGGGGTGCCGTCCTGACCTGTGCAGTTGCTGTCTCTGGGCTGGGAGAGCGGAGTCCTTTATGAGGATCCGTCGTCCCTGTGTGATGCGCTGCCCTCAGTAAAATAGAGAATTGAGTAATGTAAATAAAAGATGGTAGATGTGGTCTGAACTACAGACTACGTGTGCCTCCAGCGACACTAAGCTAAAACAGAATATCTACGCCCACGCTCGGGTGTATACTGCAGGAAGGAGGGCTCAATTCTAATCTTTACTTAGTGTCGCCTCCTAGTGGCAGAAAAAAGAGAATTTTGTTTACGTACCGTAAATTCTTTTTTCTTTAATCATCAATGGGAGACCCAGACAATGGGGTTTAGGGCACTGCCCTCCGGAGGTCACACTAAGGTACTACAAGTTTGTAGACACCACCCCCTCCGCTTATAAACCCCTACCGCAGGGAACATCCTCAGTTTGGTCCATAAGCTGCGAGGAGACAAATAAACCACACCCGAAACGTCGGGAAGAAACCGTGCACAAACGGTTCAACAACCCGGATAACACTGTCCCAACAGGGAACAGATCAACTGCAAAATATGCAACGGAACAACTGGGTGGGTGCTGGGTCTCCCATTGATGATTAAAGAAAAAAGAATTTACGGTACGTAAACAAAATTCTCTTTTTTCTGGTCATCATAATGGGAGACCCAGACAATGGGGATGTCCTAAAGCAATACCCCAGGGCGGGAAGAGTTCCTCAAAGACGGATAACACATGGTCCCCCTCAAAGGTGGGCAACCGCCGCCTGGAGGACCCGCCTGCCCAAACTTGCATCCGCAGAGGCATGGGCATGCACCATATAGTGCTTAGAGAAAGTGTGCAGGCTGGACCAGGTGGCTGCCTGACACACCTGTAGAGCGGAAGCTCGATGTCGCAAAGCCCAGGAGGCACCGACAGCTCTGGTAGAGTGAGCCTTCAATCCCACCGGGAGAGGCAATCCAGAAGACCGGTAGGCCTCCTGAATGGGAGCCTTGATCCATCTGGCCAAGGTTGACTTCGATGCCGCGGATCCCTTACAGCGACCTGTCGTCAGGACAAATAATGAATCCGAACTCCGGAAGGAGGCAGTCCTGGACACATAAATGCGTACAGCCCTCACGAGATCCAGAGTATGGAGATCGCGCTCGACCTGATGAACGGGAGCGGGGCAAAATGATGGGAGAACAATCTCCTGGTTCAGGTGAAAAGTGGAAACCACCTTTGGCAAGAATTCTGGCCGCGGGCGTAACACCACCTTGTCTTGGTGAACCACCAGAAAGGGCGACTTGCACGATAGTGCAGCCAATTCTGAGACCCTTCTCAGAGACGTAATCGCCACCAGAAAGACCACCTTCTGGGACAGACGAGACAGAGAAATGTCTCTCAGCGGCTCAAACGGCGGTTTCTGCAGTGCCGCCAGGACCATGTTAAGGTCCCAAGGGTCCAGTGGTCGCCTGTAGGGCGGAACCACCCGAGAGACCCCCTGCAGAAACTGACGGACCTTGGGAAGGAGCGCCAAGCGCTTGTCAAACAGCACTGAAAGAGCTGACACTTGACCCTTCAAAGAGCCCAGGGATAACCCCAATTCCAACCCCGACTGAAGGAAAGCCAACAATGTCGGAATGGACAAGGGCCACGGGGACCGACCACCCGAGGCACACCAGGTGAAGAAAATCTTCCACGTTCTGTGGTACATCTTCCTGGAAACAGGCTTCCTAGCCCGAGTCATAGTGGCAACAACCGTAGGAGAGAAGCCCCTGGACGTCAGCAGCCAGGCCTCAAGAGCCATGCAGTCAATCTGAGGGCCCTGGAATTGAGGTGGAAGAATGGGCCTTGCGCGAGCAGATCTGCGCGTTCTGGAAGAGCCCACCGGAGTCCGCCTGACAGTCGCCACAGGTCCGGATACCAGGACCTCCTGGGCCAATCTGGAACCACTAGAATGGCTACCCTGCACTCCGACCTGATCTTCCACAGAACCCTGGGAATCAGAGCTAGAGGCGGGAACACATACGGAAGATGGAATCTGGACCAACTCAGGATCAGGGCGTCTGCCCCCAGAGACTGAGGATCCCATGATCTCGCCATGTATTGCGGCACCTGATGATTCAGCCGCGAGGCCATCAGATCCACGTCCAGAGTGCCCCATCTGCTGCAGATGTCCCGAAAGACTTCTGGATGAAGGGACCATTCTCCGGCGTCCATCCCCTGCCAGCTCAGGTAGTCGGCCTCCCAGTTCTCGACCCCTGGGATGTAAACTGCGGAGATCAGGCAGTCGTTGTCCTCCACCCAGGATAGAATGCGGTGGACTTCGGTGAGGGCCTGAGCACTTCTGGTCCCTCCCTGATGGTTTATATAGGCGACGGCCGTCGCGTTGTCGGACTGAACCTGAATGGGCTGTCCTGACAGGAATTTCTGAAACGCTAGGAGCGCCAGATAGACCGCCTTGATCTCCAGCACGTTGATCTGCAACTCCGACTGAGTCCAGAGGCCTTGAGCCCTGTGGTGTAAGAACACCGCACCCCAGCCCGTCAGACTGGTGTCGGTGGTCACCACTAACCATGACGGTTTGAGGAAGGACCGGCCCCGTGACAAATGACGTGGCTGGAGCCACCACTGCAGGGAAACCCTGGTCGGTTGGGAAAGTGTCACCAGCCGATTCAGAGAGATCGTCCTCTTGTCCCATCTGCGAAGAATCTCCAGCTGGAGAGGACGGAGGCGAAACTGCGCAAAAGGCACTGCCTCTATTGCAGCTACCATGCGCCCCACCAGCTTCATCAAGATCCGTAGGGATGATTGTGGTGACAGGAGGACTGCTTGCACTCCTGATTGGATCGCCATCTGTTTGACTCGTGGCAGAGACACTAGGGCTGAGTCCGTGTGGAAGTCCATGCCCAGATATGTCAGTGACTGGGTCGGAACCAGGGTCGACTTCTGGATATTGAGAAGCCACCCGAACTGTTCCAGAGACTTCATGGTTACCTCCAGGCTTTGCCGACAAAGGTGTTCCGATGGCGCCCTGACCAGCAGGTCGTCCAGATAGGGTATTACGGCGTGCCCCTGCACGTGCAGGAGAGCCATCATGGAGGCCATCACTTTTGTGAACACCCGCGGTGCCGAGGCCAACCCGAACGGCAGCGCCACAAATTGGAAGAGTTCTTCCCCCACTGCGAATCTCAACCAGCGCTGATGAGCCGGTGCAATGGGCACGTGAAGGTAAGCGTCTCGGATATCTATGGACGCTAGGAAGTCCCCCTGTGACACAGCTGCGATCACGGAGCGCAGTGATTCCATACGGAACTTCCGAACCAACACGTGATGGTTGAACAACTTTAGGTCCAGAACCGGGCGGAAGGATCCGTCCTTTTTTGGGACAATGAAGAGGTTGGAGTAAAAACCCCGAAACCTCTCCCCGGAAGGCACCGGGACCACCACTCCGTCCCTGCGGAGACCCTCCAACACCAGGTGAAAAGCCTGAGCCTTTTCTGGGGATGGGACCGACCGATGGAATCGGGGTACCGGCTTTGACGTCAGCTATATCCTGTAACCTCGCGAGACCACGTCTCGAACCCACTGATCTTGAACGTGAAGTAGCCACCTGTCCTGAAAACAAGACAGGCGACCCCCCACCTGTGGGGAGGCAGGAAGGGAGAGCGAGTCATGTAGAGGCGGGTTTGGGGGTGGCAGCCGCTGCCCCCGCCGGCTTCTTTGGACGACTCTTAGAGCGCCACTGAGAAAAGGGCTTGCCCCCTCGGTCCGTGCGAGCGGACGGTGCTGATGACTGTGAGCTGGAACGAAAGGACCACTGCTTTGGGTTCCTCTTAACGGTGTACCGTGGCTTAGGTTTATTCTGCGGGATCTTAGACTCAGCAGAATCCTTTATCAGCTTGTCCAGTTCGGTGCCAAAAAGCCTGTCACCAGAGAACGGAAGATTCTGCAAAATCTTCTTAGATGTGGCATCTGAGTCCCAAAGACGCAGCCACAACAACCTGCGAATCGCAATAGCATTGGCCGAAGCCACAGCTGAGCGAGTGGCAGTTTCCAAAGTTGCCGTCCTGGCGTAGTCCGCATAGGCCTTTGCCCTTTCGGTAAGCGCCAGGACCTCTGGACTGGACCTTGCCAGGTCAGTGATACCATCCAAGCATGTAGTAATCGCTTGTAAGGTCCAGACCGTGGCAAAATTAGGGGCAAATGAAGACCCCACAGCCTCATAGGAAGACTTGGCGAGTTGCTCGACCTGTCTATCAGTCGCATCCTTCAGCGAGGAGCTATCAGAGGCAGAGAAAAGGGAGCGTGCAGCAATCCTGGTCATGGAAGCGTCCACCTTCGGGGACTGCGACCACTCCTGAAGCACCTCCTGGGGGAAGGGGAAGCGATTGTCCTTGGGTTTGCGGACATAACGCCGCCCAGGATGTAACCTGGGAGCTCTAACCACCCTTCCAAAGTTAGTGTGGTCCATGAAGGAGCCACTTGGTCTAGCCTCCGGCCGCAGCCATTGATAGACCTCCTTCGGGTGTACAGTCACCTCCTCAGGGGTGTCACGAGACGTAAGGCCTCGTTGATAGAGGACACCAAATCCTCCACCCCGTCTGGTGGTTCAGACACAGACACAGACCCGAGAGTCGAACCCCCATCATCTTCCTCACCATCAGAGGAAGAATCCTCCTCCAGAGAGAGCCTGGAGCTCGGGTGAATCCTCACGACGAGCCCGCTTAAGGGGTCTCACAGCAGAAGAGGGAGACACCCGGGGGTAACTGGAAGGAGTAGCTGGGCTTTCCAGCCTCCTATTGAGTGCCTCCAGGGACTGCGACATGGAGGACAGCTGGGACAACAGAGATTCATTGATCTTATTCTGAGTTTCCCATGGCCCTGGGATCACCAGAACCTCAGGGTACAGCACCGGAGCTGCTGTCTCAGCAGTGTCAGTCCGGGCCTCTGGGCGTCCGCAGTTATTGCAGGAGCCCTCCACCAGAGTCCCATTGCATGTAGCACAGGTAATGGTGGTATCTGCCGCCTTAGCAGCACGCTTCCTAACTGAGGACATCGCCACAGCAGGGGAAAATAAGCCAAATTGTGCAGACAAAACCGGGAATCCCGGTGGCTTACCGACCGCAGCGAAGCGGTAGGAGGAAGCGGTGTGTGTGTGTGACCTCCGCGAGAGTTTCCGGTCTCCCCTGGAGTGCAGACGCACGCTGCAGACAGATCCCAGCCGGGAAGTGAGGGGTAAAGATGGCCGCCGACAGTGAAACTGTGGGCGGCGCCGAAAACACGCGGGAAGCACACACACACGCCCATCGATGAGGTCACCGCACGGGCTGCTTCCCATCCTCCAAGCAGCCTCAGTATGAAGGCGCCAGAGCCCGCAGCGCGGGAAGTAGTGTGAAATACAACACACAGACTGCATGCACAAACAAACATCCGCAGCCTACAGCCTCAGCCCCTGCGACACACAGGGCGGTCAGCCAGGGTAACCCCAGCACAGGGTACACCTCCAGATCCGCGGACCCGAGAGTAGCGCGCAGTCTGAGTGTCAGGACACAAAGTGACAGACACTACCCCCAGGCACACAGGAGACACAGAGTGCCTCAGTGCCGGTCCGGTCTGTAAGCACCATTTAGGGAGGCCTCGGACGGGGGTTCAGCACCAGTCCGGAGTGTAAGCACCATTTAGGGAGGCCTCGGACTGGGCTGGCTCCAGTCCGGTCTGTAAGCACCATTTAGGGAGGCCTCGGACGGAGCGGAGCTGTGCAAGGCTCCCATCTCCCACTCTCCAGAGCCCCCCAGAGAGGGATGGAAAGGAGCGCAACAGCGTACCGGGAGAACACAAAGTGTCCAGGCTCTAGGCCCTCCGGTACCTCCACCTGCGTGTTCCACAAGGGTGAGCGGGGAGGCTGTCGCAGGTCCCGACCGGAACCATTTTACCTTGTCTTCAGACGCCATCACGTAAGTTGTGAGAATGCAGTGAAGTGCAAGCAAAGCGTGATCCTCCGAGCACACTAAGTTTAAAACTGAGGATGTTCCCTGCGGTAGGGGTTTATAAGCGGAGGGGGCGGTGTCTACAAACTTGTAGTACCTAGTGTGACCTCCGGAGGGCAGTGCCCTAAACCCCATTGTCTGGGTCTCCCATTATGATGACCAGAAAAGCATACACCCATGGTCCTGTGTCCCCCAATGATGCGACGGAGAAACAACATTTAACAAAACATTAAATATTTCCCAGATCCATACATTCCTTGACCAAGAAACTGCAAAAACAATTGTGCAATCCTTCATCTCCCGCCTGGACTACTGCAACCTCCTCCTCTCTCTCTAGCACTTTTGCACTCCTACAATCCATCCTAAAAACCTGCTGCCAGAGTAATCCACCTGTCTTCCTGTTATTTCCTGGCCTTTTCGTAGCTGTCAATCCCTTCAGTGGCTTCCCATTACCCAGAGGCTCCAGTTCAAAACCCTAACTGACATACAATGCCATTCACAACCTTTTTCTTCCGTACATCTGTGACCTAGTTCCCCTAAATTACCTACATGCAACCTCCGATTCTCTTAACATCTCCTCCTCTACTTCCCTCTTATCTCCTCTTCCCCCACCCACATACAAGATTTATCCTGTGTTCCCCCCATCCCCCCCTCATATTCTGGAAAACTCTATCCCAACACATTACACTCTCACCTACTGCGGAAACCTTCAAAAGCAAGCCGAAGACCCATCTCTTCTGACAAGCCTACACCCTGAGGTTGTCTTTGGACCACTATACTAAAGCACGACCATCCCTACCCTCTCCAATGGTATCCTCACCCATCCATTGTAGACAGTGAGCCCTAGTGGGCAGGGTCCTCTCTCCTCTCTTTCTGTATCTTCACCCAACCCTTGTAGACTGAGCCCTCACAGGCAGGGTCCTCTTTTTTTCTGTACCTGTGTGTGCCTTGTATTGCTTATAATTATTGTACTTGTCTATGTATACCCCTTTTCCATGGAATATATGGTGCTATAATAAATATTAAAATTCCATCCTGAAAAAAAAAAAAAAAGACACTACACTTTACCAGTCAGATGGATAAGCAAAGCTGAAGCTATGGTAGTGATGACATATCGACCACCGGATGCCTACCCTGTAGCCACTCAGTGGCCATAGAGGAAGGTGACAAGTAGTCATGACATGACTACCGTTCTGGTGGACACTGCCAGAGAAGCATTGCTGGAGCAGGCAGGGCTATGGAGTCGGTAAGCCAAACATCTGACTCAGACTCATAAATTTCTCTGAATCCGACTGACACCACAGCCCTAATGGTACCTTTACACGCGGCAACATTTCTTGGGTGTCAACAGGTAACTTACTGGCTGCAGTGAAATCATGGAGACAAGGTTCTATCTTGTTGCTGTGTACAAATGGAATCATGTCTCCATGATTTCACTGCAACCAGTAAGTTACCTGTTGACACCCAAGAAATGTTGCCGCGTGTAAAGGTACCATAAGAGCAGGGAGCTTATTTTCTTTATTTATCAGGATGGCTCCACTGATCATTTTTAATAGAAACCTTCTTTAAATTAGTGGCAAACAGGAAAGGAGGGAATATAAAAATAAAATAGTTTTGGAATATCTAAGATCTTTACACTGGCCAGAAAAACTTTATATCTCACCTGATTCATCTTGGGTATGTCCTTTATAGTCTCCTTCTTCTGCTCCTTCTCATTGGCCCACATGCGCAGTAATACTTATAGTCTGGAGCACTGGTTGTTTTCTCCTCTAACACAGGAAAATATTATTATTACTTTCTATTCACTAAATCTCCCTTATTCTCTGTGCTGTAAGTCTTTGATGTATACTGTACGGAGTTTATGAGCCTTGTATTTGTTTTGTATACAGTGGAGCCAAAAAATATCCCTTAAACTAGCCTAGCGTTCAGTGACCACAGCTTCAGTACTGACCTATGTATCTGGTGTGCTAGTCTCTGTTTCTTGTTCTATTAGAATTGGATATGAAGTATGTAGGTTAAACACATGCTCACATCTGCATATCCACAACTGTAGCCCTGACCTGTCTGGTGTGTTCCTTTATAACTGCCAACTTGTGTTGATATATTACATATATGAATGCAATAATGTGCATTCATATATGTGATATATCAACACAAGGTGGCAGGTACCAAAAAACACACCAGACAGCTCAGGGATAAAGTTGTGAAGAAAGTAAAGCAGGGTTAGGTTATAAAAAATTAGCCCACGCTCTGAACACATCACAGACCTCCATTCAATCCATCATCCAAAAACGGATGGATTATGGGACAACTGCAAACCTTCCAAGACATGGCCATCCACCTAAACTGACATCCCAAGCAAGGGGAGCACTATTTAGAGAGGAGCCAAGAGGCTAATGGTCACTGGAGGATGTGCAGAGATCACAGCTCAGGTGGGATAATCTGTCTACAGGACAATTATTAGTTGTTTAGACCACAAATCTGGCCCTTATAGAAGAGTGGCAAGAAGAAAGACATTTTTAAAAGCAAGCCATAAGTCGTCCAGTGTGCAGTTTGCTAAATGCCATGTAGGGGAAACAGCGAGCATGTCGAAGAAGATGCTCTGATCAGATGAGGTAGAACTTTTTAGTCGGAACACTAAAACTGCACTTCACCCTGAAAACACCATCCCCACCATCCCCACCATCACATATGGTGGTAGCAGCATCCTGCTGTGGGGAGACTTCTTTAGCAGGGACAGGGAAGCTGGTCAGAGTTGATGGATGGCGCTAAATACAGGGTAATACTGAAAGAAAACCTATAAGAGGCTGCAAAAGACTTGAGACTGGGGCGTAGGATCACCTTCCATCACCTTCAGGCTATACAGTGACCCTAAACATCCTGCCAGAGCTATGATGGATGGTTTAGATCAAAGCAAATTCATGTGTGACAGTCCAGACCTAAATCCCATTGAGAATCTGTGACAAGACTTGAAAAATTGCTGATCACAGACGTCTCCATTCAATTTCCCTGAGCTTCAGAAGTAACAATAATAATAATGATTATTAATGAGTAAAAATGTCAGCCTCTAGATGTGTAAATGTAATACACACTGAATTCAAAATATTTTCAGCAGTCATTGTGGTGAAAGGTGATCCTACAAACTATTGGCTCACTGGGGAGGGGCTGAATACAAATTCACATCAAATTTCAGATTTGGGTTTATAAAATACTCAGAAAGCCATGCATCACCTTTAGGCTATGTTCACACATAGCACTTTTTTTGAGCAGGCGCTTTTACCAGCATTTTGCACCCGCGCAAAAAAAACTGTGCTTTTCATACAGCATGCTTTTTTACAGTCCAGGGAAGAAGTGATGAAGAGGGGGAGGAAGAATCCTGCTTCCTCCTCCCCTCTGTGACATGTCTGCCAGCCCCCATTTGATTTTGCAGTGTATTAATATACACTGCGAAATCAAAATTAAATAAAGCCAAATGTATTAAAAATAAAGAATGAATACTTACCCTTTCCGACTCCTTTTCATGTTCTCCGATGCAGAGCCTAGGCCAGGTACCGATCGCCAGGACCTTGCATGACGTCAGCGATTAAGTCTTGGGAGCTAATTGGCCGCTCGCGGTCATGTGACATGTGACAATCAGCTTCCAAGACATCATCACTGACGTCATGCAAGGTCCTGGCGATCGGTATCTGGCCTTCGCTCTGCATCGGAGAGCGCGAAAAGGCGTTGGAAAGGGTAAGTATTCATTCTTTATTATTTTTCATACATTTGGCTTCATGAAATTTTGATTTCGCAGTGTATATTAATACACTGCGAAATCAAATGGGCCGGTCACACATGTCACAGAGGGGAGGAGGAACCAAAATTCTTCCTCCCCTCTGGGATATCAGATGTAGCAGTGCTGGACCCTATGGGAAAAAGCGTGGAAGGGCCCTGACGTCAGAGCGCCTGTCCCGCCTCCTGCGGTGATGTCAGAGCCTTTCCCCGCCCAGCTCCATGTTATGCTGTGGAGGAGGGCGAGGAAAGGCTCTGACGCCAGAGCAGGAGGCGGGATAGCCACCCGGGGCAGTGATAAGCAATACCTCTGGCATGAGGACATCGGCGGTACAGAGACACAGACTGCAGCACAAGCCTATATATCGGGGTACCAGCCCCACAGAGCCATAGGGGACCCCTTGCCTGAATGCAGCAGACATGCTGCACTCAGTGCTGCACTTAGATTCACATCCATGGGGGAAGGGGTGATGACAGGTCCTCTTTAATTACAGCCAGCCAAGTATATGTGCTTTCATCATTACATCTATATGTGATACTACACGCCTATAAAATATTAGTATATTATGAGGCAGGAAAGAGTTGAGCAATAAAAGAAAAGGAGAAAAGAGAATTTTGTTTACGTACCGTAAATTCTTTTTTCTTTAATCATCAATGGGAGACCCAGACAATGGGGTTTAGGGCACTGCCCTCCGGAGGTCACACTAGGTACTACAAGTTTGTAGACACCGCCCCCTCCGCTTATAAACCCCTACCGCAGGGAACATCCTCAGTTTGGTCCATAAGCTGCGAGGAGACAAATAAACCACACCCGAAACGTCGGGAAGAAAACCGTGCCCAGACGGTCCAACAACCCGGATAACACTGTCCCAACAGGAAACAGAACAAATGCAAAACATGCAACGGAACAACTGGGTGGGTGCTCGGTCTCCCATTGATGATTAAAGAAAAAAGAATTTACGGTACGTAAACAAAATTCTCTTTTTTCTGGTCATCATAATGGGAGACCCAGACAATGGGGATGTCCTAAAGCAATACCCCAGGGCGGGAAGAGTTCCTCAAAAGACGGATAACACACGGTCCCCCTTAGAGGTGGGCAACCGCCGCCTGGAGGACCCGCCTGCCCAAACTCGCATCTGCTGAGGTATGGGCATGCACCATATAGTGCTTAGAGAAAGTGTGCAGGCTGGACCAAGTGGCCGCCTGACACACTTGTAGAGCAGAAGCTCGATGTCGCAAAGCCCAGGAGGCACCGACAGCTCTGGTAGAGTGCGCCTTCAATCCCACCGGGAGAGGCAAACCAGAGGACCGGTAAGCCTCTTGAATGGGAGCCTTGATCCATCTGGCCAAGGTTGACTTCGATGCCGCGGACCCCTTACAGCGACCCGTCGTAAGGACAAATAAGGAATCCGAACTCCGGAAGGAGGCAGTCCTGGACACATAAATGCGTACAGCCCTCACGAGATCCAGAGTATGGAGCTCGCGCTCCACCTGATGAACGGGAGCGGGGCAAAATGATGGGAGAACAATCTCCTGGTTCAGGTGAAAAAGTGGAAACCACCTTTGGCAAGAATTCTGGCCGCGGGCGTAACACCACCTTGTCTTGGTGAACCACCAGGAAAGGCGACTTGCACGATAGTGCAGCCAATTCTGAGACCCTTCTCAGAGACGTAATCGCCACCAGAAAGACCACTTTCTGGGACAGACGAAGTAGAGAAACGTCTCTCAGTGGCTCAAACGGCGGTTTCTGTAGTGCCGCCAGGACCATATTAAGGTCCCAAGGGTCCAGAGGTCGTCGATAGGGCGGAACCACCCGAGACACCCCCTGCAGAAATTGACGGACCCTGGGAAGGAGTGCCAAGCGCCTGTCAAACAGCACTGAAAGAGCCGACACTTGACCCTTCAGGGAGCTGAGGGATAAACGCCATTCCAACCCCGACTGCAGGAAAGCCAACAATGTCGTGATGGACAAGGGCCACGGGGACCGGCCACCCGAGGCACACCAGGTGAATAAGATCCTCCACGTTCTGTGGTACATCTTCCTGGAAACAGGCTTCCTAGCCCGAGTCATAGTGGCAACTACCGCAGGAGAGAAGCCTCTGGATGTCAGCAGCCAGGCCTCAAGAGCCATGCAGTCAATCTGAGGGCCCTGGAATTGAGGTGGAAGAATGGGCCTTGCGCGAGAAGATCTGCGCGTTCTGGAAGAGCCCACCGGTGTCCGCCTGACAGTCGCCACAGGTCCGGATACCAGGACCTCCTGGGCCAATCTGGAGCCACCAGAATGGCTACCCTGCACTCCGACCTGATCTTCCACAGAACCC
Source organism: Allobates femoralis (assembly GCA_033576535.1). Classification (NCBI taxonomy): domain Eukaryota; kingdom Metazoa; phylum Chordata; class Amphibia; order Anura; family Aromobatidae; genus Allobates; species Allobates femoralis. The sequence continues at coordinate 546,798,796 of JARQOC010000004.1, forward strand.
TGGGAATCAGAGCCAGAGGCGAAAACACATATGGTAGATGGAAGCTGGACCAACTCAGGATCAGGGCGTCTGCCCCCAGAGACTGAGGATCCCAAGATCTTGCCATGTATCGCGGCACCTGATGATTCAGCCGCGAGGCCATCAGATCCACGTCCGGCGTGCCCCATCTGCTGCAGATGTCCCGGAAGACGTCTGGATGAAGAGACCACTCTCCGGCGTCCATCCCCTGCCGGCTCAGGTAATCGGCCTCCCAGTTCTCGACCCCTGGGATGTGAACTGCGGAGATCAGGCAGTCGTTGTCCTCCACCCAGGATAGAATGCGGTGGACTTCGGCGAGGGCCTGAGCACTTCTGGTCCCTCCCTGATGATTTATATATGTGACGGCCGTCGCATTGTCGGACTGCACCCGAATGGGCTGTCCTGACAGGAACTTCTGAAACGCCAGGAGCGCCAGATAGACCGCCTTGATCTCCAGCACGTTGATCTGCAATGCTGACTCCGCCTGAGTCCAGAGGCCTTGAGCCCTGTGGTGTAAGAACACCGCACCCCAGCCCTTCAGACTGGCGTCGGTGGTCACCACTAACCATGACGGCTTCAGGAAGGACCGGCCCCGTGACAGGTGATATGGCCGGAGCCACCACTGTAGGGAGTCCCTGGTCTGCTGTGAAAGGACCACCAGCCGAGTCAGAGAGGACGTCCTCTTGTCCCATCTGCGGAGAATTTCCAGCTGGAGAGGACGGAGGCGAAATTGTGCGAAAGGCACCGCCTCTATTGCTGCTACCATGCGCCCCACCAGCTTCATCAAGACCCGTAGGGATGAGTGTGGTGACAGGAGAACATCCTGCACTCCTGATTGGATGGCCAGCTGTTTGACTCGAGGCAGAGACACTAGAGCAGAGTCTGTGTGAAAGTCCATGCCCAGGTACGTCAGGGACTGGGTCGGAACCAGGGTTGACTTCTGGACGTTGAGTAGCCACCCAAACTGTTCCAGAGACTTCATGGTTACCTCCAGACTCTCTCGACAAAGGTGTTCCGATGGCGCCCTGACCAGCAGGTCGTCTAGATAAGGTATGACGGCGTGTCCCTGCACATGCAGGAGAGCCATCATAGAGGCCATCACTTTTGTGAACACCCACGGTGCCGAGGCCAACCCGAAGGGGAGTGCCACGAACTGGTAGTGTTCGTCCCCCACTGCGAAGCGTAACCAGCGCTGATGAGCCGGTGCAATGGGCACATGAAGGTAGGCGTCCCGGATATCTATGGACGCCAGGAAGTCTCCCTGCGACACAGCCGCGATCACGGAGCGCAGGGATTCCATGCGGAACCTCCGAACCAACACGTGACGGTTGAACATCTTGAGGTCCAGAACCGGGCGGAAGGAGCCGTCCTTCTTTGGGACGATAAAGAGGTTGGAGTAAAAACCCCGGAACCTCTCCCCAGAAGGCACTGGGACCACTACTCCGTCTCTGCGGAGCCCCTCCAACACCAGGTGAAAAGCCTGAGCCTTTTCTGGAGATGGGACCGACCGATGGAATCGGGGTATCGGCTGTGACTTCAGCTCTATCCTGTAACCTCGGGAGACTACGTCTCTCACCCACTGGTCTTGGACGTGAAGCAGCCACCTGTCCTGAAATCGAGACAGGCGGCCCCCCCACCTGTGGGGAGGCAGGAAGAGATAGCGAGTCATGTAGAGGCGGGTTTGGGGGTGGCGGCCGCTGCCCCCGCCGGCTTCTTTTGACGACTCTTGGAGCGCCACTGGGTAGAGGGCTTGCCCCCTCGGTCCGGGCGAGCGGACGTCGCTGATGACTGTGAGCTGGAGCGAAAGGACCACTGCTTTGGGTTCCTCTTAACGGTGTACCGTGGCTTAGGTTTATTCTGCGGGATCTTAGACTCAGCAGAATCCTTTATCAGCTTGTCCAGTTCGGTGCCAAAAAGCCTGTCACCAGAGAAGGGAAGATTTTGCAAAATCTTCTTAGACGTGGCATCTGAGTCCCAAAGACGCAGCCACAACAACCTGCGGATCGCTATAGCATTGGCCGAAGCCACAGCTGAGCGAGTGGCAGTTTCCAAAGTTGCCGTCCTGGCGTAGTCCGCATAGGCCTTTGCCCTATCGGTAAGTGCCAGGACCTCTGGACTGGACCCTGCCAGGTCAGTTATCCCATCCAAGCAGGTGGTGATCGCCTGTAGGGTCCCGACCGTGGCAAAATTAGGGGCAAATGAAGACCCCACCGCCTCATAAGAAGACTTGGCGAGTTGCTCGACCTGTCTATCAGTCGCATCCTTCAACGAGGAGCTATCAGAGGCAGAGAAAAGGGAGCGTGCAGCAATCCTGGTCATGGAAGCGTCCACCTTCGGGGACTGCGACCACTCCTGAAGCACCTCCTGGGGAAAGGGAAAACGATTGTCCTTAGCTTTGCGGACATAACGCCGCCCAGGATGTAACCTGGGTGCTCTAACCACCCTTCCAAAGTTAGTGTGGTCCATGAAGGAGCCACTCGGTCAAGCCTCCGGCCGCAGCCATTGATAGACCTCCTTCGGGTGAACATTCACCTCCTCAGGGGGTGTCACGAGACGTAAGGACTCGTTGATGGAGGACACCAGATCCTCCACCCCTTCTGGTGGTTCAGACACAGACCCGAGAGTCGAACCCACATCATCCTCCTCAGCGTCAGAGGGACGCTCCTCCTCAGAGAGAGCCTGGAGCTCGGGTGAATCCTCACGACGAGTCCGTTTAAGGGGTCTCACAGTAGAAGCAAGAGACACCCGGGGGTAACTGGGAGGAGTAGCTGGGCTTTCCAGTCTCCTATTAAGTGCCTCCAGGGATTGCGACATGGAGGATAACTGGGACAACAGAGATTCATTGATCTTATGCGGAGTTTCCCATGGCCCTGGGATCACCTGGACCTCAGGGTACAGCACCGGAGCTGCTGTCTCAGCAGCGTCAGTCCGGGCCTCTGGGCGTCCGCAGTTATTGCAGGACCCCTCAACCAGTGTCCCGTTGCATGTAGCACAGGCAATGGTTGCATCCGCCGCCTTAGCAGCACGCTTCCTAACTGAGGACATGGCCACAGTAGGGGGATATAAGCCAATTTTTACAGACAAAAACCGGGATTCCCGGTGGCTTACCGACCGCAGTAATGCGGTGGAGGAAGCGGTGAGTGTGTGTGGCCTCCGCGAGGGTTTTCTGGTCTCCCCTAGAGTGCAGACGTACGCTGCAGTCAGATCCCAGCCGGGAAGTGAGGGGGAAAGATGGCCGCCGGCAGCCAAGCCGAGGGCGGCGCCGAAAACACGCGGGAAGCACACACGCACGCCCACCGATGACGTCACCGTAAGGGCTGCTTCCCATCCTCCGGGCAGCCTCAATAATGTAGGCGCCGGAGCCCGCAGCGCGGGAAAAGAGTGTGAAAATACAACACTCAGACTGCATGTCCAAACACCTGCAATCTACAGCCTCAGCCCCTGTGCGACACAGGGCGGTCAGCCAGGGTGACCCCAGCACAGGGCTCACCTCCAGAACCGCGGACCCGAGGGTAACGCGCGGTCTGAGTGTCAGGACACATAAAGTGACAGACACTACCCCCAGGCACACCGGAGACACACGAGGTATATCAGTGCCGGTCCGGTCTGTAAGCACCATTTAGGGAGGCCTCGGACGGGGGTTCAGCACCAGTCCGGAGTGTAAGCACCATTTAGGGAGGCCTCGGACTGGGCTGGCTCCAGTCCGGTCTGTAAGCACCATTTAGGGAGGCCTCGGACGGAGCGGAGCTGTGCAAGGCTCCCATCTCCCACTCTCCAGAGCCCCCAGGAAGGGATGGAAAGGAGTGCGACAGCGTACCGGGAGAACACTACGTGTCCAGGCACTAGGCCCTCCGGTACCTCAACCTGCGTGTTCCACAAGGGTGAGCGGGGAGGCTGTCGAAGGTCCCAACCGGGACCGTTTTACCTTGTCTTCATACGCCATCACGTAAGCTGTGAGAATGCAGTGAAGTGCAAGCAAAGCGTGATCCTCCGAGCACACTAAGTTAAAAACTGAGGATGTTCCCTGCAGTAGGGGTTTATAAGCGGAGGGGGCGGTGTCTACAAACTTGTAGTACCTAGTGTGACCTCCGGAGGGCAGTGCCCTAAACCCCATTGTCTGGGTCTCCCATTATGATGACCAGAAAATTTTGTGTACTCACTGTAAATTCCTTTTCTCTTAGCCTCTAATTGGGGGACAAAGGACGATGGGTTATGCCATTCTGCCACTAGGAGGCGACACTAAGCAATTTAAAGAAGAAACACCGAGGCTCCTCCCAGCAGTATATAACCCCCTGACTGGCACAGTATAGCCAGTTTTGTGCTAAAGCAGTAGGAAGAAAACTACATAAGCCGATAAGGCAACCATGAACTTAAACAAGAGAACACCAACCACAACAAGGCCAACAGGCCACAGGTAGGGTGCTGCGTCCCCCAATTAGAGGCTAAGAGAAAAGGAATTTACGGTTAGTACACAAAATTCTCCTTTTCTCCTTCGCCTCATTGGGGGACACAGGACGATGGGACGTCCTAAAGCAGTCACGGGGTGGGAAAAACATCCACAACTGAAACACACACACACAGTCTACAGGCTAGCAGCCGCTGCCTGCAGGATGCGTCTACCCAGACTCGCATCTGCCGAGGCCTGAGTATGAACACGATAGTGCTTCGCAAAAGTGTGTAGGCTTGACCAGGCGGCAGCTTTGCACACCTGCACAGCCGTAGCCTGGTGCCGAATAACCCAAGAGGCACCCACCGCGCGAGTGGAGTGAGCCCGCAACCCCGACGGATGGGCAAATTGCGGAGGGTATAAGCTTCTTGAATGGTAAGCTTAATCCACCTGGCAAGAGTGGCCTTGAACGCGGCCATCCCTCTCCGGTGGCCCTCTGGATGTACGAAAAGGGAGTGACTTCCTGAAAAGTGCTGTCCTAGACACAAAGTCGTAGAGCCTGAACCAGATCCAAGTTGTGCACAGCCTTTTCAATGCGGTGCACCGGAGCCAGACAGAAAGATGGAAGGACAATGTCCTCATTCAAAAGGAAAGAGGAAACTACATTGGGAAGAAAAGATGGCACTGGCTGCAGTACTACCTTATCCTGATGAAAGGTGAGGAAAGGTACCTTACAGGAAAGTGCCGCCAGCTCAGATACCCTCCGAATGGAGGTGATCGCCACAAGAAAGACCACCTTCTGAGAGAGAAGTCGCAACGAGACTTCCTTAAGAGGTTCGAAGGGGGGTTTCTGAAGCACTTCCATGACCAGATTTAAGTCCCAGGCCTCCAAGGGTCTCTTATACTGTGAAGCGATAAGTGAAACACCCTGCAAAAAAGTGTGAACCTGGGGCTTCGTGGCCAATTGGCGTTGAAAAGGCAGACAGGGCCGAGACTTGACACTTAAGAGAACTTAGGGAAAGCCCCTTGTGCAGCCCAGACTGAAGTAACCCCAGAACCGCTGGAAGCGAAAAGCGCAAGGGCGGGATATTTCCTGAATCACACCAGGCGAAAAAAGCCTTCCAAGTCCTATGGTAAATCCGGGCAGAAACGGGTTTTCTCGCGCATGCCATAGTGCGCGCAACCTCCTCCGAAAACCCTGCCCGAGTCAAAATTCAGGCCTCGCCATCAAATGAAGAGCCCCTGAGTTCTAGAGATGAAATGGACCCTGTGAGAGAAGATCCGGATGGTCCGGCAGCTGCCAAGGAACGTCTGTGTAGAGTTGTACGAGATCGGCGTACCACGATCTCCTGGGCCAGTCCGGGGCGACTAGAATCACTGGGACGCGTTCCGTTCTGATTTTCTGTACCACTCTGGGAAGGAGGGCCAGAGGAGGAAAGACGTACTAGAGACGAAACAGCGTCCAGTTCTGGACCAGAGCACGAGGATCTCGAGAGCGGGCAAAGTAGTTGGGAACCTGCGCGTTCATCCGCGACGCCATGAGATCCACATCTGTGGTTCCGAACCGATCGCAGATCTGATTGAAGAGCTCCGGATGGAGAGTCCATTCTCCTGAGGCAAGTCCCTGACGACTGAGAAAATCCGCTGCCCAATTCTCGACCCCCCAGAATGTGAATCGCCGAAAGAACAGCCCCTGAGGATTCGGCCCAACGAAGAATCGGTTCCACTTCCTGCATTGCTGACTTGCTGCGCGTTCCTCCCTGATGGTTGACATATGCCACCGCCGTGGCATTGTCCGACTGGATTCGGATGTGCTGACCCTTCAGGAGATGATGAAAACTCCTCAGCACCAAGTAAATGGCTCGGATCTCCAGGAGATTTATGGGTAGAGGGGACTCCTCCGGAGACCACCGACCCTGGGCCGTGAGATGACGAAGCACCGCTCCCCATCCGAGGAGACTGGCGTCGGTGGTTAGCACGTCCCACCGAACCGGCAGAAAAGATCTCCCCTGAAAGAGAGATGACGTAATCAGCCACCAATGGAGAGAATATTTTGTTGCCGCCGATGGCCGGAAAATCCAATGAAGAGTGAACAGGCTGTGATTCCAGGCCGACAGTGGGGCCAGCTGTAATGGACGGAGGTGCAACTGAGCAAAGGGCACTGCCTCCATTGCCGCCACCATCTTTCCCAAGACTCGCATCGCGAACCGAAGGGAATGCGGGACAAGACGCTGAAGTTTCCGAACTGCACAGCGCAGAGAATGAGCCTTGTCCTGAGGGAGAAGCAAAAGTCTCTGAGACGTGTCCTGAACCATTCCTTTCCTAAAAATGTGATCTTACGGCTCGGAACTGGAGAGGATTTTGGTAGGTTGAGAATCCACCTCAACCGCGAGAGCGTGTCCATTGTGACGTTGACATTGTCCTCGCAGTCACTGAACGACCGACCCCGATTGACAGGTCGTCCAGATACGGGATAACCAAAACTTCCCGAGCATGCAGAATGGTCATGACCGCCTCCATGACCTTGGTGAAAACTTGTGGGGCAGTTGCCAACCCGAAGGAAAGAGCAACGAATTGGTAATGATCCTCGTTCACGGCGAAGCGCAAGAACCTTTGATGGGAGTTGGATATCGGGATATGTAGGCAAGTGTCCCTGATATCGATGGAAGCGAGAAACTCCCCCTGCTGCATGGACGCAATGACGGATCGAAGAGATTCCTTCTGAAAGCGCCGAACTCAGACAAACCTGTTGAGTTGTTTCAAATCCAGAATAGGACGGGAGGACCTGCCTTTCTTGGGCACGATAAACAGATTAAAATAGAATCCGTGAAACCACTCGCTTCGAGGCACCGGAACAACGACTCCCGCCCGCTGTAGGGAGTCGACGGCCCGAAATAAGGCTTGTGCCTTTTCCGGCGTTCCCGGAGGGTTGGAAGGAAGGAATCTTCTGGGAGAGCGAGTGTGAAACTCTATGCTGTATTCAAAAGACACCAATTCCCGGACCCACTGATCGTCTGTAACAGCTAGCCGGGGAAGCCGAAAGCGGGAAAGTCGGCCGCCCACTCGGGAAGTGTCTTCCGGAGGAGCAGAGTCAGAAGAGGAGAACCTCTACGACCCGGACTCCTTTGACTTAGTCTGTCTATTGCGGGGCTGCCAGCTTGAACTTGATTTATTGGGAGACTGGGAACCAGTCTGTGCGAGGCGCACGGGACGACTGTGCTGGGCGGGAAACAGACCACCCGGCACAGTTCCGAAAGGACCACAACCTCGTCTGTTGACCCTTGGTGAACTTACGCTTGGGCTTCTGCTAAGGTAGCGAGGTACTTTTACCTCTCGTAGCGTCGGAGATTAGCTTGTCAAGTCTTTCTCCAAATAGACGCCCACCTAAATAAGGCATGCCGGTGAGAGACTTTTTCGAAGCCGAATCCGCCTTCCACTCTCGAAGCCAGAGAGCCCGGCGAATCGCAATGGCGTTCGACGCTGCCACCACAGTGCAATTAGCCGCATCAATAGAGGAGTGCACCAAGAATTCCCCAGCTACAGAAATCTGAGCAGCCAGATCCAACAACTCTGGATCCGCATCCCTGTGACGTAAAGCGGAATGTAAATCACCAACTCAGGTCACAATGGCCTTAGCCACCCACATAGAGGCAATGAGGGAGACAGGGACGATCCTGAAACCTCGAACACTGATTTAGACAAGTGTTCCAGCTGACGGTCAGTAGAATCCTTGATAGACGCACCATCAGGAAGAGAAAGAAGAGTCTTAGATGCCAAACGGGACACCGGAGGGTCCACCTCCGGGAATCTGACCAAGCTTTTGCCACCGCCAGTAAAAAGGGTAACGGGCCTCAATCGCCTTGCGAATACCATACCGTTTATCCGGCTGTGACCAATGTTTCTGCAGAACCTCCTGAATCTCAGGATGATCAGAGAAAACCTTTTGAGCCTTTTAGGCATTGCTCCCACCTAGCCAGAATCCTACTCCACACTGATGAGGGGCAATACCCCGAAACAGCCGTCTGTGGATGGATACCTGGCTCTGTTAATTCCCTTGTCATATCCTTAACCCGTAACTGAGTGGGATATGGACTAAAAGGGCCACTTAATATGATGGTTATGGTGGCAAGGATTCCACCCCAGGGCTAGGTCCTTCCCTGGAGGGATATCCGGCTAGTCCTGTGTTTGAGACTCTTAAGTGAGGCTCCACAGACTTCATTTGCATATTCAATGTTTCTGCAGAACCTCCTGAATCTCAGAATGATCAGAGAAAACCTTTTGAGCCTTTTAAAGGAGACCGCATGGTACGAGGAGGCGACTGGAGCTAGATCAGCCACTGACAAGGCCTGATTAACAGCCAACACCAGGTCGTCCACCATGGCAATGGTATCAGAAGAAGCTGACTCAAGTGGATCACCCACATCCGCATCCGAATCACGGAGCTCACCAGATGAGCGTGACTTATGGGACCCGCTCCGTGCAGGGGGTAGCATGAGATCCCTGGGACGGAGCCGTGGAAGAACTCCTGCGGAGTCTCTTCCTACCAGAACTATAGAGAGGAGGAGTACGAGAGCGTGTCTCCTAGTGACCTTAGCAGTCGTCCGGGGAACCGGGTCGGTCCGAAATGCTGGGCGAAGAACGGGCATGTACAACCCGGATCAGCGTCTCAGAGAGCTGCTGTATGGATTGGCTTACAGATTGAGATAATGCAACCGCCCATTCCGGAGTAGCAGGGTCGCTAGTGGACACATCCTCACCAGTGGGTGCCTGCTCAGAAACAGAGGTACAGGTCTGGCAGAGAGGGGTAGAACAACCGCAGGGCAGCGCCGCCTTGCAGGCAGTGCAAAAGGCATAGTACACATTAAAGGCCTTTGGTGCTCTCTTGTCCTTTTTGCTAGACATCATAGCAAAAATCCCCCTGCTACACACAGAGGTATACACTGCTGAGTGTGAGGCACAAGCAGACAGTTAATGCTGCAGCAGACCGACAATTATTCACTGCTGAGCACACAGAGAGACAGCTTAGGGCTATAGCAGGATATAATCTTGAAATAAGGAAGACGGTACTCACCGGTCTGTTGCTGTGCTTTTATTCAGGGTGCAATATTCACATGGTGCAGGGAGGGGGGGTGTATAGCTGAGGTGACGACGTCATCGTTTCGCGCAGCGTGCGCTTCCACGGGTCACGTGACCCGTGGAAGCGCACGCTGCGTGGACCGGTGCCGTCGTCACCTCAGCTATACACCCCCCTCCCTGCACCATGTGAATATTGCACCCTGAATAAAAGCACAGCAACAGACCAGTGAGTGCCGTCTTCCTTATTTCAAGATTATATTGTATGTTGCCTAGTGACGGGCACCACCTGGCCGAACACAGGTCGCTCCAGAGCTTTCTCTCCGATAAGCCGGCAGCATTGGTGCCCCTGTACCTTCTGTGTTTTGATTGGCTATAGCAGGATATAGATCACTGCTGAGTCCTGTCACCTGAAAGTAGGCTGGAAGTGCAGCGCTGACCCAGAAGCCTGTGTTCCCCTGTCGAGCTCAGACTGTGCTTTCCATCTGTGGCTGAAGATGGCGCCCAGATAGTAAAAGAAGCACCAGAAACGTGGTGGGAGTAGGAAATGCTAGGCCAGTTCCCCCCCAGTGATGCTCAGACCAGGCGAGCACGATTGGTCGATGGGCCAGCTGGGGGCATTCCCTGCCAGGCTGCATCATCACCAGGGGCGGGAACACAATGTGCAGGCTCCAAGCCAGGGCCTAAATTAATACAACAGGCTGCCGACCGAGAGGGGGTCCGGCGCGGAGCGCAGCGCAGGAGACGGGGCGAGCACAGGGGAATACAGGGGAGCACCGGAGGGTAGCGCAGCTTCATACCTCATGACGGTTCCCATCCCTGGACCCTAGAAGGGGCAGGGGAGCGGACCATCCATCCCAATGCAGCCTGACATCTATCTTCTGTGCTGCAGTGGCCAGAGGACCAAGGGATACCTCCTGCAACCCAGATTCCCATCTGTGGGGTCTGAGGAGGGACAGTGCAGCGGTCCAAAGGAATCACCAGCTACAACCCAGAGTCCCAACTGTGGGGTATGGAGAGCAGGAACAAATCATTCATCGATGAGAGAAAATAAACAGTGTCTTGCCTCCTAAGACACTAAGCAAAAAACTGGCTATACTTTGCCAGTCAGGGGGTTATATACTGCTGGGAGGAGTCACGGCGCTTCTTCTTTCAATTGCTTAGTGTTGCCTCCTAGTGGCAGAATGGCATAACCCATCGTCCTGTGTCCCCCAATGAGGCGAAGGAGAAAAGATGATTGCAGCCTCAGACCATCAAGTTTGTATCTTTAGGGACACAGCGGTATACAATATAACTGTATATAGAAAATGGAGGGAAATTTTAGGTTCACCTGAGAAATTGCTATATTCTTGTAATTTAGAAATTGTAATAAGATACAAAATGTAAAAAAAAAAAATACCCTTTTTATCTTGGGGTTCGCTGTTCTCAGCTGCAGATCCATTTCCCGGCCCATCAGAATCTGGAAATTAAACAACATTGCTCTTTTAATGTGAACCAGGCTGAGCTACAATATATCTCATGGGCAAAGGCGATGCTCTCTATAATTACAGGAGACCTTTCTCTCAGATTCTGTAAATCCCCTTCAATCCTAAACACTACAGACAATAAAATGTTCGTCCTATTCTACATAAAAACATAGAAGCCAACCATGCACAATGGCCCAAGAGACGCCAACTACATAATGTATAGCCTGCCTGGTGCTACAATGGTTTATCACATATTATCAGAGAACTTGATGAGTGCACAAAGTAAAGAACTAACCTGGGAACTCACTCTGGAGAATAAGATCCAGTTCGGAGAGATAGGGAGATACTGCAGTCAGAAAAAGAGGGGAGAAAGTTGAAGGTGGTGGGAGTCCAGGATAGATGGGAGAATGGAGAAAAGGGGGAATAAGATGAAGGTAAAGCACTATATATGAGAAAAGAGGAAAACCTGGTGTAAGCTACGCGCCACACAACAGCACACACTACTCAAGTGGGATTTCTCCATACTTCAACAATACGGCTTTATATTTCCTGGGAACGTGCAACTCTTATATCTGTCTTTTTTTGAGCTCCTCTCAGCCGACTTATGATTGAAAGTGGACAGCTCAAGGAGGAATAAAATGCCTTTTCTCCCAGAAGCCACTCTTTCAGTGTGGTGCCTGGATAATATTATGACACTATTAACCTGCAGATTAACACCAAACGCGAGTCTAGTGCAGGAATCTTGAACTCCAGTCCTCAGGCTCCACCAACAGTGCAGGATTTCCTTAGTACTGGACAGGTAGTGAAATCATCACATTTGCACGTTTGATTACATTATCACCTGTTCCATGCTAAGGAAATCCTGAAAACATGCAGTTTGCGGCCCTTGAGGCCTGGAGTTTGAGATCCCTGCTATAGTGGGTGATCCGATCATTGACTGATCGCCATCTTTGCATGCACAGTTATATAGGGAAAACTGTCAATTAATGAGTAGGACCGCCCATTGGACTGATGCAAAAAAAAGACAAAAAAAAAAAACATGAATTTCACTGAATACAAACAGGGTTTACTGAAACTTTAAACATAAAAATGTATATGAATTTGATCAGCTCCTCCTGCTCTATTCCCACCACCTGCAGATCAATGCTATTTTCAACATGATAGGTTCCCTTTAATGAGGATTAGTCATCGGGTCAGATGTAGCCTGATCTTCCTCCTATGTTATGCCCCAAAGTATCCCACCATGCTGTTCCATTCCAGAGATCTTGGCCTTTTTATTTAGTGCTAATTTTTATTTTGTTGCTCACAGTATTCTCTGTGGAGTGTCTTTGGGCTGTCCTGCAATATTATACTGTAAGCATGACCCCCCTTGTAAGGACAGTAAAAATTCGCACCAAATAATATGGACCATATCTCTAGAGTTGTATGTCAGATTCAAAAAAATACAAAAAAAAAAAAATATACATATACCTATTAATAAATAATATATATAAAAAAAACGGAGAACTACGTGGAGCAGCAAGAATACAATAAGAACACAAACTAGCTAGTTTTGACCAACTGACAAATCCTTGGAAGAAAAAAAGAAAAAAAAAAAAAACCTTCCCCCAAAAAAAGTAAATAAAAACAAATCAGTATACAGAAGTCCTTGTATGTCAAGGACCGATTCAGCCATTTCTTATACCAGTTTTCGTGTTCTTCAAAAAAGAAAAACAAAACAAAACACTAGTATGGCTCAGACACATGACCAATATAACCATGCTGCTCCATTCATCCTCTATAGGAAAGCTGGAAATTAGTGAGTACAATGATCAGTCTATCCCTGGCAGGACCAGAAAGAATGAATGGAGCAGTGTTGGACTTTGGCTCCATTCACCACGTTCTCTGGATCAGTGGGGGTTCCAGAAGCCGGACCCCAGTGGTCCATAAATTATTCCTTGTCCTACAGGAGAACTTATATAAAAGATACCATTAAATGCTTATGAAGTGAACACTGCTCAGCTATCTCAGATCCTCCATATTTAATAGCAATACACATGCCCTTTGGTCAGTTTACCTTCGGGAGTCACGTCCTCGGTGAAGAAGTTTGTGGCTTCCAGGGCAGATTCTGTTTCTTCTGCACTGAGAGCTAAAGGGGGAAATTAAGATGAATTTAGATTAATACTTGAAATCAGAGTTAGGTTCCCGAAATGCAGCGTGAACATAGCCTTAGACAGGCAGTAGGCCCTAGAAGAAAATTGTACTAAATTAATCAATGTACCTATACCAAAACCTGGAAACCTGGAAGCAAAAGGTGGCTGGAGTCCTGGGAGAAATTAACAGAAAATTAATGGAATAGCTGAATAGTTGAATATCCACCGACAGATATGAGTTTAAGATTTTTGAGGATACTTGAAATAGAAGCCCTACTCCAAAAGCAAGCCTGAAGGTTCAGATAAAAGAAGTCAATTCAGATAGTGTCCAGGCAGCTATACATGTATAAAAAAAAACAAAAAAAATCAATTGGCAATAGAATGCAGCAGGACAGTTGTGCATCTGCTTTTCTTGGTGAAGGGTCCATCATACACTTTGGTGCAGTAACATATCTAAACAGATCAAGAAATATAACCTACTGGTATTTTGACCCCTGGACAAAAAGAAAGCTATTCCATCAAGTACAAGAAAGGAATCAGAGGACTCTTGGGGCAAAAATCTTACTGCTCTCTGCAAAGGGAAGATGTTTCACATCCGAATGGTCCATAAACAGCGAGAAGAGCTGGAAGACATGTTCTGTGAACGGGTTTGGCTATATTTGAATAAATGATGATTTTTTTGTTTTGTTTAAGAATACATGTAGATTGTTGTTCGTGGAAAAATAAGACATTGCCTAAAAAATAAGCCCTTACACATGATTTGAAGCAAACATTAACCCCTTCCCGACCCTTGGCCTACTGTTTGGGCCATGAAAACAAGTGCCTTCCCGACCCTTGGCCCACCCCCTGGGCCATGGAATGAACGGGCTCCTGCAGGCCGAGTCAGGGTCTCACTGACCTGTCACTCGGCCTGCAGGTACATGGGGAGTTGTACTACACCCCAGGGGGGGTCGATTTGCCCCCACTCCTACCCCCCCGGCTACAGGCGCGGTGATTGGCGCTCAAAAGTGAAAGTGAAAATCACCGCGCCTGTCATGTTTCCCTGCCTGCCGCTGCTCTCCCTACCCTCTGATCAGATCCCCTGTCATCCTATAACATCCCCCCTGTCCCCCACCTCTCTTTCCTGCCCCCCCATCATCTTTCTACCCCCCCTTCCCCCCCCGCTTCCTGTCCCTGCCGCCCGCTTCCTGTCCCTGCCTCCCGCTTCCTCTAGCTGCCGCCCGCCTCCTCCTGACTGCCCCCGCTTCCTCTAAGTGCCCCCCCACATCTAGTACCAGCCCCCCCGATCACCGGAGCGGCGATCGCCTCTCCCACTCACCCCTCCGGTGGCCCACTCCGTCCTGTGACTGCTGCGTCCCGCTCCTCTTCTGCTGTGAGTCCCTCCTCTTCTGCGCCGCCTCCGATCTGACTGCTCTGTGCTGGAGCTGCCAGATCACTTCTACAGCTGGATCCTCAGGATCCAGCTGTAGAAGTGATCTGACAGCTCCAGCACAGTGATCCACAGTGACCATTATGTGATCACTGTAGATCACTGTGCTGGATCTGTCAGATCACTTCTACAGCTGGATCCTGAGGATCTAGGTGCAGGAAGTGATCTGACAGCTCCAGCACAGTGATCCACAGTGACCATTATGTGATCACTGTAGATCACTGTGCTGGATCTGTCAGATCACTTCTACAGCTGGATCCTGAGGATCTAGGTGCAGGAAGTGATCTGACAGCTCCAGCACAGTGATCCACAGTGACCATTATGTGATCACTGTAGATCACTGTGCTGGATCTGTCAGATCACTTTCTACAGCTGGATCCTGAGGATCTAGGTGCAGGAAGTGATCTGACAGCTCCAGCACAGTGATCCACAGTGACCATTATGTGATCACTGTAGATCACTGTGCTGGATCTGTCAGATCACTTCTACAGCTGGATCCTGAGGATCTAGGTGCAGGAAGTGATCTGACAGCTCCAGCACAGTGATCCACAGTGACCATTATGTGATCACTGTAGATCACTGTGCTGGATCTGTCAGATCACTTTCTACAGCTGGATCCTGAGGATCTAGCTGCAGAAAGTGATCTGACACCCCGGGCGCAGTGACCCACTATGTGCATCACTGCGCCTGGGCTGCCAGATCGCTTTCCGCAGCTCGATCCCCATGCATGGGGATCGAGCTGCAGAAAGCAATCTAACAGCCCGGGCGCAGTGATGCACATAGTGGGTCACTGCGCCCAGGCTCTTAGGGCGCCTTCACACTGGCGTTCCCCTCCGCAGCGTTCTGCGGAGGGGAATCGCCATGTGTGCGCCGCGGCCGCCAGCTCCTATCTTTAGAATGGGAGCGCACGGTGCTGCGCTTGACAGCGCATGACCGTGCGCACCCAGTCACTCCAATGTGTGATCTGTGCGCAGGCGTATGCCTGCGCACAAATCACACACTCCCGCCCGCACCAGGACGCAACATGTTGCGTCCTGGTGCGGGCAGGAGTGTGTGATTTGTGCGCAGGCGGATGCCTGCGCAAAGATCACATATGGGAGTGAATGGGTGCGCACGGTCATGCGCTGTCAAGCGCAGCACCGTGCAGTCCCATTCTAAAGATAGGAGCTGGCGGCCGCGGCGCACCCATGGCGATTCCCCTCCGCAGAACGCTGCGGAGGGGAACGCCAGTGTGAAGGCGCCCTTAGATCGCTGCTCTGCAGCCCGATCTCCCTGCATGGGCATCGAGCTGCAGAAAGCAATCTGACAGCCCGCACGCAGTGATGCACATAGTGGGTCAATGCGCCTGTGCTGCCAGATCGCTTTCCGCAGCTCGATCCCCATGCATGGGGATCGAGCTGTGGAAATCGATCTGGCAGGCGCAGTGATGCACATAGTGGGTCACTGCGCCCGGGGTGTCAGATCACTTTCTGCAGCTCGATCACCATGCTGGCGGATCGGGCTCCAGAGTAGCGATCTAAAAGCAAAGGCGATCGAGCGTCGTGGGACCTTCGTTATGGACTACGTCGGAGCGATCGAGCGTCGTGGGACCTTCGTTGTGGACTACGTCGGATCTTTTTATAATAAAGATGGAGTCCGAATTGTGTCTGTGTTTTTTTTTTCAAATAAAAAGATTTTTTTCTGTGTGTATTTATTGACTATTTACCGTACTAGAGATTCCTAATGGCGGGTCTAACATTGGCCCTATATTATGAATCTCGGGCTTAGTGCCAGCTGCCAATAAAAAGCTGGCATTAACCCCTTTATTACCCAGTTAGCCACCGGCACCAGGGCAACTGGAAGAGCGTGGGTACAGCGCCAGAAAATGGGGCTTCAATGAATGCGCCATTTTCTGGGGCGGCTGCGGGCTGCAATTCGCAGCATGGGGGGCCCAGAACGCTTGGGCCTCTCTATGCTGAGGATTCCAGCCCCCAGCTGCCTAGTTGTACCTGGCTGGACCAAAAATATGGCGGAGCCCCACGTAATTTTTTTTCTAGAATTAGTTCTAGAAATTTTAAAAAAAATGGGCTTCGCTGTATTTTTGGTTCCAGCCAGGTATGACGAGGCAGCTGGGGGCTGGTGGCAGTTCGTAGCTGCCAAGTTGTACCTGGCTGGACCAAAAATATGGCAGAGCCCCATGGGTCCCCCATGCTGCGAATTGCAACTACTAGACTAGTATGTTTATTTACAAAAAGTTTCTTTATTCATTTATACTTCTCAATTTGTGAAGCACATGGTGGCTCAAAGTGCTCACTGTGCATCTAGATATGTTCCCTGGGGGGGGTCTAGTTTCCAAAATGGGGTCACTTGTGGGGGAGCTCCAATGTTTAGTCACACAGCGGCTCTCCATACGCAACATGGTGTCCGCTAGCAATTCCAATTGTTAGCAGACACCATGTCGCATATGGAGAGCCCCTGTGTGCCTAAACATTGGAGCTCCCCCACAAGTGACCCCATTTTGGAAACTAGACCCCCCAGGGAACCTATCTAGATGGATAGTGAGCATATTGACCCCCCAGGTGCTTCACGAATTAATGTAAAAAAAATTTTTGTGTGGAAAACAAGTACTTTTTCATTTTTACAGATCAATTTGTGAAGCACCTGAGGGTTCAAAGTGCTCACTATGCATCTAGATACGTTCCCTGGGGGGGTCTAGTTTCCAAAATGGGGTCACTTGTGGGGGAGCC
Organism: Allobates femoralis; assembly: GCA_033576535.1. Taxonomy (NCBI): domain Eukaryota; kingdom Metazoa; phylum Chordata; class Amphibia; order Anura; family Aromobatidae; genus Allobates; species Allobates femoralis. The sequence continues at coordinate 546,816,027 of JARQOC010000004.1, forward strand.
CCAATGTTTAGGCACACAGGGGCTCACCAAACGCAACATGGTGTCCGCTAACAATTTGAGCTCATTTTGCATTCAAATTGTTAGCGGACACCATGTCGTGTTTGAAGAGCCCCTGTGCATCTCTACATTAGAGCTCCCCCACAAGTGACCCCATTTTGGAAACTAGACCCCCCAGGGAACATATCTAGCTGCATAGTGAGCACTTTGAACCCCAAGGTGCTTCACAAATTGGTCCGTAATAATGAAAAAAGAAAATTTTTGTGGAAAAAAAAAGTGCTTTTTCATTTGTATGGATGAATTTGTGAAGCACCTGGGGTTGAAAGTGCTCACTATGCATCTAGATACATTCCCTGGGGGGTCTAGTTTCCAAAATGGGGTCACTTGTGGGGGAGCCCCAATGTTTAGGCACACAGGGGCTCACCAAACGCAACATGGTGACAGCTAACAATTTGAGCTGATTTTTATTCAAATTGTTAGCGGACACCATGTCGCGTTTGGAGGGCCCCTGTGTGCCTAAATATTGGAGCTCCCCCACAAGTGACCCCATTTTGGAAACTAGAACCCCCAGGGAACATATCGAGATGGGTATTAAGCATATTGAACCCCCAGGTGCTTTACAAATTGATCTGTGAAAATGAAATAGTACTTTTTTTTTTTCACAAAACTTTTCTTTTAGCCTAAATTTTTTCATTTTCACATGGCAACAGCATAAAATTCATCCTAAAATTTGTTGGCCAATTTCTCCTGAGTACACCGATACCTCATATGTGGTCATAAACCACTGTTTGGGAGCACGGCAGGGCTCAGAAGGGAAGGAGCGCAATTTCAGTTTTTGAATGTAAAATTAGCTCCAAAATTCAAATTGCGCTCCTTCACTTCTGAGCCCTGCCGTGCGCCCAAACAGTGGTTTATGACCACATATGAGGTATCGATATACTCGGGAGAATTTGCACAACTAATTTTAGGATCCATTTTATCCTTTTGCCCATGTGAAAATGAAAGAATTGAAGCTAAAAGAACATTTTTGATAAAAAAATTAAAATATCCATTTTTTGTTTCCACTTTGCCTTAGTTCCTGTGAAGCACCTGAAGAGTTAATAATCTTCTTGAATGTAGTTTTGAGTAGCTTGAGGGGTGCAGTTTTTGGAATGGTGTCACTTTTGGGTGTGTTTCTGTCATGTACACCCCTCAAAAGGACTTCAAATGTGATGTGATCACTAAAAAAAATGGTTTTGTAAATTTTGGTTGAAAAATGAAAAATTGCTCATGAACTTTGAACCCTTATAACGTTCTAACAAAAAAATTTTTTTTTTCCAAAATTGTGCTGATGTGAAGAAGACATGTGGGAAATATTTAATAACTTTTTTCTGTCACATATCTCTCTTGTTTATCAGAAAGAAAAATTAAAAATGTGAAAATTGTGAAATTTTCAAAATTTTTGCCATATTTTTGATTTTTTCACAAATAAACACAAAAATTATCGACTTAAATTTAATACTAGCATGAAGCCCAATATGTCACGAAAAAACAATCTCAGAATCGCTAGGATCGGTTGAAGCGTTCCCGAGTTATAACCTCATAAAGGGAGAGTGGTCAGAATTGCAAAAAAGGCCAAGGTCTTTAGGGTCAAAATAGGCTGGGTCCTGAAGGGGTTAATACAAGACCTAGTCTCATTTTCATGTGATTTGTCATTTCTGATGGCAGATGCCATTGTCCGCTTAATAGTATAACACGATCTTCCCATTCTTTTTATAGTGTCACAAAACCCCTTTATATAGACATATCTTCACTTACCAGGGGGCAGGTGTAGTTTGTAAAGGAATTTAAGTTTCTCTGTCATATCACCATGATACATTCCTCCTAAGAATAATACAGAATCGGCATAAAATTACACTTATATGACAGTAAAATTATCTAGCTGAATATAGCAGGTATGTAGACTGTGTAGGGAAATGACCAACAAGGGGGACAAGGAGACAGATATCATGTGTTTGTAAATTTACAGGCAGAAAAACAAAAACAGCAAAATACAGGAATGAAGAATGATAGGGTTATGTGAAGTACAGCAATGTAGTAAGAGACATGTCCAGGGTACATTAAGCACATTAAGGATAGTCCATAAGTAAACCAGCTGACATCATTCTACACTTACCAAGTCCAGTTACAAACTCCTTAAAGTTTATTAGTGAGTCTTTGTTAGTATCCAGCAGGCGGAAGATCCGAGTGGCCAGGATGGACGTGTGGGGGCCAAAAGACCAGGGGGTGAGCTGCACGAACAACTCACGAAACTGATCTAGGTCTATGCGGTATTGTTCTAGATAGGGCAGACTGGGGTCATGGCGATTGCTGGACGTGCGGTTCCCACCCCAATAGCAGCTCATAAGATGCTGAGCCTGAGAAGGAAGAGTTATTAGTGTTACTACAATACATGCATACACAAAACACTTGTGTCTGGATGATTTCTATATGGTGGTTCTTCATGAATTCTGCGGATTTATGTAACAATACCAGTCAAACCCAGAAACGGAGAAAAAAAAAAAAAAAAAAAACACAACTCCAAGGCTGTGTTCACACGTGACGTATTTGCCACGTATTCTCACAACACTTTTGAGCACTAGCGTAAATGCAGTGAAACGCATTCCAGCAACAGCTGTGGCTTTTGCTGAAATGCGATCAGACGTCGCGTATTCTGGCGTCTTTTGGCGGACACTCTTTCACTGCAAAGTGCGTCTGCAAAAAGAATGACCATGTCAATTCTTTGTGCCTTTTTCAGCGCGCTTTTCCCATAGGCCACATTATAAATTGGGCTCAGAAAAAACGCGCATAAAAAAAGCGCAGCGTGTGAATGGAGTAGAACTTTTTTGCGCAAAACGCGTACAAAAAAGCGCAACTGTAGAAATATGCGGCAAATGCGCCACGTGTGAACACAGTCTAAAGGGGGTTTCTGGGGCAACACATTGATGGTCTCCCCGTAGGATAGGCAATCATTGCGTATTATCCGGAAGTCAAATCACTGGAGCTCTCTTGGATTTCAGAGAGTGAAGGTGCAGCAGTGGTCAGTGGCGCGTCAGGGCATCTACACAAGCACATCGCTGCCAGGTACTGCAGCCTGCCCTACTCAGGTTTGTACACCAAAGTAAAGCAACCCTACACATTACCTTTAAAAAAATAAACCTATACATTTTCCATCTAGTTACTTTTCCTAACTGACCTATGCCCCAATCCCCAAGCCTCCTCCTCTGCCCTTATCATCCAGGTTCTCTTCAGTCTACCTCTACACGAGCATTCGCATGGGCAGCGAAGTTGTATGCGATTTACTTTATAGAGCAATGCTTTCCATGTAACAATGTTTATTAAAAATAAAAACACAGAACTGGTTACTGGGACTTTTTTGTAGACTAACTTTTTTTGTTTCAGGAAATAACACACATGTACATTGACCACAATGAAAAGACTCTGATCCTGTTTTGCATTGAAGTATCTAATGAGCATGTGCTAAGATCATTGAGATGGGAGGGTGGGCAGGGTCATCGCCTATTATTAATGGTGTATTCTTTTGTTCTTAGCTGTGGATAGAGGTGGGACCTGTCATCATGTCTCTAATAAGGAAACTACAGAAAACTCCTGAAATGACAGGAAGCTAGAATGTGAAATAGCCCTGTGAAAATTGCAGGATAAAGAGAATTTTGTTTACGTACCGTAAATTCTTTTTTCTTGAATCATCAATGGGAGACCCAGACAATGGGGTTTAGGGCGCTGCCCTCCGGAGGTCACACTAGGTACTACAAGTTTGTAGCACCGCCTCCTCCGCTTATAAACCCCCACCGTAGGAGACATCCTCAGTTTAGTCCATAAGCTGCGAGGAGAAATAAACCACACCCGAAACATCGGGAAGAATGCCGTGCACAGACGGTGTAACAACCCGGAAACACTGTCTCAACAGAGAACAGATCAAATGCAAACATGCAACGGAACAACTGGGTGGGTGCTGGGTCTCCCATTGATGATTCAAGAAAAAAGAATTTACGGTACGTAAACAAAATTCTCTTTTTTCTGATCATCATAATGGGAGACCCAGACAATGGGGATGTCCTAAAGCAATACCCCAGGGCGGGAAGAGTTCCTCAACAAGACGGATAACACATGGTTCCCTTTTAAAGGTGGGCAACCGCCGCCTGGAGAACCCGCCTGCCCAAACTCGCATCCGCAGAGGCATGGGCATGCACCATATAGTGCTTAGAGAAAATGTGCAGGCTGGACCAAGTGGCCGCCTGACACACCTGTAGAGCAGAAGCTCGATGTCGCAAGGCCCAAGAGGCACCTACAGCTCTAGTAGAGTGTGCCTTCAAACCCACCGGAAGAGGCAAACCAGAAGACCGGTAAGCCTCCTGAATGGGAGCCTTGATCCATCTGGCCAAGGTCGACTTTGAAGCCGCGGACCCCTTACAGCGACCCATCGTGAGGACAAATAAGGAATCCGAGCTCCTAAAGGAGGCGGTCCTGGACACATAAATGCGTACAGCTCTCACGAGATCCAGAGTATGGAGGTCGCGCTCAACCTGATGAACGGGAGCGGGGCAAAATGATGGGAGAACAATCTCCTGGTTCAAGTGGAATGTTGAAACCACCTTCGGCAAAAATTCAGGCCGTGGGCGCAACACCACCTTGTCCTGGTGAACCACCAGAAAGGGTGACTTGCACGAGAGTGCAGCCAATTCTGAGACCCTTCTCAGAGACGTAATCGCCACCAGAAAGACCACTTTCTGGGACAGACGAGAGAGAGAGACGTCTCTCAGTGGCTCAAACGGCGGTTTCTGCAATGTCGTCAGGACCATGTTTAGGTCCCAAGGGTCCAGAGGTCGTCTATAGGGCGGGACCACCCGAGACACCCCCTGCAGAAATTGACGTACCTTCGGGAGGAGCGCCAAGCGCCTGTCAAACAACACTGAAAGTGCTGATACTTGACCTTTCAGAGAGCCAAGGGATAATCCCAACTCCAACCCCGACTGTAGGAAGGCCAGCAATGTCGGGATAGACAAAGGCCACGGTGAGCGGCCACCAGAGGCACACCAGGTAAAAAAGATTTTCCACGTTCTGTGGTATATCTTCCTGGAAACAGGTTTCCTTGCCCGATTCATAGTGGCAACCACTGTAGGAGAGAAACCTCTGGATGTCAGCAGCCAGGCCTCAAGAGCCATGCAGTCAATCTGAGGGCCCTGGAATTGAGGTGGAAGAATGGCCCTTGCGCGAGAAGATCTGCGCGTTCTGGAAGAGCCCACCTGTGTCCGCCTGACAGTTGCCACAGGTCCGGGTACCAAGACCTCCTGGGCCAATCTGGAGCCACTAGAATGGCCACTCTGCATTCTGTCCTGATCTTCCACAGGACCCTGGGAATCAGAGCCAGAGGCGGAAACACATATGGCAGCTGGAATCTGGACCAGCTCAGAATCAGGGCGTCCGCCCCCAGAGACTGGGGATCCCAAGATCTTGCCATGTATTGGGGCACCTGATGATTCAGCCGTGAGGCCATCAGATCCACGTCCGGAGTGCCCCACCTGCCGCAGATGTCCCGGAAGACGTCTGGATGTAGAGACCACTCTCCGGCGTCCATCCCCTGTCTGCTCAGATAGTCGGCCTCCCAGTTCTCGACCCCTGGGATGTGAACTGCGGAGATCAGGCAGCCGTTTTCCTCCACCCAGAGTAGAATGCGGTGGACTTCGGCGAGGGCCTGAGCACTTCTGGTCCCTCCCTGATGATTTATGTAGGCGACGGCCGTCGCATTGTCGGACTGTACCCGAATGGGCTGTCCTGACAGGAATTTCTGAAACGCCAGTAGCGCCAGATAGACCGCCTTGATCTCCAGCACGTTGATCTGCAACGCCGACTCCGACTGAGTCCAGAGGCCTTGAGCCCTGTGATGCAAGAACACCGCCCCCCAGCCCTTCAGACTGGCGTCGGTGGTCACCACTAACCATGACGGTTTTAGGAAGGACCGGCCCCGTGACAGGTGAAGTGGCTGGAGCCACCACTGTAGAGAGTCCCTGGTTGGTTGTGACAGTGTCACCAGCCGATTCAGAGAGATCGTCCTCTTGTCCCATCTGCGAAGAATCTCCAGCTGGAGAGGACGGAGGCGAAACTGTGCGAACGGCACCGCCTCTATCGCCGCTACCATGCGACCCACCAGTCTCATCAATACCCGTAGGGATGACTGCGGAGACAGGAGGACATTCTGCACTCCTGATTGGATCGCAAGCTGCTTGGCTTGAGGTAGGGACACCAGGGCCGAGTCCGTGTGGAAGTCCATGCCCAGATATGTCAATGACTGGGTCGGAACCAGGGTCGACTTCTGAATGTTGATAAGCCACCCGAACCGTTCCAGGGACTTCATGGTCACTTCCAGGCTTACCCGACAAAGGTCTTCCGATGGCGCCCTGACCAACAGGTCGTCCAAATAGGGTATGACGGCGTGTCCCTGCGCATGCAGGAGAGCCATCATAGAGGCCATCACCTTTGTGAACACCCGTGGTGCTGAGGCTAGCCCGAATGGCAGTGCCACAAATTGGAAGTGCTCTTCCCCCACTGCGAATCTCAACCAGCGCTGATGAGCTGGTGCAATGGGGACGTGAAGGTAAGCGTCCCTGATATCGATGGACGCTAGGAAGTCTCCCTGTGACACAGCCGCGATCACTGAGCGCAGGGATTCCATGCGGAACTTCCGAACCAACACGTGACGGTTGAACAACTTGAGGTCCAAAACCGGGCGAAAAGAGCCGTCCTTCTTTGGGACAATAAAGAGGTTGGAGTAAAAACCCCTGAACCTCTCCTCCGTGGGCACAGGGACCACCACTCCGTCTCTGCGGAGTCCCTCCAACACCAGGTAAAAAGCCTGAGCCTTTTCTGGAGAAGGAACCGACCGATGGAATCGGTGTATTGGTTGTGACGTCAGCTCTATCCTGTAACCTCTTGAGACTACGTCTCGAACCCACTGATCTTGAATGTGAAGAAGCCACTTGTCCTGAAAGCGGGACAGGCGGCCCCCCACCTGTGGGGAGGCAGGATGAGATAGCGAGTCATGTCGAGGCGGGCTTGGGGGTGGCAGCCGCTGCCCCCGCCGGCTTCTTCTGACGACTCTTGGAACGCCACTGAGTAGCAGGCTTGCCCCCTCGGTCTGAGCGAGTGGACGCCGTTGATGACTGTGAACCGGAGCGAAAGGACCACTGCTTAGGGTTCCTTTTCACGGTGTACCGTGGCTTAGGCTTATTCTGCGGTATCTTAGACTCAGCAGAATCCTTTATCAATTTGTCCAGTTCGGTGCCAAAAAGCCTGTCACCAGCGAACGGAAGATTTTGTAAAATCTTCTTAGATGTGGCATCTGAGTCCCAGAGACGCAGCCACAATAGCCTGCGAATCGCAATTGCATTGGCCGAGGCCACAGCAGAGCGAGTGGCAGTTTCCAAAGATGCCGTCCTGGCATAGTCCGCATAGGCCCTTGCTCTCTCGGTGAGAGCCAGGACCTCTGGACTGGACCTAGCTAGATCAGTGATACCATCCAAACAGGTAGTGATCGCTTGTAGGGTCCAGACTGCGGCAAAATTAGGGGCAAACGAAGACCCCACAGCCTCATAGGAAGACTTGGCGAGTTGCTCGACCTGTCTATCAGTAGCATCCTTCAACGAGGAGCTATCAGAGGCAGAAAACAAGGAGCGCGCAGCAATCCTAGTCATGGAAGCATCCACCTTGGGAGACTGCGACCATTCCTGGAGCGCCTCCTGGGGAAAGGGAAAGCGATTGTCCTTAGTTTTACGGACATAACGCCGCCCAGGATGCAACCTGGGAGCTTTAATCACCCTTCCGAAATTAGTGTGGTCCATGAAGGAGCCACTTGGTCTAGCCTCTGGCCGCAGCCATTGATAGATCTCCTTGGGGTGTACAGTCACCTCCTCAGGAGGAGTGACAAGACGCAATGTCTCATTGATGGAGGACACCAGATCCTCCACCCCATCTGGAGGTTCAGACATAGACCCAAGAGTAGAACCCCCATCATCTTCCTCACCATCAGAGGAACGCTCCTCCTCAGAGAGAGTCTGGAGCTCAGGAGAAGCCTCACGGGCTCGCTTAGGGGGTCTTACAGCAGAAGTAAGAGACACCCGGGGGTAACTAGGAGGAGTAGCTGGGTTCTCCAGTCTCCTATGCAGTGCCTCCAGGGTTTGCGACATGGAGGACATCTGGGACAGCAGAGATTCATTGATCTTATTCTGCGTTTCCCATGGCCCTGGATCACCTGAACCTCAGGGTATAATCCCGGATTTGCAGACTCAATAGTAGCAGATCGGGCCTCTGGGCGTCCGCAGTTATTGCAGGACCCCTCCACCAGTGTCCCGTTGCATGTAGTACAGACAATGGTGGCCACCGCCGCCTTAGCAGCATGCTTCCCAGCTGCGGACATCTCCACAGTGTGGGGAATATAAGCCAAAGTTCACAAACAAACCGGGAATCCCGGTGGCTTACCGACCGCAGTAAAGCGGTAGGAGGAAGCGGTGTGTGTGTGTGACCTCCGCGAGTTCCGGTCTCCCTTGCAAGTGCAGACACGCGCTGTAGTTCAGATCCCAGCCGGGGAGTGAGGGAGAAGATGGCCGCCGACAGTGAAGATGTGGGCGGAGCCAGGAACACGCGGGAAGAACACACAACACGCCCAGCGGTGATGTCACCATAAGGGCTGCCTCCTCCTCCTCCAGGCTGCCTCAGCAATGGAGGTGCCGGAGCCCGCAGCGCGGGAAATGAGAGTGAATATCACCACACACACTCTCCGACTGCATGTACACATAAAACACCCGCAGTCTACAGCCTCAGCCCCTGTGACACACAGGGCGGTCAGCCAGGGTGACCCCAGCACAGGGTACACCGCCAGAACCGCGGACCCGAGGGTAACCGCGCGGTCTGAGTGTCATGACAGACACTACCCCCAGGCACACAGGAGACACACCAGGTGCCTCAGTGCCGGTCCGGTCTGTAAGCACCTTTAGGGAGGCCTCGGACGGGGGTACAGCACCAGTCCGGAGTGTAAGCACCATTTAGGGAGGCCTCGGACTGGGCTGGCTCCGTCCGGTCTGTAAGCACCATTTAGGGAGGCCTCGGACGGAGCGGAGCTGTGCAAGGCTCCAGGCTCCCCCTATCCAGAGCCTCCATGGAGGGATGGAAAGGAAAGGAGCACGACAGCGTACCGGGAGAACACTAAAGTGTCCAGGCTAAAAGCCCTCCGGTACCTCCACCAGCGTGTTCCGCAGAGGGTGAGCGGGGAGACTGTCGAGGGTCCCGCATGGGACCATTTTACCTTGTCTTCATACGCCATCACGTAAGTTGTGAGAATGCAGTGAAGTGCAAGCAAAGCGTGATCCTCCGAGCACACTAAGTTTAAAACTGAGGATGTCTCCTACGGTGGGGGTTTATAAGCGGAGGAGGCGGTGCTACAAACTTGTAGTACCTAGTGTGACCTCCGGAGGGCAGCGCCCTAAACCCCATTGTCTGGGTCTCCCATTATGATGATCAGAAAACTACCATATTTTCCGGCGTATAAGACGACCCCCAACTTTTCCAGTTAAAATATAGAGTTTGGACTATACTCGCCGTATAAGGCTACCCCCCTCTTCTACAGTATGATCCCCACTGTGAAGCCCACACAGCCCTCCATAAAATATAATGGACCCAACATATAAAATAATGGCCCCTACATGTCTTCACAATGGATAATGGCCTGCATAAAGTACAGCCGTCAAATAGCCCTGAATAAAGTATAAAGGCTTCCTTATAGTCCTTCAAGATTTATCATGCTCCCACGGAGCCCTCCAAATATTATAATGTAGTATAATTGTCTCTATATATATCTATTATATAATTGCCGTAGCGACTTCCGTCGCACACGGCGCTACTTCCGTGGCTTTGTGCGTGGCACGCGACTCACTCGCAATGGCCGCGAGTCTCCCGCCCCGGCGACGACCGACGAGAGCCGAGCCCCGTGGCCGAAAATAGAACCAAGGGCCCGGCCATACTTCGCTCGAAACACCGCTATGTATCTCTATGGGAAGTGAGGCGCTATGCTGATTGGTCGGCGCAGCACACAGCGACCAGTCAGCATAGCGCCTCACTTAAGCGGGAAATTTGAAATTCAAAGTCCTCCATTATATCTCTATGGGAAGTGAGGCGCTATTCTCATTGGTCGCTGTGTGCTGCCGGCGACCAATCAGAATAGCGCCTCACTTCCCATACAGATATAATGGACGACTTTGAGTTTCTAATTTACCGCTGAAAGTGAGGCGCTATTCTCATTGGTCGCCGGCAGCACACAGCGACCAATGAGAATAGCGCCTCACTTCCCATAGAGATATAATGGAGGACTTTGAGTTTCAAATTTCCCGCTTAAGTGAGGCGCTATGCTGATTGGTCGCTGTGAGATCGTTGATTGTTACAAATCGTTCAGGTTCATTATTTGGTCGTCACACGTCTATACGGTAGGCATGATTTGGAGTAGCGTTTCCATTTTTACTTCTATGACATTATCTGCAATCGGCCAATCAGAACGCACTAGCGAGCACCAATCGGAGCTGAGGGGGCATGGTAAAGCACACCTAGGTGGTTTCAGCGTCAAACACCATTCCCCTGACATAGGACGAGTCGTCAAATTAGCTGTTGTGTCACACGTCTCCAACGACCAGCGAGGTCGTTATGTGGGTCTGTATCAATGCTGCGTCGTTGAACAAATCTGCCTGTTTGACTGCTCTCCTGCAACCACGTAGCGACGCACCAGAGATCCCGGCCAAGTCGGATCGTGGTCGTGATCGCTGGAAAGTTGCAGCATGTAAAAGGGCCCTAATGCTTAAAACAACACAGATGTAGTGAGATCTCTACCTGGGTCTGGGAATAGGCAGAAAGAAGTAAAACTTGGAGAAGACCCATGAACATTGGTGACTGTGGTTGCTTACTGCTTATTTTTCAACAATCACAACTATACCCGAGAAGTAACTAAACATACAACAGACCATTATCTGCCCTACACTTTGTGTCAAATAGGAAAATAGACTACCATCTTTAGAGATTAATCTCTAGTGTTTGCCATATTTAAAGAGGACTTGTCACCCCCCCCTGGTGCTCTGCTAACTGAATGCAGTGTGTCTGCTGCACTCAGGGAAGGGGTCCCCCATGTTTCTAGGCCCCCTGCAAGATATTAAAAAGACTTTATAAAGTGTATGGATAAGGAGTCTGGAGGGACTTACTCAGTAATAAGTCATCACTGTTGCTGGTGTCCTCCCCACCTCCAGCCCTCTCTGTGCCACCTCCAGCCCTCAGCAATGACACATACAGGAGGCTGAACAAGAGGGGGCTGGAGGCGGGGAGGACACCAGGGAGCAGGGAGGACTCATTACTGAGTAAGTCCCTCCGGACTCCTTATCTGTACACTTTATAAATTTTTTTTTAACTATTTACAGGGGGGCTAGAGACATGGGAACCGCTTCCCTGAATGCAGCAGACACGCTGCATTCAGTTAGCATAGCACCAGGGGGGGACACAGGTCCTCTTTAATAGTGTGTGGATCAGAATCAAATACCACAATAGATACTAACCTTGAATAGAACGTACATATCTTCGAGCTCTTCCATAGAGAATCCAAGATCAGTGGAAATGGCTCTTACCTATCAGACAAAAATGAGAAGGAATATAAGTGCATATGTGTCATGTATAGGCATAGATAATCTCACTAGAAAAAAAAATAAAAATATGCCATCAGGATAACCAGAATTGTAAATTAAAAGGACAAAACCATGACGCTATGGAAGCTGTGGGTGGCTGCAGCATATATTCATTACATAATTATGTCACCCACTCAAATGAATAAGCAACCATGAAAAACATGATCTGTGAATCCTCCAAAGTGCAAGCCACACCTTGTAGCTGGCTGCCCGCTATAGATAAAACAAAACAGGGGAAACCTACACAAACAAATATTGCAATATGGATGTTATGGTGTGAAGTACAATCTAATTTCTTACCACGCTTCTCTTCGCAGAATCCTCCAAGGACTGGATCACCTTCAGCCTTTGCTTAAACCGCATCTGCTCAATGTCATCTGCTCTCAGACTGCTAAATTTCTACAAGTACAAAATAGGTCAAAATAGCAAATACCTGCAGTAATCCAGATGAAGGCAAAGTAAAACGGGTGCCCAGTGAAAATGAATTAGAACCAATCTGTAGATTGGGTGATAACTTACTAACAGTGGAGGGGGGGGGGGGGGGTTGTAGTTGGGGGCGGCAGACCGTTGGGACTCGCTCATGTTGACAGAAAGGCGTTCTTTTGTCCCATTGGAGGTGCATATGAAGGAACGCTGCTTGTTTCATTCCCTAGGAAATGCCAAGTGCTGCATTTTCCAGGAGCCCCATAGCGCTCTGTTGGAGACAAGGTCTCTCCTTGTGGAGAGTGACATGTCCGGTCTGGCATGCCAAAATGAGGAAACAAATGCCTGCAATACTCCTCTGGGAATTTAAATACATTTCTCAGAGGAGCATTGCAAGATGTTAAGTCTCCTCATTAATGGCATGTGTGAGGCACCGCCGGCATGATCCTCATGGCCGGGGCGCGTCACATGCAGGATCGAGGTATGATCCTGTGCACACTGGCCGGTTTGACTGATAATGCTGTGTGAACCAACTGTGAGACACAGGGTTTCATGAGCCTAATGAGCGGCAGTGAGAGTGGGATGAGATCGAGGAAGCCCTAAGGAATGTAAGGGCTGAGTGCTGACAACCCGGAACACAGGGAGCTGTGTGAAAGGCTGATTACCGGCAGCTAAGGGGGTGTGTCCATGTGGGAGTGGCTGGCACGATAAGAGGCAGCCAGCTGAGTTTGAGTTTCATTCAGATTGGGATTGATTCTGGAAGCTGAGATCCTGCTGAGATTCATCCAGAGATTGCCAGCCTGAGAGCATGTGGGCTGAGAGCAGCCTGAGTGCAGAGCAGTCCAAGGCTCTGTGTGTGGACACGGGAGCATGCTAGCTCCATGCCGGTGCCGAGGTCCGTGGTTGTGTCCGCACCTGGAGGGGGAAGCCGTGGTTGACCCGTGGACGCTAGACCGGACGTGGTTCACCTCACGTCCGGGAAGGAGCCTGTGGGGATGCCTGGTGGAACCTGTGTCACAGGTAGCGAGACCCGGATCCGTGCCCGGTAAGAAAAGCAGTTCCTGAATGATTGTGTGAACTGTGCACCGTGTGTGTAAATCATGCTAGGCGAGTATAGACCGCCCTTGGGACCGACTCAGTGGAGTCAGTTAAAGGTCCTGATGAACCGGAATGAATGTAGCCCTTCGGGAGGCGAATGTATGTAGCCTTTGGAGGCAATCGTATGTAGTGTGCCAGGCGGGCATAGACCGCCTTTGGGTCCGAGTCGGAGTACTCAGTTAAAGGACCTGATGAATCAGAATGTGTTTAACTATGTGTATGAGGGCTTAGGTAATGGCCCTGAATGAGAGATGATGGCCTATATGTAAGACCCATGTATAATGATGTGGGGAGAGAGTGACCCAGCTAGTATGGATGATGTTGGAGGCGTTCCGTCCCTGTGGGAAGAGAGGGAGGCTTGCCCTGCTGCTTGCAGAGGGTACCCGTTCCTCAACCACGACCTCTAATGGTGTGGGTGTGCCTGTGGCCAGAGACAGGGGTCACGAAGGCTCCTAGAAGGGAACCATGGCTGATCCATTAGGGTGCTACTCAGACGCAGGGTACAGTCGTGGACCTGGAGACCTGCCATGAGATGGAGGTTTGGTGGCGACTGATAGCCCGTACCGTGGTGAGTAGGCCATGGTGACGCATGGTTAGCCCGGATTCTACGGTTGACCAGGTCCCTGTTATGGTCATGGAGGGGCCACAGTCCATGGATGTGTTATGATGGGCTGTGAGCAGGTGTGTGATCCATGGACGTTTGAATGATGGATCACATACGGTATGTAAGGTCCCGGTCAGGCAGGAATCCTGACTACGGGTGAATGTATATCATCATGCTGGGGGACTAAAGCCAGGCGGCAGGTACCGCCATTGGGACCCACAGGGCCCGTTGAGGCGTATGTAACGAAGGTCAGAAGCAGGGGTTAAAAAGGGCTCCTAGAGTGGGGACACCATGGTTGAACCAGGTGGACTCTGACCGGGACGTAGGCGGAGATGCGTCCAGGAAAGAGCCCCTTGGGGATACATGACATACCCGGTACTCAGGTTGCTCATTCCCTGTTATGAACCCGGAGGGGTCATCGTTGTACTGTAACGTATGTATAGTGTGAGTAGGCCGGAGGCCGTAGCCACCACGGGAGCTGTTAGTAGAGCTCCAATGGGGACAGAGATGGTTACAGGTCCCGGGTTACTATAAGACGTTATGTGCAATATAAGTGTTATGTAATGTTATATGTAAATGTATGGTGTATTTATGTAAAGTGTTTATAATCAATGTGCTATGTGTCAAACATGCTACCCGGGTTCTGTTACTATATGTGAAAAAATAAACGGGTAGACATTGGTTAAACTTATAAACACGTGTTGTTGTCGTTTTGCAAGCGGGTTCCCCGGTTGCTACCTCACACATGCCAGACCGGACACGTCACTCTCCACAAGGAGAAAGCTTACCCCTTAGATCCCAGTCTTAGCTTCTCATACAGCCAGATCAGATCTCATACTTTGCACGGATATGGGGCAATACCCGGAAACACTGTGTGCAAATTGAGATTCTGGTTTGGTTATTTTTATCCCAAGTTATATGACAAGGCTTATTAGAGGGCTGATGTTGCCCTTTAGGATTTCTATGTCCAATAGGTGGCTCTAGAATTTAAGCCCTCTTCCTCTCTGAAATAGATAAACAAATTTCTGTTCTGTAGATTGGTGCGGGTTGCAGAAGTCAAACCTCTGATTAGCTGATAACTTGTTTTCACTGGACAACCCCTTTATTGATCTTTAATGGACATTACCTCATATGACGCCTTGATGAGGTCAAATATGTCAACCTCAACAGGTGGTTCATCTCCAATCGTGAGAAGGGCATGTAGATGAGGGATTGGAGGCGACACGCTGTGCTTGTTCACCACATTGTCAAGGTATCTAGATGACCGAGGAAACATTTTTATTACTTCCCTAAAATCGCCAAAACTTTGAAAAATTACCTAAACTCGTGACAATGATTACCTCCCAAGT
Organism: Allobates femoralis; assembly: GCA_033576535.1. Classification (NCBI taxonomy): domain Eukaryota; kingdom Metazoa; phylum Chordata; class Amphibia; order Anura; family Aromobatidae; genus Allobates; species Allobates femoralis. The sequence goes on from JARQOC010000004.1 coordinate 546,831,242, forward strand.
AATGTCATGGCTTCCCCTTCATCGTTGGAGCTTAGCAGGCTTTCCATATTGGCTTCAAGCACAGCCAGTGACAATTGTAAAATCAGTTTGATCCCTTCATAGAAAAAGCAGTCGACCACGACTACTGCACTCTCAAAAGGCATGACACTAAGAAACAGCGTGAGGAACCAGGACAGAGAGATGGTGGAGATCACTCCCAGCTCCTGCATCTTCTCAGACAGCAGCGGTAGGAACTCACGAGTCAATTCCTCAAACACACCCTGGTCCACTAATGCTCCTGAAAATCAAAAACATGAAGTATGGGTCACAATGAGGACAATAAATTGTGAAAATCAAGCTAAACCCTTCACCAGTAGGAGCAATTAGAAGCAGAATAGCCGCAGAGAAAGCAAATGACTCTCTGCTTTTCGTGATATTCAAGGACATTTAGATGTGTTTGCCAAAAAAGATGAAAGGGTGAAACTCACAAAATAGCCAATCACAATGTCATGTGACAGTGGAGAAGAACTGAAGTGCAGAATATTTCACACGTAGTGCTTCAGACAGTGCAAACCATACAAAAAAACTGAGCCAGGTAAATGAAACAACAAAAAAAAAAAAAAAAAAGCTTCAAAATATGACAATCTCTTTACTGATTATGGTCCCCATCCAGTTATGTGATCCCCATCCAGGTATATGATCCCCCCATCCCTCCAGGTATATGGCTCACATCCTGGTATGTGCGCTTCAGCCTGGTATATGTGGCCCGTATCAGGGCACACACTTTAAAAAAAAAAAAAAATGATTATACTCACAGTCCATCGCTCCCCGCAACAGCGTGACATCCTCTTATGCCGGCAGCTGGTCTGTGTGAACTGGCAGTGATGACATCACTGTCATGGGCCGCGCTCCACATGCCATTAGCTGCTGGCATAAGAGGACATCAGGATACTGTGGAGGAGCTGTGAATGGTATAATCTTCCATGTCGGGATATTCACTGCTCCCATGCCAATGATGATGCATCGGAAGCAGTGACTATTCAAACTCGATCGCCCGTGTCTGCAGCAGGGATGGGTGGTCATATGTGTTTTTTAGGATTTAATATGTGCTGCTCCCCCTGTCCACCTCTAACACCGGCCGGAAAGGTGATAGGCGGGGGAAGCAGTGGATATTAAATTAACTTAAACGTTGGACGCTTGTGGATATCAGCAGGAGCTCCTACAGCCTGCTTCTGCATCTGGTGTACTGTGCCACCGCTTGATACTGTGTGTAGCGAATAATGTGTATTTGTAGGGGGATGGATGACCACAGCAGTTAAGTGACATATGTTTAAGGCTGTATCTCTACCCAAAGGTCATAACCAGCACTTATCCTGAGCAGGAACTGAAAACACCGTGTGGGGTCTTCCTGACAACACACACAGGTTGAAATTCCTCACACCCCTGACTGTTTCAAAAGGATCACCAACTGGTGGCAGGGGCCTCACAAGAACTATTTGCTATGGGGGAGGGGGTGGAAACGAAGGGCATTTGAAATATAAATGTAATGATTTGTAAACTAGCCATGGTCCAGTCATAGACCTGGGATCATTATATTAAAATTAAAGGCTGTCCTGGAAATTTGACCTCAAGGTTAAGCCTACAAAAGGTTGCGTAGACAAAGAAAGCTTGTTCGCAGAAGGAGGCAGTTGAAGTACTGCTGTAATCCATATTTCATTTCTCCGCCCCTGGAAACAGAATAACACTAGACTGGAAGTTAAGCATTTCTGCATCTCTCCTATTTTATTTTAAAATGTAAGCATATCTATAGGTCCTTTATATTTTTACTTTTATAACTTTTTATTATACGCCCTGTAACTTTTTATGTTAAAACTTTAAAAAGTTTGATTCTTGTACACTCTAAAGAATTCATAGCCTTAAAGAGTGTGTGTGACCCGATTTTCAGACAGTAGTATATTTCGGGAACTCATCATCCCATATGTTTGATGATTGATGGCAGTGTGTTGTACAGTTGGGTGTATGGACTGCGTCAGGGTGTGATTTATGCTAAAGTTATAGCCTAGAAGAGGTATTGAGTGAGAGGAGATAACTTAACCCAAGCAGGCGCATACCAAGTCACGTGCTGAGAAGCGGGTACATGACACCATGCCTCCTGCCTATAAGAAACACCCCCACATTTTGGAGAAAAAAAAGTGCATCTTATAGTTCAAAAGATACGGTATGTGCCCAGGCCGATCTGTACGATACAAAAAAAACTGCTTTTAAATATACTAGTGCATCTCAATGAATTAGAATACCATAAAAAAGGAGATTTGTGTGTACTCACTGTAAAGTCCTTTTCTCTTAGCCTCTAATTGGGGGACACATGACCGTGGGTATTATGCTGCTGTCCACTAGGAGGTTACAGTGGCTCCTCCTCTGCAGTATACACCCCTGGAACAGGCACTGCCTCACCAGTTTTGTGCTCAAAGCAGTAGGAGAAAATAACAACGTTAACAACACAACAAAGCCTGGAAAAGGCAACAATGTAATAGCTGAAGACAACATGAGAACCTAAAAGGCCCCAAACGGGCAACAGGGTGGGTGTTGCGTCCCCCAATTAGAGGCTAAGAGAAAAGGATTTTACGGTGAGTACACAAAAAACTCATTTTCTCCTTCGCCTCATTGGAGGACAAAGGACCGTGGGATGTCCCAAAGCAGTCCCTGGGTGGGAAGAACAGTGTAACTTCAACCATAAAGACTCCAACAGGTGGGCTACTGCTGCCTGAAGGATGCACCTACCCAGGCACGCATCTGTGAGGACTGGGTGTGGACACTATAGTGTTTCGTAAACGTGTGTAAGCCTTACACACTAGAAGAGACAAGGCTTGGTGCCGAATGGCCCATGAAGCCCCCACGGCACTGGTAGAGTGTGCCTTGATACCAGCCGGAAGTGGTGAATTTTTTTTATCCGGTAGGCCTCCTGAACAGTGGACCTGATCCATCTAGCCAGGGTAGACTTAGAAGCCGGCGTGCCTTTGCGACTGCCTTCTGGAAGAATGAAGAGAGTCTGACTTCTTGAAAGGCGCAGTCCTGGACACGTAAACGTGAAGTGCCCTGACAAGGTCCAGAGTATGCAGAGCCCTTTCAATCCGGTGAACCGGTGTCAGGCAAAGGGATGGCAAGGAAATCTCCTCATTCAGGTGAAAAGAGGACACCACCTTCAGGACAAAGGATGGAACTGGACGAAGTACCCCCTTATCCTGATGAAACACCAGGAAAGGCGCTTGCAAGAGAGCGCTAATAGTTCACTCTCCGCAGCGTTACGGATTGCCACCAGGAAAACCACTTTATGAGTTAGAAGGAGGAGAGAAATGTCTCTAAGCGTACGTTCACATCAGCGGTTTTTTTTTTTTAAATCGCGGCAGATGCGGTGAAAAAAACGCATCTGCCACGATTACCGCTGCACTTGCGGCACACTTGCGGCAAGTCCCATACACTGTATATGCGGGCTTGCGGCAGGTGCGGCAAGTGCGGTTTTGGCACTTGCGGCAGGTGCGGCCACGAAAAAAACTGGGGCTGACCGCGGTTTTTTCGCGGCCGCACCTGCCGCAAGTGCCAAAACCGCACCTGCCGCAAACCCGCATATACATTGTATGGGGTTTGCCGCAAGTGCAGTGGTTATGCGGTAATCGCTGCAGATGCGTTTTTTTCACCGCATCTGCCGCGATTTAAAAAAAAGCGCCGATGTGAAAGCAGCCTAAGGGTACTTTCACATCAGCGTTTTTTTTCAAATCGCGGCAGATGCGGTGAAAAAACCGCATCTGCCGCGATTACCGCATACCGGCTGCACTTGCGGCGCGGTTGCGGTTTTTCCCATACAAAGTATAGAGGGACTTGCGGCAGATGCAGCAAGTGCGGTTTTGCACTTGCGGCAGGTGCGGCCGCGAAAAAAAACGCGGCTGACCGCGGTTTTTTTCGCGGCCGCACCTGCCGCAAGTGCCAAAACCGCACCTGCCGCAAGTCCGCCTATACCTTGTATCGCGTTTACCGCAACCGCGCCGCAACCGTGCCGCAAGTGCAGCCGGTATGCGGTAATCGCGGCAGATGCGGTTTTTTCACCGCATCTGCCGCGATTTGAAATTACCGCTGATGTGAAAGGGCCCTATGAGGCTCAAAACAAGGCTCTTGTAGTGAAGTTAGGACTAGGTTAAGGTCCCATGCATCTAGTCGTTTCCTGTAAGGGGGAGCTAGTCAACAAACTCCCTGGAGAAAAGTCTTCACCTGTGGCAATGCTGAAAAAGAACCGAAAGAGCCGAGACCTGGCCCTTAAGGGAACTTAGGGACATACCAGATTCCAACCCCAACTGAAGGAAACCGAGAACTATCGGTAAGGAATAGGGGAATGGAGAATAAGCTCGAGAGGAGCACCAGGCAAGGAAGGCCTTCCAGGTGCGATGGTAGATCCGAGCAGAGGATGGTTTTCGTGCTCTGACCATAATCCCTATCACAGCAGGGGAAAACCCCGCTTGGGTCAAAACCCAGCTCTAAAGGGCCACGCTGTCAAATTCAGCGCCCCTGAATTCTGATGGTAATATGGGCCCTGAGAGAGGTCTGGACGGAGTGGGAGACGCCAGGGCACGTCTGCCGCGAGCTGGACGAGAGCAGCATACCATGCTCGTCTGGGCCAGTCTGGGGCTACAAGAATGACCGGAATGCCCTCCTGCTAGATCTTCCGTACGACTCTGGGTATTAGAGGCAGAGGAGGGAATATGTAAGGAAGGTGGAATTGCGTCCAATCTTGAACTAAGGAGTCTGCTCCGAGAGATCGCGGGTCGTGTGATCTGGCCACGTCTGTGGTTCCCCAGCGATGGCATATTTGTTGGAAGACGTCAGGATGAAGGGACCATTCTCCTGAATCCATGCCTTGCCGACTGAGGAAGTCCGCTTCCGAGTTGTCCACTCCCGGGATGTGCACTGCCCATAACACAGATGCTGTCGATTCTGCCCATTGCAGAATGCACTAGACTTCTTGCATCACCTGGATACTGTGGGTTCCGCCCTGGTGATTGACATATGCCACCGCTGTGGCATTGTCCAATTGAATCCTGACATGGCTCCCTGCCAGGAAGCAATTAAAGGTCTTCAGTGCCAGAAACATGGCTCGGATCTCCAGGAGGTTGATGGGTTTGGATGATTCCGCTGGGGACCATGTTCCCTGTGCTCTGTGATGACGGTATACCGCTCCTCAACCTGTCAAGCTTGCATCGGTGGGGAGGACTTTCCAGTGAGCCGGTAGAAAGGACTTCCCCCTGTGTGAGGGAAGCTAGTCTGAGCGACCAATGAAGGGAACGTCTGGCTGTAGGTGACAGGCGGAACTTTCTGTCCAGGGAAAAAGGACTCTTGTTCCAGGATGTCGGTATTGCCAGCTGGAGAGATCCGAGATGAAGCTAGGCGAATGGGACTGCTTCCATAGAGGCGACCATCCTGCCCAGGAACCTCATGGCAAAGCGAATTGACCGAGGTGATGGAAGAAGGAGAGTGCGGACTCCTTGGCAGAGAGTCCGTGCTCTTTCTTGGGGAAGGAGAACCAGACCCCTGGAGGTGTTGAACTGCATTCCAGGAACATTAGTCTCGGAACTGGTGCCGACTTTTGAAGATCAACTAACCAGCCCAGGCGATGTAGGGTGTCCACTGTGATGGAAACACTCTGTTCACAATCTCAGAGTAGGAGCTTTGAGGAGCAGGTCGTCCAAGTATGGAAGGATGACTACTCCTCGAGTGAAGTATGGTCATGACTGCCGCCATGACCTTGGTGAACACCCTGGGAGCCTTGGAGAGTCCGAACGGGAGGGCCACAAACTGGTAGTGGTCAATTGCAAATCGAAGGAATCTTTGGTGGGCCGATGATATTGGGATGTCGAGGTACGCATCTTGTATATCGATGGAGGCGAGGAATTCGCCCTCCTCCATGGACGATATGATGGAGCCAAGAGACTCCATGCGAAAATGACGTACGTCGAGAAATTTGTTTAGTTGTTTTAGGTCCAGAATGGGCCGGACCGTACCTCCCTTCTTGGGTACCATGAATAGGTTTGAGTAGAACCCGTGTAAGCGCTCGGCTGGCGGAACTGGTATGATGACTCCTGTCTAACAGGGAATCAACCGCCTGGAAAAATGCGCGAGCTTTGGATGGTGATGTTGGAGGAGTCGACAGGAAAACGATTGGGTGGTTGGGACTTGAACTCTATAGTGTAGCCGGAAGACACTAGTTCTCAGACCCAGTTGTGGTCTATAGTGGCGAGCCAGACTTGACGAAAGTGTAAAAATCGGCCGCCTACTTGCAAGGTGTCTTCTGGAGGAGAAGAGACAGGAGGAAGAAAACCTATGGGATTTGAATCCCTTAGGTTTGGACTGGTGAGAGTGAGATTGCCAGTTCGAGCCGGATTTTTGCGTAGTCTCAACGCTACCGGCGGGGTGATCGGTTGCCAGTCGGCAGTGACCTTGAGACCGACCAGCCAAGCGAATTCCAAAAGGATCGGAATTGAGTTTACTGTCGGCGGTTGAAGGGTCGTTTAAATTTACATTGGGGAAGAAGTACTCTTGCCTCCTGTCGCGTCTGAGATTAGTTTGTCTAACTTCTCATCGAAGAGACGGCCACTAAAGGTAGGTGAGGCATGTGAGAGACTTCTTAGAAGCTGCATCAGCCTTCCATTCCCTCAACCAAAGGGCGCGTCGGATTGTGATAGGGTTAGAGGTTGCTGCCGCAGCGCAATTTGTGGAGTCTAGAGCTGTTGCATTAAGTAAACTGCAATGACAGAAATTTGAGCTTCTTGGTCTAATAGAGCTGGATCAGTGTCTAAGGACCGTAAAGAAGTATGCAAGTTACCAACCCACGTCATAATGGCTTTGGCTGCCCAGACTGAGGCAAAAGCTGGACTCACGGAGGATCCTGAGGAGTCAAAGACAGATTTGGCCATCTGCTCTACCAGACGGTCAGTTGCCTCTTTAATTGACTAACTATCTGGTAAAGAGAAGCGTCTTTGCAGCTTTGAGAAATTGGGAGGTCTACTTGGGGCGGATCCGCCCAATCCTGGGTGACCTTAGGCAAAAAAGGGTAACGTGCTTCAAGAGTCTTGCGGTTGCCAAATCTTTTCCCAGGATGTAACCAATGTTTTTGTAGGATCACCTGAAACTCAGGATGATCCGCAAAATATTTATGTGGTCTCCTGGCTCTTTTGAAGGAAACCTTATGTTGTGAGGCATCCGCCGGTGGGTCTGAAACATCCAGAACTTGGTTGATGGATGTAATCAAGTCTTCAACCAGAGCCACCATGTAGGGCGGATCTAGGTCCAGGGACGCATCAAAGTCCAAATCTGAAGCAGGACAATAGGGACCCTCAGACTCCTGGGAATCCTCGTGGCTTTTGTGGGATGGAGAGGCCCTAGAGCTGTGAGAGGACGTCGGAGAGGGATATCTCTGGACCCTCTTAAGCCCTGATTCAGAAGTAGATAGGATTTAACAAAAATGCTAAAACTCACTGGAATCGGAGTTCTGTTTATACAATAGCAAACCTGGCTGACATAAAACAGACCAAGAACAGACCAACAGCAAAGACGTGAGGGATTTGATAATTTGCTAGTGGATGACAATACATAATACGTGCAGGTTCCCTAATGGAACTTCCAGTTTATTAATACAGATAGACAGCTGATGTTGTTCCCTTACCGACAACTCGGGTGTTGTAATAATCTGGAAGCATTCGCTCACATAAAGACACCAGCAGCCAAAACGCCTCTTCCTCATTGCAGTAGAGAAGCAGAACAGAGGTCACTATATTCATAGCCTGCAGAGGAAAAGGACTGTAGGTAACTGCTGGCATCCAGAGTACATGATCACTTTTCTACACAAACAATCCAGATGTTACAAAAGAAATAAAAATTCTGTTCTTCCTGTTTACTGAACTCGGCACTGCAGTCCTACCTGGCAGTAGCCAATATTAGGGTTGCGGAAGGCGTATGCGGTGAGCACGCGGCGTAAAGCAGCAATTCCCAGTTCATTCTGGAATGCAGGGTGCTCAGGCATAGAGCGATGGAGGTCACGTTCTATCTCATCAGTTGCAAGGTTACATTTTCCAGTGGATTTTTCTACTAGGTCGGCGTAATAACCTGGGTGTGTTGCCATCTCATTTAAGGCTCCTACAGAAATAAAAACAGGAAAGAGAAAAAAAACTAATGGTTAATATATCTGAAAACAACCATGCATTAATGATCTCTCTAGAAGTGCTGTCGGATCCACATAGGTAATTATGTATCTGACCCCATTAGCTATGGTTCCACCTGATGAAGATAGCATAGGCTATCGTAACGCATAGTGGCGTATGAGAGCAGCTGTAATTGTTTTCATTAAAGTAGGTTGGTATAACTTCTGTGTCCTGCTATTGCTTAGCGCTCCCCTTTATACCGCAATCCTCTTTTGCCTATTAGCTATGGTGTCTGGCACCATGACCGATAGCAGCTGGTTAAGGAATTCTGCAGACATACTCCCTGGCCTGATTTGGCATAAGGCATGGAGATACGACACAAATTCATGCATTTTGGACTAAAAATAATTTTTACAATAGAGTTTTGTTGTGAATTTTGTCTGCTTGCTCTTTATTTCCTGGCATGTTCAACTTTGATGTGTTCTGTGGTCATAAATTAGCTGAGACAAGCTCAGAAAAAAAAAGATAAAAGTTACACGCTCTCGACTGTCCTAATGAACAGAGCTCACTGACTGATACTCAGAGATCTCATTCAGCAGCCAGCAATAGACAAAACAGAGGGTATGGAAAAGTAATAGTATTAACAGGTATTTTTAAAATTATTTAAGAAGCCCAAGTGCAAAAATGAGTTTTAGCCTCAATAAATGCATTTAAAGTAAAAAATAATCAATAAAACAAAACAAGGTGTATAGCTGACCTGAGAACAAGAGCCAGAGCTCTCCCCGTAGGTTCTCCGGGATGCCTTTCAGTACCAGATCACGTGTCTTAGATGTCCGATACATGCACATCCCACGACCGTACTCAAAGAAGTGAATATTCCAGGACTCTTCCTTCATTTTCTCCTTGGCCTACAAGTAAAACATACCTCATTTGTCTTACTAACAGAAAATAAAAGCAAAACGCAAACGTTACTGTACGAATTCTATTGATTCTATTAAAACTAAATGGAGGCCCGATGCTTTCGCATCGGGAGGGTGGTTATGTCACAGTGGGGACGGGCTCTATGGCGCTGGGGGTTGTGGCTGTCTCTCTTCCCGGTCCACTTTTTATCTCCCCCGTGTGCCGTCTTCTCCCCTCATGTGCCGCTTCCTTTGAGCCGTCTCCCCCTATGGGCTTTCTCCCCCAGTGCTCTCTCCCCCCACAGTGTGTGTTTTTTTTTTTTTTTGAGACGTCTCTCCCCTTGTTCTCTCTCCTGCTCCCCCCCATGTGCTGTCTCTCTCCCCTTGTGTACCCTCTCCTTTGCGTACGGGGGGGTTAAAGCTCACTGTCTCTCCCCCTCCGATGTGCTGTGTCTCCCCCCAGTGCGCTGTCTCTCTTCCCCCAGTCTGTCCCCAGGTGGCATGCGTTCCACTATGGAACACATACAGGAGGAACTGTTCCTCCTATATGCATTGCACAGTGGAACGCAAATGGGAAGAAGTAGGGAAGGATGCCGGCCCCGTGAGGTGAAAATGGGGGATGGCTAACAGACTTGCTAGAGCCATGGTTGGTCGCCCTGTCATGCACAGTAGCGGGCGGGTGTCCAAACATGGCACCGGCATTGAGTGTGTGGCGGGCCCTGAGGTAGTGTGGCAGCAGAGGAGGTGGACAGCAGCAACAGCATATGGGTGGCATATTAACACATCACTTGAGTGTGCCAATATGGGTGCCCGCATTGTTTTCTTTGGCTTTCAGGTGGACCAATCAGGTTTCTGTCAATTGGCCAATCAGGTGGCAAATATCGGGGACAACTGGACACATCCAGTCCCAAGGCAATTATGTAAGTAGATGCATGTTTTTGCTGCAAACAAGCCTTAGATGAAACAGTGGCATGTTTATTACCATGGTGTGGTGACGCAAGCACCCAATTGTTCCATTCCATTTCATGTATGGGTCATGAGCTCTTTGTAAGTTATGCCAATACTGGAACATAGCTGTGCCACTTGTTTGTGTAAGGCTGCATTTACAGATCCATGGGACACACCACTGTGTGCAGTCTGTTATTTTTTTCAGACAGCACACAGATGTGTAGTTTCATTGATCCAAAAACACATCCATTTTAGAATGTATCTGTCAGACTCAGAGCATATCCTCATCAGTCTTGCAGATCAGACTTTGCAATTAAAGGCTACGGATGAAACAAAGAAGACATACTGTGTACTTCGACATTTCATCCGAGCATGGAGAACTGTAAAGGGAAGGGTCCTTAATAGCGCGATAACAGAACAGACATCTGTTACCCATTTTGGGCCCAGTTCTTCACTGACTTCTCTGGGGAAGAGTTTCAGAAGCCCATGGCAAGTGGTGGGAGCGTCGGTACTGTTACTCTTCTGAGGATTGCCAGGTCCCTCATCAGTTGGGCTGCTGGGATCAAGCTTTGGCATCTATCAGAAAGACACATTAAATGCAGTTAAAAAAGAATTTGATTCATATAACGTGATAAAAGTCTGGTCATGCATCATCTCCGATCTATGATCAACTGGAAAACTAATCACTACATTTGTAGCAGTATAGTAGCTCATTTATGTACGTTTCATGATTCCCATGCTCCTTGCTCTCCTCATTGCAGCATAACATTGTGAGGTTTAATTTTAATAATATGTTTTCATAATAAGCAGCAAAGCTCTTTGCACCTCATATGCGGCAGTCCCGCCGCTTCCTTTCCTCACCGCAGTCCATTGCTCCCATCCACCATCTCCTCCAGCCCTTTGCAGTGAAGTCTTCTGCAGGAAATCGGAGATGCGCTGAACCAGAAAGTTTCTGTCTTTAAGATTGGCGAATAGAAAAGTCATTTTGCCTTTAGTACTGATTGACAATGGCCTGGGAAGTACGCTGGAGCTGTCAGCCTTTTCCACTATAGTGACCTGCGGTTCAGATAAGCAGCACATTAGAACAATGAGATGAGGTCACTACAACTGGACCATATATACAATGCCTTCAAAAAAGTACTCACTTTTTTTTCACGTTACAACCACAAACGTAAGGGGTTTTCCCATAAACAAAGTTCATTTTAAAAGTTTATTTTAATCAATAGATCTTGGAATAACAACAGGTTCTACAATTGGAAATGTTCCTGTGCTGAGATGATCTTATATATGTGTCCCTGCTATGAACTGTGTAATGGATGTGTCTGACCGTACAGGGACATGGTCTGATCATACCATATCTCCTGGTCAGGGGACACAAAAGAAAGTATACAGACATTACAGCATAGGATCACAGCTGACTGTGACTGGGCAATTCACACACATGAATTTGCTTTGATCTAATCCATCCATTCCTCAGGTGATATGTTTAGGGCCGTGTTCCTGCTGGAAGATGACCCAATGCCTGCAGCCTTTAACATGTTTTCCTCCAGGACTGCCCTGTATTGCTCCATCTTCCCATCAACTCTGACCGGCTTCCCTTTCTCTGCTGAAGAAAAGCCTCCCCACAGCATGATGATGCCTCCCCCATGTGTGACGGTGGGGATGGTGGTTTCAGAGTGATGTGCAATATTCGTTTTCCACCACATATACCATTTTGCATGTAGCCGAAAAAGTTCTATATTAGTCTTATCTGACCAGAGCACTTTCTTCCATAAGCTGTGTCCTCTATATAGCTTTCACAAACTACCCTGTTTCCTCGAAAATAAGACACCGTCTTATATTAATTTTTGCTCCGAAAGTTGCACCATGTCTTATTTTCAGAGGGTGTCTTATTTTCCCACACACTTTCTGGACACTGTACCAGGAACAATCACCCACAGCAGTTCCTTTAGCAGCCCAATCATCATTTTGCAGCCCCAAATATTCCCATCATCCCATTGCAGCCCTCATTATCCCTTTACAGTCCCCAATACAGCAACCCCATCATCCTACAGTACAGTATTGCAGCCTCCCATCATCCTGGTATCCCACTGCAGCCTCCTATTTTTGTACACACACACACACCCACACTTTTCTTACTGGTTTCCTCTGCGGTGCTGCTTTGGTGGTGCACAGCGCAGGGGCCCTGGGCCAATCAGAGTGCAGGAACAATCAGCTATAGACTGACGTCAGCTGGCCCATGGTTCCTGCTCTGTGATTGGCGCAGGGCTCATGGGCGGAGATCGGCACACAGCTCCGGAGCGGTGATTAACTGCTGCGCTCCTGGGTTGTGAGCAGCGCGGCTGCTGGAGTTAAAGCGGTACACAGTAGCGGGCACCGGACAGCGGGAGCGAGACACAATTGCATGCCCCGGTCTTGTGATCAGTGGCATGCTGATGAGGCACAAAACAAGGTATGCCTTATTTTCGGGGGGTGGGTGGGTGCCTTATATTAGCAGGCAGTGCTCCCCTTAACATGCCTCACTTTTGGGGGGCGCCTTATTTTCAGGGAAACACTGTACTAAAAGGGGATTTTTGGTACTCGCTGTAAAATCCTTTTCTTGAAACTTCAATTGGGGGACACAGGAAGACCTTGGGTGTATGCCTGCTGCCATCAGGAGGCTGACAATATGCAAAAAAAACATCAAAAGCAACTCCTCTCCAGCAGTATACACCCACCTACTGGCACAAATTCAACTGAGTTAGTGAGAATAGCAATAGAAGTAACCCTAAGCACACCAACCTGCTCAACTATATATAGAGGGAGGGAGCTGTGTCCCCCAATTCAAGCTTCAAGAAAAGGATTTTACGGTGAGTACCAAAAATCCCCTTTTCTTAATCGTTTCATTGGGGGACACAGGAAAACTTTGGGACATACAATAACAGTCCCGCCGGGTGGGTATAATAACCAAAGAACTGATCGGGCGAACTCAGACCACAGCAGCCTGGAGAATCTTGCGCCAGAGAGCGGCATAGGCAGATGCAGGAGTATGAACTTTGTAAAATTTAATGAACGTGAGAACAGACGACCAGCTAGCCGCTTTGCAAAGCTGGGCAGCCGAAGCCTGATGTCTAACTGCCCAGGAGGCTCCCACTGCTCTAATAGAGGGAGCTCTAATCCTGGACGGACAGGGAACCTGCATAATGAGGAAAGGAATGGTCTTGATTGAGGTCACCATTCTCCCCAGCACCCTCATGGACGGGCAGAGTGAGGGTGGAGAGGGTTGTCTGAGACAGTGAATCCCAGACAGCAGGGCGGCACGCTTGTCTGGGGGGAAGGAGGACGCAAGACTGGGCTGTGTCGAATATCATGCCCAGAAAAGTGATCCACTGGGTCGGGAGAAGACAAGATTTCTTGGCATTGATGATCCAAACTAGGCGATGGAGGGAGTCCAGAGATCTGCAGACCCTTGAGGCATTCCACATGTGAGGGGGCCTTTATCAGGATGTCGTCAAAGTAGGGTATTGCTAAAATTCCCTTGGACCGAAGAATGGCTACCATTGATGCCATAATTTTCGTAAAGACCCGGGGCACGTGGCTAGGCCAAATGGTAGGGCGGTGAACTGATAATGTTGGGACCCCACATCAAAGTGTAGGAAGCATTGGTGAGAGGCGAGGATGGGGACATCGAGGTAGGCGTCCTGGATGTCTACGGACGCCAGGAATTCTCCTGGCTCCATAGACGCTATTACTGAACGAAGGGACTCCATCTTGAAGTGTCGTAGCCAAAGCTTGGTGTTGAGGAGTTTCAAGTCCAAAATGAGGCGAATTGAGCCTCTCTTTTTTGGGACCACAAAGAGAATGGAGATGGTAACGCCTATTCCCAAGAGGGAAGCAATGGCTTGGTGGAAAGCGGAGATGAGGTTCGGGTCGTTCAGTGGTCGGGATAGGATAAACCGGTTCTAGGGAAAAGAAGCAAATTCAATCTTGTACACTACCAAGATGTCTCGGACCAAAGCATCGTCGATTACGGAAAGCCAGGCCAATCAGAAGGCGACCCCCGAGGTTGGAGGTGGCGTCATGCGCAGTTGGACCAGTAACCAGAGGGCCGAGAATGGGCACTGCGAGGGCACCAGGAGAGGGGGCAGGTTTGTTGGAAGGTGTTTTCCTATCCTGGCAGGTGAGGGAGCGGTGTCGCTGATTGGAGGGTCTGGAAGCGGTGGACAGAAATTGCGCTTCTTAGGAGTCAACCATTTGTGCTTTGCTTGTGGAAGGCAAGTACTTTTGCCGCCAGTGGCGTCTGAAACGATGGTATCAAGCTCATCGCCGAACAGGCGAGAACCCTGGAATGAAAGATCGGTGAGTGATTTTTTTTTTTTTTTTTTTTAGAGGCTGCGTCAGCATTCCAGGCCTTCAACCATAGGGCCCTGCGAATGGAGATCATGTTACCAGAAGCCTGCGCTATGCAGGAGGTGGAGTCAAGGCAAGTGGTGGCAATCTATCTTCCCGCTTGAGCTATCTGGTCTGCCAGGCTCGCAAGTTCCGAAGGAGGTGCTTAGGCTTGAATCCCCTGCGGAGATTCTTAGCCCAAGAGGATAGGAAAAGGGTAGGGACACCCAGCTGGCTGCAAAAGAAGGGCAGAGGGATGCGCCGGAGGCTTCAAAGGTGTATTTCGCCATGGCCTCTAAGTGTGTGTCTGGGCTTTCCTTATGGGAAGCGCAATCAGTTAGGGACAGGATGGTGTTGGTAGAGAGGCACGAAACTGTACGGGATCCACTTCCAGTGAGGTGATTCATTTTTTGGCGACTCTCCTGAGAAAAGGGATAAAAGAGCCTCCAGGTGCTTTCTGGATTGAAAGCGCTTCTCTGGGTGTAGCCATTCCTTGGCAAAGATGTTGTCAGTCTTCTAGACAAGAGAAGACTCTGGGTGCTGGCTTAAAACACTTGACGGACACCTTACGAGTAGGCGGCTTGTCCTTAGAGGTGACCTTAAGGGTCCCATTCACTGCTAGAATCAAGCTGTCAACCATGTCCCTGGTTCTAGAAATTTGATCGGAGTCTAGATCCTGATCAGAATCCGGAGGACTCTGAATCAGCCGGCGCTGAACCTGCAAGGGAAGCGGACCTCGAGTGGAAATCTCTGGGGGAGGGGGGCTGGGACGAGAAGGATAGGGGAACTCGCTTCCTCTGCGAGCGGTCTATTTCCCCGGAGTCTGAGGGCATCCTGTGAGTTGGATTCCATGGGGAGGGCTGCGAGTCGGGGGCAAACTGCATAGGCAGGTGCATAAGGGCCGCCATCAGAGTCTGCGAAACCTTAGCCAGTTCCGAGATGGACTGAGACAGGGAAGAGAGGACCTCAGGTGGGGCAGAGGCCACTGTGGGGTCAGTGGGAGGCTCCTGAGCTGCCTGCATGGTCTGTGGGCTACAAGCAAGGCACAGTGGGGAGTTCTGAGCCGAGGGGAGCTTTTTATTACACTCTGAGCAGGCGTAATAAAACGGGGTGGCTGTGGTAGTTGGATGGGATCTCCTTGTAATAGGCATCTACAAGGGCCAGTAGTCAGAGTGCCAGAAGTGTGGGGGCTGGGGAAGTTGTAGCTTACCAAGGCCCAGGCTTCTGGTGTCCCCCGTGATGGATCCGTGCAGGGTGCAGTGGGAGAGCACAGAGGCAGCTGCTGAGTCCTGTGTGCAGGTGGCTTACAGTTGTGGAAGTAGCAGTGTGGACTAAAAACGCGGGCTCATGCAGGGAGATGGTGGGCAGGGCCGAAAACGGCGCAAATGAAGCCTGCGCTCGACTCCCATTGGTCCAGGGGAGAAGCGGGGCTTAATAGGCAGAGAAACGCCGTCCTGAGGTGCCGGGGGCATGGCTGCCATTGGCCAAAACTGGATCCTTCTTGCCTACCATTGGCCTAGGGGTGGAGTGTAGGCGGAGACTGGGAAACCTGGGACGGTTGTCTTTACTAAAGTCCCGCTCGCGGATGGCCGCGATTGGTCCGGGGGTGGGTGCATGAGTCCCGGAGGCCGCAGTGGAGCCTGGGGCTAGATTTCAGGGGGTGGCCCGGAGCGGGAGGCCCGCGGCGCCAAGCCTCTGATCCGAAGCGGTGCCGGCTTGTAACATCGTTGGAAGGGGCATACAAGCCCTAAAAAAGGCAATGAGCGCCCTTGTCTCTGCGGAATGTGCCCCCACGGCCACAACATCCCTGAGCCTGCTAAAAAGCCGGCAACCCCTGTTGTAGCCGTGGGATCTGTGCCCTTAGCAGCCCCAGCCTGCTTGCAGCTTAGGTGCTTGGATTGATGCAGGCTGCGGCACCCCAGTGGTCCCAGCCAGGTCACGGACAAAGGCCAAGGGAATGTCTGCTTGCTGCCACCAGGAAGAAGATCCCTACCTCCTCCTGTGAGGTGCAGAGCTCCAGAAACAGCTACAGAACTTCTTCTTAGGGTCATCAGACGCCCTGATCCCTATCGACCGGCTCTGGTGGGCGAGAGGGTAGGGGAGCAGATGGGCCAGGGCAGGCACCTGTGTCCAACCTCGGGGCTCCCCAGGACACGCATCCATGTCTAGGAGGGGGGATGGGGAGCCCTGGCCCAGAGAGGGAGAGTTAACAGTGCAACAGGTATACACTGGGCTCTTGATCTTTTTTGGGGTGACGGATTAGCCAAGCCGCTCCATATTCCCTAATGAGGCGAAGGAGAAAAAGTCTGGTAGATACAGGCTCTGAGAGACCCGTGTCTGCCTCCTATGATGGTGGGTGTATACTGCTGAGGAGGAGTTGCTTTAGTGTTTTTTTGCATAGTGTCAGCCTCCTGATGGCAGCAAGCATACACCCAAGGTCTTCCTTTGTCCCCCAATTAAGTGATTAAGAAAAGGAATTCTTATGCCTTTCTTCTTGCCACTCTGTCATAAAGGCCAGATATGAGGAGTATAAGACTAAGGGTACATTAGGATGACTGTATAACCTCTGGCAATGATCACATCGCAATGCTCGGACTAACCGGTTGCTCTCCTGCCCCGAACAGGACAGCATGTATTTCTATGAAAGAGTCACACACTGGTCAGGAGAACCGACAGCCAGTCTGATCATTGCAATGTAGTTGTTGTCCGAGTTATACGGCTGCCTGACTGAGCCCTAATAAATTGTCCTGTGGACAGATTCTTCCACCTGAGCTGTGAATCTGTGCAGCTCCTTCCGAGTCACTATGGGCCCTTTGGCTGCCTCTCTTGTTAGTGCTCTCCTTGCTTAAGATGTCAGTTTAGGTGGACGGACTTGTCTTAATAAATTTGCAGTTGTGACATACTTCTTCCATTTTTGCATGAAGGATTGAATAGTGGTCCGTGAGATGCTCAGAGCTCGGGCTGTAATTTTATAAGCTAACCCTGCTTTCCTCTTCTTCACAATGTTATCGCTGACCCGTCTGGTGTGCTCTAGGGTTTAAATGATGCTGTTTGATCTCAGACAAACATCCTAGACTGTCACAGAACAGCTGTCATTGTATGGAGAATAAATTACACACAGGTAGACTCAGTTTACTAATTATGTGACTGCAGGCAATGGGTGACACAGGATTTAATATAAGGATATTAGACTACAGGGGGCTAAATACTAATGTACATCACAATTTAGGCATTAGATTTTTTAAAAAACTTAGAGCCAACTTAGCGTTGGTATATCACTTAAAAACCCAATAAAATACATATTTATATATACATTTACAATCAGGGCTGTGGAGTCAGTTTGCCAACCATCCAACTCTGCAATTTCCTTGAATCCGACTCGGCCTCCACAGTCCTGTTTACAATCACATCACAGCACTCAAAACACGACCCCCTATCCCCCTGCTCACCTCCCGGAGGGGTATGATTAGGTGACAAGCCTCTTCTTCCTTACTGGCAAAGCAGATGTAGTTATTGGAAACAAACATTTGACCGGGAATATGCATCTTGGCAAACGGTGTCCACAGAGTGCAGTCTGTGTGTCCATCCAGCCGCTCGTCCTTAGGAAGTCGAAACGTGGCACGATACTGTTCATTCTTCGCCCTAGCATCCAGGTCTCTAAAAAAAAAAAAAAAAAAAAAAAAAAAAAAAAGAGATAAGAGTGACATGCAAGAGGCGTAAAAAAAGGCACATGTATACTCAATGGAGGCTTATCTATATGCAGCAACCAGTTAAAGAAGACAGCACACACCTCTTCAGAGCAGAGATGTTTTTAAGAGGACGGGTGGGTTTGGGCAGGTTCCGATCCTCCAGGAAACCCTCGTTGTCCAGAAGTTGCCTCATCGCGATGTTGGCCAACTGTTCCATGAGCTTGAAAGTCTCACCGATGTTGAGGAACATTGAGAAAAAATATTCATTGTCCCGGGTGCTGACTTTGATGCATTCAGGGAAGAGCAGTGTCGCGTTTTTTTCAAGCTGAGTCACATCAAGCCACTGGATGATCAAAGTCACTACAAGGAGAAAAGAAAAAGGAAAAGCACAAAACATGAGAACATCTCCAGCTTCAATAATAAAGAAAACTACCACTTATCCAGAACTATGGTTCTTGGGATAGAGGGGACTGTTAGCCGCCATCTTCTAAAAGAAACCTGATCTTTGGGCTATTTGAGCTTTGACTTTTCAATTGTGCAAACTGTGAAGGTAAGGACAAGCATCAAATCTCAAGAGCAGAGTCAGAGGACACAGCTGAGACCTTAACAGTTTGCAAAATTGTTCTATAAATGCAGTACGCCTGTATAGCAGTATACAGGTAAAATCACAAACGATCATATGATAGCTGTTTTAAAAGGGGTTGTCCGGTCTGAAACTGATAATTCTGCAGTCACTATGTGTGACTGCAGGCTTATCAATCCTCCCAGCCTCACTGCGTGCCGCTAGGATTTGCTCATTTCAAAACCAGGAACGAACGACAATTATGCATGTTCCCAGCAACAACATGACTAGTGGTGCGGTCTTGTTCAATGTACTTGGATTAAGCGACGCAGCGCCCACTAGTCCAGGGCCCTGGCCGCAGTGGCCAGGAACATGTATACCAAATAACTGCGGACCGTTTCTGGTTTAGAAACTGAATCCTTACAGAGCACAGTGAGAGCGCTGGTCAGATAAATCTGTAGTCACTATGACTGCAGACTCAGTTTTAGATCGAACAACTGCTATAAAAGCCCTAGAGGCCTTAAAATATTAAAAAAATAAATAAATGTAAAAATTAAAAAAAAATAAATATATAAAAGAAATAAACATCTGAATCACTGTGTCTATAAAAGTCCAATCTACCTAAATACAACCTTATTTAACCGGGCTGGTAAATACCATAAAAGAAAAAAAAAATATGCATAAATAACAGGGTTTTTGGACATTGTACCTCTGCTAGATAATGAAGAGAAATCAAACCATTTGTACCCTAAAATGACATTAACAAAAACAACAGCTATAAAAACACGAAAAACAAGCCCTCATACAGCTAAATCAATAAAAGAAGTGAAATGGCGACACTAACCAGTTTTTGTTTTATCATCACAAAATGAATGAAAACGACACTAGTTTTGTATTGCCCTAATCATACTGACCTGGAGAGTCATGATGCCAGGTCATTTTTACTGCACAATGGATACAGGAAATACAAACACAGGAACATCATAGTGAAAAACTGATTTTTGTGTACTCACCGTAAAATCGTTCTCTCTGAGCCATCATTGGGGGACATTGGACCATGGGTGTTATGCTGCTTATCCATAGGAGGCTGACACTAAGTAAATGTGAAACAATAAGCTCCTCCCCTGCAGCATACCCCCCCAGGCTGGGCCAGACCACACCAGTTTTAGAGGACAAGCAGTAGAAGAACAAAAACATTAATTGATCAATAACAATGTAAAAACTTTCAAAGGGCGCCAACGAAATCAAAGGCCCCACAGAGCAACAGGGTGGGTGCTGTGTCCCCCAATGATGGCTCAGAGAAAATTATTTTACGGTGAGTACACAAAAATCCGTTTTTCTCTGTCGCCTCATTGGGGGGGGGGGACACAGGACCATGGGACGTCCTAAAGCAGTCCCTGGGTGAAAAAAGATAACACAACCCAAGGAGCAAGGAACCAGTCCCAGGTTTCCTGGAGTGTCTACTGAGATAGGTGCGCCACTGCCGTCTGAAGCAACCTTCTACCTAGGCTAGCATCAGCTGAGACCAGAGTATGGACCCTGTAATGTTTCGAGAACGTGTGCAAGCTACACCAGGTAGCGGCCTTGCACACTTGTTCTACTGAAGCCTGATGCCGAATGGCCCAGGATGCACCAACCGCAAGTGTTCAGTGAGCCAGCAGTCTGCAAGGAATGGGAATGTTCCGTAGACGGTAGGTTCCCTAGATAGCGGAGCGAATCCAGTGGGCCAGGGTAGCCTTCGAGGCAGCCTGCCCTTTATGTGGGCCTTCAGGACGGACAAACTGGGTGTCCGTTTTCCTGAAGGAGGCCGTCCTGGAAATTTAGTGCCTAAGGGCTCTCACGAGGTCAAGGGTATGCAGTGCTTTTTCCACCCGGTGAACTGGAGCCGGACTGAAAGACGGCAGAATGATATCCTTATTAAGGTGAAAAGAAGAAGTAACCTTAAAAAGAAAGGTGGGAACTGGACGCAGTACCACTTTGTCTTGATGGAAAACCAGAAAAAGTTCACGGCAGGAAAGTGCCGTTAACTCGGAAACCCGCCTGATTGACGTAATGGCCATCAGAAAAGTTACTTTCCAAGATAAAAGAGGTAGAGAAACCTCCTTTAGGGACTCGAAGGGAGTCCTTTGAAGTCCGTCCAAGACCAGATTAAGGTCCCAAGGCTCTAGCGGTCTCCTATATGCAGGGACCAAGCGGGAGATGCCTTGGAGAATGCTTTTTACTTGGGAGTTAGAGGAAAGACTGCATTGGTAGAAGACTGAAAGAGCAGAAACCTGCCCTTTCAGGGAGCTCAGAGCTAGGCCCGACTGTAAACCAGACTGGAGGATGCTGAGAATCACGGAAATAGATAAAGGAAAAAGGAGAGAAGTCTCGATAATTGCATCATGAGAGCAAAAGCTTCCACGTACGGTGGTAAATACGAGAGGAGGCTGGCTTTCAAGGCTCTGGTCATGGTATTGATGACATCAGGAGAGAACCCAACACACGTTAAGACCCAGGTCTCAACAGCCACGTCATCAAATCCAGGGTACTGGAATTCTGGTGGGAAATGGGGCCCTGGGTGAGGAGATCCGTCAGATCTGGAAGACGCCAGGGAACGTCTGCGAGCAGCTGCACTAGGTCGGCGTACCAGGCGCGCCTGGCCCAATCTTGGGCTATTAGTATGATCAGGACCCCCTCTCCTTTGATTTTCCTGATTACGCTTGGGAGTAATGGGAGAGGAGGAAATATGTATGGCAGTCGGAAGGGACGCCAGGAAAATACCAGTGCGTCCGCCCCGATGGACAGTGGATCGCATGACCAGGCTATGAATGCGGGCACTTAGGCATTCAACCGAGACGCCATCAGATCTACAGCTGGCGTTCCCAAGCGGTAGCATATTTGCTGGAACACCTCCGGATGGAAGGACCATTCCCTGGCGGCAAGACCTTGGCGACTTGGAAACCGCTGCCCAGTTCTCCACTCCTGGAATGTGGAATGCTGAGATTACTGACCTCGTCGATTCTGCCCAAGAAAGAAACCGCTGGTCTTTGTGATATGCCACCTTGATGCGCGTGCCCCCCCCCCCCCGGCGATTGATGTAAGCCACCGCCGTAGCATTGTCCGATTGGACATAGATGTGGCAGGCCGACAGAAGGGTGTGAAATGCTCTGAGGGCAAGAAAGATCGCCCGATTCTTCAGAATGTTAATTGGCAAGCATGACTCCCGAGTGGTCCAACGGCAGTGGGCAGTGTGGTGTCGGTATACTGCTCCCCAGCCTAGGAGGCTGGCATCTGTGGTTAGGACTAACCAGTTCACTGTAAGAAAGGACCGGCCCCTGGAAAGAGAAAGTGGGCGAAGCCACCAAAGGAGTGACTGCCCGACGGAGGGTGTCAGGCGGAGTGTTTTGTCCAGGGAAAAGCGGCTCTTGTCCCAGGCAGACAGGAGTGCCAGCTGCAACGGCCAGAGGTGTAGTTGGGCAAAGGGAACTGCTTCCATCGCTGCAACTATCCTGCCGAGGACCCTCATGCCGTACCGAGTGTGAGGAAGGTCGTAGTAGAGCGCGTACTACCGAAAGGAACGGAACGTGGTGTGTGGCCATCTGACAAAAGGTTTCCTTGGCTTATGTTGGGGAAGATAGGTGCTCTTTCCACCTGTGGGGTCTCAAATGAGTTTGTCCAGACGCTCGCCGAATAGACGATCAAAAAGATAAGGGAGGCCAGTCGTGACTTTTTTGAAGCAGAGTGGTGGGCTGCCACTGCCTGAGCCAAAGTCCCCTACGAATGGCGATGGTATTAGAGGCAGCAAAGGCAGCGCAGGTGGCGGAGTCCAGGGAAGCCTGGATCAGGTAATCCGCAGCAGCGGTGATCTGGGTGGTTATGTCAGAGAAATGATGAGAAAGCTGAGACTCCTGTAGGGAAGTGTTTAGGGTTTTGGCCCAGATCACGATAGCCTTTGCTGGAGAATCTGCACAGCTCTTGGGGATGGCCAAGGTGAAGGGGTACAGTGACTCTATGGCCTTGCAGTTACCGAATCGCTGGTCAGGTTTCTCCCTTTGTTAAGATTGCCTGAAACTCTGGTTGGTCAGCAAAGACCTTTTGTGGCTTCTTTGCTCTTTTAAAAGAGAATGCATGGTCAGGCGTTGTGGACGGGATGTCGTCCACGTTTACAGTGTGGTTGATCATGGTTATGAGTGAATCAATAGCCGCTTGATCGTCAGAGGGTTCAATATCCAGAGAATCATCCTGGTCTAGGCAACATTCCCCGTCCTCTGGTTCGTAAGATACAGTAGAGTATGGTCCCTGGCCCTGCGAGTGGGATCCGTGAGAAGAAACGGGAGACACGTTTCTGTGAGACCGTTTTCTAACCACTACCGCAAATATGGTATGCGTCCTGCCAGCATCAGAAGGACCCTCCTTGGAGGGATCGTCTGCCTGCACCCCGTCCGGGGGACCGGTGTTGTGAGGGGGACGGTACTGCATAGCTTGTACCAGGTTTTGGTACAGCTTTTCCATAGATGGGACAGAAATAGTGCCCAATTCTGGTGGACTGGGGTCCCTGGGCTCTGGACTGCTGACAGAGGCAGCAACGACGGTGGAGGGCTCCTGGGGGGCTTCAGAGATACAGGACTGACAATAAGGAGTAATATATTTACATGGGAGCTCAGAGTAGCAGTTGGTACAGGAAGAATAATATTGTTTTCTTTGGACCCTTTGAGGAGTGCATATTGTGATGTCCAAGAGGCTGCAGGGGGTGCAGTGCAGTAGGAAGGAACAATAATGGGAGCTGCTAGGAAGAGGCAAGATGTCTGGGCAGCCTGCAAAAGGGATGTGCTGTGTGCCTTACCAAGAGTCTGCAGCCGATGGTCCTGTATTCCTAGACAGCAGTTGTAGCAGGCCACTGAGGAGAGGCTGTGGAGCGGCCGGTGTGAGGAGGATCTCCTTCTTCTTGTTGTCTCCGATGCAGGGAGCGGGAAATATGGGGGCGGCGCTGCAAAACTTGTGCTCAGCGCGCACGCTCTGGAGGGGGCATGGTCAGAGTGGAGGGTGGTACTCCCGCCCATACGTAATCGGGGGGTCCTGATTACCGCTCTCCCGATAGTGCTGCTTCACACTAGGGGGAGCCAAGTGGGGACCGTGGAAAAAGGCAGCATCCGGGCCTAAATTGGTGGGGAGACCTGCAATAACGTCGGCGACGGCGGGGACCCGGTGCTAGTGGCATAGCTGCGGGAAGAAGCCCGCCGGAGGAAGGGGCTACAGTAAAATGGATGACGAAGGAGGGCACACAGTATCATGGATGTAAGTGGGGATGAGGGGGAACCCTGAGCCCTCCGCCAGAGCCCTTCTATGGATGAGTCCCGCAAGGGGCGATAAAATAGAACGATCTCACCTGTGAGGTGTCTCAACCCAGGCTATTATCTGGTAGGCTGGGGAGCCCAGTGGTGTGCTGCATCCTGTCTGAGCAGAGAGTGCAGGCATCGGCTGTCAGCTGCTGTGAATGCTGCAGGAAGCAGGGTGTAGTTCTCAACTCAAAGCCCTGTAAGGGGTTGAGGAGAGCCGGAATAGTCCATGGCACTGGGATGAATGGGGTCTGCGCCAGGTGCGGAAGGGGATCGGGGAGGCGACACTGCCCGTGGTAACCGTCGCCCATATGAAGACTCTGAGGCACAGCCCGAAAATCCAACGTCGCAGGAGAGGGTACGGGTAGGCCACACTCCGCGTTCCTGCCTGTTGATGATGTTTTAGGGAAAGCAGTCCGTTGCCCGTCTAATGTGAGAAGAATTCTGGAAGAAATGTGCCTCCTACAGACACTAAGCTAAAACTGGTGTGGCCTGGCCCGGCCAGGGGTGTATACTGCAGAGGAGGAGCTAATTGTTTCACATTTACATAGTGTAAGCCTTTTATGAATAAACAGCATAACACTCATGGTCCTGTGTCCCCCAATGAGACGATAGATATAACATTTTTGCCATTTCACCGCTCTTTAAACATTTTTCTGTACATTGGACTGTGAAATGAATGGTGTCATTAAAACAAACATCCTGCACAGCTCTCATACAGCTACAGATGCAAAAAAGTGATAAGAGTTATGACTTTTAGAAAAAGTGGAAGCAAAAGCAGAAGCAAAAAAATGAAAATTGTCTGTGTCCTCAAGGGGTTGAAATAAGGATCTGTACAGTCCCCAAGGGACTAGAAAAGTACCCCAAACTGTAGAGAAGTGATGGATATCTCACCTTCTTTTCCCAACAGAAATGAGTAGAAGCAGAGATGGTTGACAGTCAGGTAGAGCCATCCTTGTCTGGGCACTCGGCCCTTCCAGTAGCTGCAGGAGTAATAATTCACCAGCTTCTCCACCTCGGGCATCCCAAACTGTTTCCGCATTTTCAGCTCTGCTTCCTTGAATTTACCGGGGTCCTCTTCATCCTTTGGCAGGAGGCTTTTATTCTCCTCTGCAATGATGCCCTGTCATATATAACAAACAAAAGAAACCTATTAAAAAAAAATATTAAAACAGCATTAAAATCTGAATATTATAGATGGAGAGAATTGACAGTCCAGCGGCCACATCAGTAATCAGTGGCCACTGCATGGAAGCCGTGAGAGCCACCTCTTGATGGCATACATGGATCCTCTGATCAACCGGCCTGGAGCACCATCATCATTGTGGCGCAATGCATGCAAGAACACACCATTAAAATCAAAAGAAAAGTAATGGATGCTGGGTGGTCAAAGTCAACTCAGGGCTCTTGTCCGATAGTCACAGATCACAGATGGCCGAGGGATTGAGTCCTGCAAATTGATTCACACAATCATTAGTGGCCACCTATGGACTGATCACTCATCTAATAGGCCTCATGACTAAGCATCCTAATACCCAAATAAAAATGGTGGACACGACACCTACAGTATATGATTGACTCCATGCAGAGCCATTTCATCAATAAGGCTCAAATGGGAGCCTCCAATACAGGTGTGAATAGAACTTTAGGGCAAGTTCACAAAGTTTTTTTTGACACGAATATTACAGGTAAAAATATTTGAAAAGAACAAAAACGGATGAGTTATTGTTTCTTCTTCCAGCTCTGTATCCAGATGTGCATTTGTGTCTGGACATGGTATTGGTAAGTATGGCAGTTTTTTCTTAGATCATTTCAATGGGCAAATTTGGTATTTCCTGCAACAAATAGTGATATGAGGATTCTTTGTCATGAAATAAAATCAAGCACCATGTCCATTCAATTGGCAGCTTATTTTAACCCCTTAAGGACATTTCTGATTTCATTTTATGACCCCCTTCCTTCATAAAAAGTTTATTTTGCCATTGAACTATCCATATAATAGCTAGTTTTTGTTTTTTTTTTTAAAGGGAAGTTGAAGGTTTTAATGATTTTATTCACTTTACAAAGGCATGTGTGTAAAAACATGAATTAACTGGCAGGGTGAAATCTCAGAAGGAAGAAGAAAAAAAAAAAAAAAAAGCCATTCTGTCATTACTGTGTGGGCTTATTTGATCTATTGTACCATATGGTACAAATCAGCACTGGAAATGCCGTATATTGTCCAATCATCTATTATCTATGAAATTCTGCCATAGACTTCATACGAGCAGATAGATGCTATGTTGATGGGTTGATGGCCCCTGTCTGCCATGGCTCAGTGGGCAATGTAACAGCCCCACAGTGGATCAGACTGTTTAATGGTGTTGTCCACTACTTGGGGACAACTCGTCCTCAGTTACTACATTCCCCCCGTAAGTTAATATCAGCCTATAATCACAATGTCCTTTCGTGCTGGCTTCGTACCAGTAAGACCGGTGATGGGTCTCCCGTCACTGGCCTGCAGTCAATCAGCGGCCGCTTCACTCATTTCCTTTGAACAAACCTGACTTCTGGAAGACGTCCCCCCCATTCATACAGAGGATGTCCCCCCCCCCCCTCCCGCCCCCTTCCTCCAGAGGAAGTCCCGCTACTTCTGGATTACAGTTTTGTCTGAGGCAAGGGAGAGTTAGCTGACCTTTGATTGGCTACAGCACCCATGTGATATATTAACATCACGGGGCACCCGATGCCGACTGGAAGGGTACCAGCAATAGAGGCGACTACAGGCTGTTATTGTTTTACATGGGTGAATATAGTATTTGAGAAGGGGTTGTCCAGGTAGTGGACAGCCCCTTTAAATGAATAGCAGCAGCCACCTGCCACGTAAGGAATGAACAAGCTCAGCTCCTGAGCTGCCCCCAAACACCAGAGCCCAACCTGTGATGAATATATACAACTATATACTATATGTATACAGGTCATTTAAGGGTTAAGTGAATTTTATTTTTTAAAACTTATTGTTATTGTGTCCTACCAGTGATTTCTCATTATTCTGGGCCATCGACAGAGTCTAGTTGTACACAATGTGGGTATTTTTTCACTTGAATGTATTTCTTGATTTCAAGACTGATAAACTCCGGAGAATCTTATTCACCGGTAAACCACAGCCCCAGAGGGAGATCCGTGTAGAGAACTGTGGTTTCCTATATCACGCCCCCTCATCTCACCAATTTAAAGAAACAGTACATGCACTAGAAGCACTAACAATACAAGAATGCCTCCCGTATAGCAGCCGCAGATTAATCACTGATGAAAATGCAGCTTTAGATGAATAAAGTAGCAAAACGTGTACAGCAAACCATATAATGATCTGGGGGCGATGCTAGAGAGATTAAAACATCCTGTGCAGTTTTAACCTCTGGCAAAGGGAGCTCAGGGCGAACCTGACCAGAAGATGCCAGCTGTGTAACACTGCAGCATCGGCAGCAACGTAAGCAGAGCTCCGATCATTGCCAATAACCCAGCAAGTGACGTTGTCAATCTGGGCTGTGCACAATGCAGTTTCTGTACCCATTAGTCCACCCTGGTGCACAATCACAGGTTGATTGCTTGCCATGGCAGCAGTGGATGCACGCCCCCCGAAACTATGATCGCGCTACATTCTGCAATACTCTGGTGTTGCAGTATATATTGACCACGCAATAACAGGTTAAAAAAAAATATATAAAAAATTCTTACAATTACAAGTAAAAAAAAAACCAAGTTTTCCTCTTTAAAAAAGAAATAAAGCATCAAATATAAAAAAACTATTTTGGATTACAAAGTTTGTAAGAGTTCAATCTATCAGAAGTTAAAGCTGATTGTTCAGAAAAAGCCGTAAAAATTTAAGAAAAAAAAAATATTTTCAAAAACACCAGAATTGCCAATTTTTCATCGCCACAATCGCATAAGCCCTTTCACATCAGCGTTTTTCAATCTCGCAGATCATGAAAAACGCATCTGCCATACCGCATCCGCGCACTGCGCACGGTGCGTAAACGCATAAAGTATGGGCGGACTTGCGCAGTCGGCAATGCGGTTGCACTCGGCGGCGCCGAAAAAAACGGCTGACAGTTTTTTTTCGGGCGACCTGCTCAAGTGCCAAAAACCACTTGCCAAGTGCGCCTAACTGTATGGCTTTACCCAACCCGCCGCAAGTGCAGCGTTGCGTAATCGGCAATGCTTTTTCACCGCATCTGCCGCGATTGAAAAAAACTGATGTAAAGGCCTAAGAAACTATCAAATATTGTATACCCCATAGTGGTACTAATAAACACAAGAATACACAGGCCTCAGACGCTATGCAAAACGTTTCAACACCATGATCGAACTTTTTCATACTTGATAAAATATCAGAAACAATGCCTTATTTAGCAAAAGTACCGCTCAAATCCTCTCCCAATGCGTGGTATATAAAGTATAGCACATCCCCATTGTAATCACTATATAATTCTAAGTTTCTTGCTGTCACGAAATCGCCGCGCACATCAACTGCTGACGCGAGCACAGTGTTTTCCCACGTAGGCGTACCGGAAATTGAGCAGGGAGGGCTGCGCAGCTCAGAGGCGGAGATCTCTGCATATTAAAGTCCTCGCCCCCCCATGTAATATGCCCCTATGCTGCGCCATAGTAAAATATAAACTGTATACTACTCTCCTCCAGTGATCCCCGAGTCTCTCTGTCCCTGCGCGCTGTATGTCACTTGCTGTGCCGATCACATGACTGAGAACAGAGTAGAGCTGCCTCCCTGCCCGATCACAGCTGCACGAGAGACCGAGCAGCACTGAGAGGAAAAATAAGCACATGGGGCCATTCAACAAGGGCGCGCTACGCATAGGACTGTTCACGCATGCATGCCACTGCCAGTAATATGACCTTTAACATTAGCCTATGCAAGAGAGCCATCACCGGAGCCTCACAGCACCCCCTCCCCAATGAACCCCGCACCACATATCTAGAGTACCGTCGTTAGAATGCACGCTATTATTATCTCCTGATATAACCATGTGTCTTTGCTCATGTGCAGGGCATTGCAGCTTAGGTATCCATTGTTACAACCATTCATAGTGAGAGCTAGTTGCTCGTGGTTTAACCATGGATCTCTAAGCTGCAATGTCTTGAACATGAGACATGGCAGTATCAGGAGAACTATATTACCTTCTAATTGGAGGGATTTGCTAATTTATTATATCTATACATATGAGTTAAGATCTTGGAGATGGGAAAACCCCTTTTAGTTCAGTGCATCCATGCCCTGCCTTATGCACATTTACACCTGGCCCTATAGATGAGGGCATTAGACATATTACTGTCGTTATTACATGGATTTTCCCTTTGACGAAGGTGGTGATGTCATCCTCTGTTTCAAAGATGGAGAGAGTCTGCAGCAGATTGCTCTCCACCACTCCCAGTGTTCAGTGATGTCTTTTCGGGATGATCCTGGAATGAGAATGAGAAGAGTGTTGGTCTTCACACAAGACATACCCTTTTACTGTATATACTCGAGTATAATACAAGGGGAGGGGGGTGAGGGTGGAGGATGGTGACTGGGGGCGGGAGCTGCAGAAGGAGCAGGAGATCACGTGGTCCCACTCAGTGTAATGTAATATGCACTGCATCCCCCTGTCCATCAGCAGCAGTGAAAGCAGTGCTAATTACATTACACTAAATGTACACCACACCCCATCACAGTATGCGCCCCCTGCTTCACTCACATAACTGTTTATTTACCTCGACACTCCCTGCAGCACCTGTGATGTCCTCCCTCCGCTCTTCCTGCTTGTTCCCGCAAATGTAATCATGTGACTAGTGCAGCAGTGACGTCATCACTGCTGCACCGGTCACATGATTAAAAGCAGGAAGAGCGGAGGGAGGATGCCACGATGCCTGCAGGGAAGCATCAGCGGGTAAATTTAAACGCTTATTATGAGTGCCAGCATGGGGGTAATATAAAATAATGGGGGCTATATACAATGATGGGGGCGCTATGTACCAGTGATGGGGGTCTGCTGTATTTCCCATTCCTAGGCTTATACTCGAGTCAATAAGTTTCCCCAGTTTTTGGTGGTAAAATTAAGGGCCTCGGCTTATACTCAGGTTGACTTATACTTGAGTATATAAAGTAAATACTGATATAGCCCATAAAACTAAATCAAGTGGAGCCATAAAACCAAATACAGCAGCAGAACATACAGTATACATAAGATGCTGATCCAGAGTTATCAAGCGCAGGAAAGGAGAGAGTATGGTTAAGAAAATACAAAAAAAAAAACCTGCCAGCAGGGCATATTGGCAGATGGTGAATGACCCAAGCTCCGCACTTGGCAGACGGACACACAAGCCCCACTAGAAGAGTGAGTTTTGCTGATTTTTCCCCCACACAGACGATCATTCGTGAACACTTGAGAAAAAGTTGAACAATTTTATTTTTGCTTTTCTCTTCTTTCAAGAGTTGTCTTTTTAATTTTTAATTTCTCAGTAATGTAGCCACGTGAAGGCTTGTTTTGTTTGCAAGATGAATAGTTGTTTTGAATGATTGTTTTGTTTTGAACAGTTCACTATACCACATAATGCACTACAAACCGTGGAGGGGAAGGGGGGGGGTAATGTCAGTGAGGAGAAATGGTGAAAATTAAAACCCACAAAAACAAAAAATTGTAATTTGGCCTTGGTTTTGCAGCATTCATGTGAGATGACCTGGTGACAACTGCAGGTCCGGACAATTACAGCGATACCAAACATGGTTTAGGTCCTTTTCTCATCAGTTTTTTTAATATTATGCGGCAGATGCGGTGAAAAAAACCGCATCTGCCGCAACTTGCCGCATAACGTCCACTTGCGGCACAGTTGCGGTATTCCATAGAAGTATAGGGGCTTGCGGCAGATGCGGCAAGTGCGGTATTGCACTGCGGCACGTGCGGCAGAGAAAAAAACCGCAGGTAAGCCGCGTTTTTTTTTCTCTGCCGCACCTGCCGCAAGTGCAATACCGCACTTGCGCATGCGCAAGTCCCTATACTTCTATGGAAAACCGCAACCTGTGCCGCAAGTGGAACCGTTATGCAGCATGTGCGCAGATGCGGTTTTTTTCACCGCATCTGCCGCAAATTAATAAAACGCTGATGTGAAAGGGCCCTTAGAGTCCGTTTTATTATTTAGCTGTTTCACATCTGCATTTTTTTGTCTACTGTCTGTATCTGTGGAAGCCTGATGCATCCTGATCAGGCATGTATCCCTACACTTAAAGGGAACTGTCACCAGGTTTGCACATAATCTGAGAATAGCATAATTAGACCCAGATCTGATCAGCGATGTGTCATTTACTGGTACCAGTTAGTTCCCCATAAAATCACTGTTAAAAGCGGATTTACATTAGCATCCTTTCTTGGCCTGCTGCCAAAGCGAATCGTATATTCACAGACATGCTAAATCTGTCACAGAGCCAAATCAGTCATTTACAATGACACAGCAGCTCATAAGAAACATCACGGGATTAGTGTCTCTTTCACAATTTGCTGCTCTGTGGATGGCAAAACCAGGTACAGGTTCCTTTAAACATGAGGTCACAGGACATCAGGTGGAATCAGGTTTCCAACAGATGCAGACGAGTGCGGAGTTTTGAGCCACCTCCTTTCCCCCCAGACACATCATGTTGGGATTTTACATTGCAGTAAAAATCCTGATGCGTCCGGATGCGGCACAATGCGTCAAAACAACAATGATATCAATGGGGCCGCATCAGACCCTGGATGGACGTGTCCAAGCCGGATCAGTATTTAACACTGAGCATGCCCAGACTACTTCCAGCATGCGTAGAGATCAGTCATTACAATCACAATATTAAAAAAGCACGCTTTGTGCCCCTTTGCACAAAGTGTCTGTCTCTGGGTGTATACACCACCGGCTTCAGAAAGGCTCACCACACGATTGGGATGTGCCGTGTTTCAGGTCATGCGTAGTACACATCTCTGAAGCCGGGACGCATATCATACACCAGGCCTTACAGTAGTGCGTGTGACCGGAATCACGACCACCTATTGATCATGCGCGGTGAGCTTCTCTGAAGCTAGATATAGCTTTAGGTCTATAGATATGAAGATAGAGATGCCCACTAGTGAGGGATACACAACTGTGCGCACGCACTGCTTTATATAGCAATTGTTATACCAATGCTATGCAAAGCATGTTATCACACCCACAGGGCAGAATAACATGCTATGTGGGCTGGCTATTCGGGGAAATAACGATTGGTCAAAGCCCTAATTAGGATATCCTAAACGATCTTTGGAAATAGTTTTTGTAAAGATCTATTTATGTATACTGCAACATCCTGGGACTATTAGAAAGGGATTTCAGATATGCACCTAAAACTGATTGTGGTTCTCTGTGTACAGGGATCCTAACAGGACCCACTTAGAATCAATACCTGATTGGTGGCGGTGCAACAACCATTCCGCCACCTGCTGATTAGCTACGTCCAGTTGCAAAGCTGCACAGCTCAACAGTATAGTGGTGGCACCCAGTTACTGCATATGCACCTCCTATTGAGTGTAAGTTGACAAAGGTCCACAACTAATAATATCCAGCTGTTGTCAGCACTGGAAACAGGTGATTGGCAGGGTAACGGATGATGTACCCTTCCCACCGATCAAATACTGATGAACTATCCCAAGCATAGGCCATCAATAAAGTCTGAGATAACGCCTTTAAGGGCCCTTTCACATCAGCGTTTTTTAAATTTGCGGCAGATGCGGTGAAAAAACCGCATCTGCCGCAACTGCCGCATAACGGTTCCACTTGCGGCACGTTGCGGTTTTTTCCATAGGAAGTATAGGGGGACTTGCGGCAGATGCGGCAAGTGCGGTATTGCACTTGCGGCAGGTGCGGCAGAGAAAAAAACCGCGGCTTACTGCGGTTTTTTTCTCTGCCGCACCTGCCGCAAGTGCAATACCGCACTTGCCGCATCTGCCGCAAGTCCCCTATACTTCCTATGGAAAAAACCGCAACCGTGCCGCAAGTGGAACCGTTATGCGGCAGTTGCGGCAGATGCGGTTTTTTCACCGCATCTGCCGCAAATTTAAAAAAACGCTGATGTGAAAGGGCCCTAAGGCTGCTTTCACATCAGCGGTAAACGCTGATCGCGGCAGTTGCTGTGAAAAAAACGCAGTTGCCGCAAGTACCACATAACGGCTGCGATCGCGGCACACTTGCGGCAAGCCCCATACAATGTCTGTGGGGCTTGCGGTAAGTGTGCGGCAGGTGCTTCAAGTGCGGTTTCGGCACTTGCGGCAGGTGCGGTTGCGAAAAAAGCGCGGCATACCTGCCACAAGTGCCAAAACCGCACCTGCCGCACACTTACCGCAAGCCCCATAGACATTGTATATGCCGCTATCAGCGTTTACCGCTGATTTGAAAGGGGCCTATTATTGGTCAATGCCTCTCTATTGAGTGCACTGGCAGCACAATGACAGAATACTGCCATCTGAAAGAGAGCTTAAGGCCACATCAGATGCGTCAATCTGGTGAACGATATCGCTTAAGCGATCCGGAATTTTGATCGCTTAAGCGATATCATTTGTGCGTCGTCTGTCACCGAGTGATCTGTCAACGAAAAATCGCTTGTTTGGTGGAAGATTTGTGAGCAGGACCTCAAATCAAGCGATAATCCGTTGATTGATCTGCAGCATCGTGGTGTGTGATACCGCAATGAACGATCTCCCAGTGGCATAGCCTATCCTGGGAGATGGTAACCATGGTACACATCGGGTAACTAAGCGCCGCGCGGCGCCTAGTAACCCGATGTGTACCATGGTTACCAGCGTTCTCGCTGGTCCACATCGCTGGAGAGTCTGCCTGTGTGACAGCTCACCAGCAATGTGAACGATGTTAGCGATCGAGCATGCATGTGATTGCTATCAACATCGTTCATTAAATTGAAGCGTCTGATGTGGCCTTTAGTTCAGACATCTTTGTTCTCTTACCACAGGCCACTGTCCAATAGATTTGTGATTCTTGCGTCTGGTGCAATATTCGATAAGGAGCGACACGAGCACTGGAGTCTAATACAACATCTAGGGTTCCCACGAGCAAACCTAGAGAAGAGGGAAGAGTGAGAACAGCAGCATGACGTCTCCTGACCATGTGACAAGCATTGTGTAAACCGAGAGCCGATGACTACCCATCATTTGGCTGTAAGTAAGACACAGGAATTGTCTCACAAAGGTCACACACTTACCCCATGTGCTCATTACTACATGCAGCCAATACACACCCAAGGATTACAGGTTTACAAGCAAGTCTGTAAAATGATTAAGATCTAAAACAGGCAGAAGTCAAAGGAATGTAATCTGAGAGCAGCATGAGTATAGACAGAGCCCCTGATTCCAGCAACGTTTCACTTACTGGGCTGTTTGCTCTACTGTTTTAAAAAAAAAAAAAATCACTGTTTTAACAGCAGGAGATTATCACTAGATGACTAGTAAACATGCTGCCATGTATTACTTAGCTCTGTATAACCCCATCCAATCACTGTTGGCAGCTTTCTGCCTATACACAGTGTACACAGAAAACTGCCAATCAGTAATGGGGGCAGGCTATACAGAGCTCTATATTCAGACCACTGGTAGATCTGCAGGAGAGGCAACATCGCTGGAGTCTGGTCTCTGCCCCTACACTGTGGTGCTCTCGTTTGGGGTAAGCAAAAAAAAAAAATAATAATAATAATGGACTCTGGGGCATCCTAAAATTTGGAATATTTTGTTGATGTTTGGAGTTCACAGGAACCCACCCGTGACAGACTGGATGTAAAAAGTCTACACACCTCTGTTAAAAATACAAAAATCATACCAAAAAGAACCATTTAACAACTTTTTCTAACCTTTAATGTCACCAATAAACTGTACAAATCCATTGGAAAAACTAAAATCTTTTCGGGTGTAAAAAGATATACAAAGAACTAAAATAATGCAGCTGCATAAATTTGCACACCTTTAGGTCCCTTTCACATCAGATTTTTTTGCTGATTGCGGCAGACTTACCGCATCCACAACCTAACGGTCGCACTTGTGGCAAGCCCCATGCATTGTCTATGGGACTTGCAGCAGATGCAGCAAGTGCGGTATTGCCTCGATCCGGCACTTGCGGCTGCGAAAAAAAGCAGTGGTTAATTTGTGTGCGCAACTGCACAATGCCGATCACGGCAATACTGCACTTGCTGCACGTCCCATAGACCATGCATGGGGCTTGCCGCAAGTGCCACCGTTAGGCAGCAGATGCGTAAACTGCCGATCTGCCGCAATCAGCAAAAAACGCTGATGTGAAAGGGGCCCAAGAAGAGCGTTATTTAATTTTATTCGTTTGAGTGCAGATTTGTCACAAATCCTGATGTCAGCAAAGTCAATCAGAATCCTGAAGTCTCCTGCGCACGGTCAGGATTTTCTCCTTGCAGATTTTGGCTATTTGCCCTCATAGATTATTTCTGCACCAAATCTGCATTTCCTGGCAGGAAAAACACTGCATTTTTAGCATTTTCGGTGCTTATTTCCCCCATATGTTTCTATCATATAGAGAAAAACAGAATGTTGCTTCTTTTTTCTGCACCAAACTCTTCAAGGAAAAATCGTGAAAGTGGCCCGCATTGAATGTTCTGGAAGTGTTTTCACGTGAAGAAATGATTAAAAACTGCAAGGAAAATGCACAAAAAACGCACAAATACACTAGGTGTGCACGTAGCCCTAACTCTGCAGGAAGTCATTTCTTCCAGCGTTTTTGCTGCAGATTTCACCCATTCTAATGACAGGGAAAAATCTGAACCAAAAAACGCACCAAGAAAGTGGCAAAAACGCGTGGTTTCCTGCCAAGAGATGTAGAATTGGTGCACAACTTTCTGTACCAAATACTAAACGTGCATACAGACAACTGGGATAAAACGTGGTTAAAGAACCCTCGAAGTTTATAACCATATTCAGTGTTTTTGGGCAGTGTGGGTCAGCAGTACATGGGGACAGTATATACAGCATTAAATATGCACACAATGTATAACAGTATATACAAGAGCAGTATATAACAGCAGTATATACAGGGCAATATATGAAGTATATACATGGCAGTACATTCAGGGGGCAGCATATACAGGGACATTATAAAAGTCACGGGATTAGCACACAGGGACAGATCCGTAGATGCAAAAGAAAAGAACAGGAGCACACCTAGCCCCCGGTATGCAGCAGGAGGCGGCCGCACGCAGCCCCCGGTATGCAGCAGGAGGCGGCGGCACGCAGCCCCCGGTATGCAGCAGGAGGCGGCGCACGCAGCCCCCGGTATGCAGCAGGAGGCGCCGCACAGCCCCCGGTATCAGCAGGAGGCGGCGCACACAGCCCCCGGTATACAGCAGGAGGGCCGCACAGCCCCCGGTATACAGCAGGAGCGGCCGCACGCGCCCCCGGTATACAGCAGGAGGCCGCACACAGCCCCCGGTATACAGCAGGAGGCCCGCACACAGCCCCCGGTATAACAGCAGGAGGCGCCGCACACAGCCCCCGGTATACAGCAGGAGGCGCGCACACAGCCCCCGGTATACAGCAGGAGGCGCCACACAGCCCCCGGTATACAGCAGGAGGGCCGCACACAGCCCCCGGTATACAGCAGGAGGGCCGCACACAGCCCCCGGTATACAGCAGGAGGCCGCACACAGCCCCCGGTATACAGCAGGAGGCCGCGCACACAGCCCCCGGTATACAGCAGGAGGCCGCCACAGCCCCCGGTATACAGCAGGAGGCCGCACACAGCCCCCGGTATACAGCAGGAGGCCGCCACAGCCCCCGGTATACAGCAGGAGGCCGCACACAGCCCCCGGTATACAGCAGGAGGCCGCACACAGCCCCCGGTATACAGCAGGAGGGCCGCACACAGCCCCCGGTATACAGCAGGAGGCCCGCACACAGCCCCCGGTATACAGCAGGAGGGCCGCACACAGCCCCCGGTATACAGCAGGAGGCCGCACACAGCCCCGGTATACAGCAGAGGCCGCACACAGCCCCCGGTATACAGCAGGAGGCGCGCACACAGCCCCCGGTATACAGCAGGAGGCCCGCACACAGCCCCCGGTATACAGCAGGAGGCCGCACACAGCCCCCGGTATACAGCAGGAGGCCGACACAGCCCCCGGTATACAGCAGGAGGCCGCACCAGCCCCCGGTATACAGCAGGAGGCCGCACACAGCCCCCGGTATACAGCAGGAGGCCGCACACAGCCCCCGGTATACAGCAGGAGGCCGCACAGCCCCCGGTATACAGCAGGAGGCCGCACAGCCCCCGGTATACAGCAGGAGGCCGCAACAGCCCCCGGTATACAGCAGGAGGCCGCACACAGCCCCCGGTATACAGCAGGAGATCTATTTACTTTGTGACTTATGTGCAAAATAATTTTTTGTTAAACCATTTTTCTTGCTATAGCCAGGACCTGTTCGTTATTACCCCAGGCAACGCCAGGTGCTACAGCTAGCACAGTATATAGAGGGGCAGAACACATGGTATATAGTGGGGCAGTATACCCAGTATATACAGGGCCATTATATAACCGCATATACACAGATACATAGTGGTTGTTTACACCGCACAGGAGCCTCCATGATGGAGGTGCAGTTGTATGACTGATAGGAGCTGTTGGCCATAGGACTGGCCCGGTCCCCCCGCCGTCTCCCCCGCCATCACCTGTCAGGCCTCCGCCTTTGCCGTGTCCCCGCCGCCGCTGCAGGATGAAGAACGGGTTTGCTCTCTCAGTGACCCACAGCGCGTTGGCCAGCAGCACCTCCTCCGGGTTCAGCCACATCCTGAGCGGCGGGGTCGCAGCCGGTCACCCCGGGCCGTCCTCCTCAGTGTCGGTGTGGCCGGTGCTGGACAGTGGGTCCCGGGCTCCCGAGCTGTTCCTGTACAGTCCGTGGCTCAGGCCGCGGAGGCCGCTGACAGCTGTCTCCCCCTGGTGGACGCAGCGCAGGCTGACAGGCCGGTTGTTATTGTGTTGCACGTTCCGTGGTGGAAGAGGCGGGGCAATCACTGCTGACGTCACCGCGACTCCTCCTTTTCTTTTTTAGCATTACCCAGAACCCTCAGCCCTGGGGCCAAAAGGGCCCCTACAGGGGAGCAACTAAAGTGGGTGCAAGAGCTGCAGTCTCACCCACACCTTGGAGCCTACAGTACTACCTAGGCAGCCCCTGAAGCTTCCTTGATACTTGGGGCCCTGTTGGCCATTTTTGCATTGGGGCCACAAGCTTCACATTACTGCTTGTCACTGCTATTATTCTTACTATATGGTGAGGAGCCTGTGAAGGTAAAATGTCTGCCCAAGACAAGGGGGCTGAGGAATAGGTCAGAGGGCAACGGCCGACTCCCCTGGAGTCAGGGGCTTAACTACAATAGGTAAATGGGTTATATTATTATTATTATTATTATAGCGCCATTTATTCCGTGGCACTTTACATGTGAAAAGGGGAATACATAGACAAGTACAATAATCATGGCACAGACAGGTACAGGAGGAGAGAGGACCCTGCCTGCGAGGGCTCATAGTCTACAAGGGATGGGTGAGGATACAGTAGGTAAGGAGAGAGGACCCTGCCAGTGAGGGCTCACAGTCTACAAGGGATGGGTGAGGATACAGTAGTAAGGAGAGAGGACCCTGCCAGTGAGGGCTCACAGTCTACAAGGGATGGGTGAGGATACAGTAGGTAAGGAGAGAGGACCCTGCCAGTGAGGGCTCACAGTCTACAAGGGATGGGTGAGGATACAGTAGGTGAGGAGAGAGGACCCTGCCAGTGAGGCTCACAGTCTACAGGGATGGTGAGGATACAGTAGGTGAGGTACCGCAGTGAGGCTCACAGTCTACAAGGGATGGGTGGAGGATACAGTAGATGAGGAAAGAGGACCTGCCCACGAGGGCTCACATCTACAAGGGATGGGTGAGAATACAGTAGGTGAGGAGAGAGGACCCTGCCCGTGAGGGCTCACATTCAACCAGGGATGGGTGGAGGATACAGTAGGTGAGGAGAGAGGACCCTGCCTGCGAGGGCTCACAGTCTACAAGGGATGGGTGGAGGATACAGTAGATGAGAAAGAGGACCCTGCCCACGAGGGCTCACAGTCTACAAGGGATGGGTAGAATACAGTAGGTGAAGAGAGAGGACCCTGCCCACAAGGGCTCACAGTCTTCAAGGGATGGTGAGGATACAGTAGGTGAAGAGAGAGGACCCTGCCCATGAGGGCTCACAGTCTACAAGGGATGGGTGAGAATACAGTAGGTGAGGAGAGAGGACCCTACCTGCGAGGGCTCACATTCAACCAGGAAGATGAGGGTAGAGCTGAATGTGCGGTGGTTTGGTGGACTGAGGCTCACTACAGGTTGTAGGCTTGTAGGAAGAGGTGGGTATTCAGGTTCCTTTTGAAGGTTTCAACAGTAGGCGAGAGTCTGATTGTTGGGGCAAAGAGTTCCAGAGTATGAGGGATACATGGGAGAAATCTTGTATGCGATTGTGGGAAGAAGCTATAAGGGAAATAGAGAAGGAGATCTTGAGATGATCGGCGGTTGCATAAAGGTGAGTGCTGAGAGACCATGTCGGGGATTTATGGAGGGGACAGGTTGTGGATGGCTTTGTATGTTGTGGTTAGGCTTTTGGCAAGGGAAAGATCAGGGAATAGCAAGGAGACAGGAGGATTAGTCAGCAGCAGAGTTCAGGATAGATGGAAGGGGTGCAAGAGTGCAAGAAGAGAGAACAGGAGATTGCAGTAGTCAAGGCAGGAGATGATGAGGGATTTTCGAGTGTTTTTGCAGTTTCTTGGTCAAGGATGTATGGATCTGGGAAATATTTTTGAGTTGGAGTCGGCAGGATGTGGCAAGGGCTTGGATGTGTGGCTTGAAGGAGAGGGTAGAGTCGAGGATCACCCCTAGGCACCGAGCATGTGGGACTGGGGCGAGTGAGAAGCCATTGACTTTGATGGATAGGTCTGACAGAGGGGTAGAGTGAGATGAGGAAAAGATAATGAATTCTATTCTGTCCATGTTAAGTTTAAGATATTCAGCAGAAAGGAAAGTTGAAATAGCAGAGACATAGTGGGATTTTGGTTAGTAAGGAGGTGATGTCAGGTTCAGAGAGGTAGATCTGCGTATCATCAGCATAGAGAAGATACTGAAAGCCGTGGGACTCTATGAGCTGTCCCAGGCCGAGGGCATAGATGGA
The DNA here is from genome assembly GCA_033576535.1 of Allobates femoralis. Taxonomy (NCBI): domain Eukaryota; kingdom Metazoa; phylum Chordata; class Amphibia; order Anura; family Aromobatidae; genus Allobates; species Allobates femoralis. Next base: position 546,871,432 of record JARQOC010000004.1, read on the forward strand.
GAAGAGTAGGGGTACTAGAACTGAACCTTGAGGGACACCGACAGATCGGGGGCGAGGTGAGTAGGTGGCGTGGGAGAGGGAGACGCTGAATGTCCGGTCTGCTAGAGATGAGAGAATCTAACGGGAGTGAATGGTCTACAGCAGGGTGGGGGAACCTCATTCCCCAGGGCCGCATCCTTGATGACCTTTTCTGCGGCCCTCATTCATATTCCTGGGGACTGGAGTGCTCAGGCTGGCAGACACGTTCTGCCAACTGCCTGCCTGTAAAATCCAGCTCCTCAGTGATTTCTATCCCCCGTCCTCATTCTCTCTAGTGAAGTATATGCTCCCAGTCTCTCCTGTGATGTCTATGGCCCTAGCAAACCTGGAAAAGTAGAGAAGCAACATGAGCAATATCACCTATTATCACAGCCACGCCAAAGAGAAGCAGCCCCAGCCACAATAGTAGGGGTGAGGTGATTGTTTAACAGGCAACCCTGGCTCACCACCCTCACTAAAGACCTGAGGGGCATCCTCGGTCACCGAGAGGAGATGGAAAAAATCTCACTCCACTGAGCACTTCGCGTTATTCAAACAGTCCCTCACCGACTTCAAGACTGCACTTGCCACCACCAAACAAAACTTCTCATCCCTAATAACCTCCCTGTCCCACAATCCCAAACAACTTTTCAAAACCTTCAATTCCTTACTACGCCTGCCTGCTCCTCCTCCCTCTCCCCTTATCTCTGTCGATGACTTTGCCTCCTTCTTCAAAGAAAAGATCAAAAGAATCAGAGACAACTTTGACCCACTGTCCCTAGTCACAAGGAGAAAAAAGAGCGTGTGTATTTCTGGGATCAGCCATGCTCAGACATAGATTTATTAATAATTAAATTTTATTGAAAAATAGAAAGAGAACATACAAGAGTAAAACCAATTAAAAAAGTGTATACAAACACTGACACTTATAAGGTACCAAAATTTTTTAATTTTTATTGGTTACTAAATCACAAAAGGTATTTGAATCCATCAAATACGTTAACGTTTCGGCACTTTTTTTGGCCTTCTTCAGTTATCTTAATAAAGTGGAGAACAGAAATATGCAAAGTATCATTTGTACAGAACAAAAAATATTTTTACATAAAGAACAAAATAATGTAATTGATACAAATACTCTTGTTGAGTAGCAAGAACATCAAACATGATATCAAAACAAGAAATACATGAAAGTTCTTCCCCAAGGTATATAAAGGAAAAAGAGTGGAACACCTTGGTGAACGTATTATACCGATAGGTTAAATGGAGTGGAAAGAGGACAAGAAAAAAGAAGAAAAGAAAAAATAAAAAAAGGGAAAAAAAGACTGTTTAGAAAATGTAAATTATGAAAATTATATTACTTATATAGTAACCACTACATAACCACCATATGCCATGAACGATTGAGACTGAGAGACAAAAGTCCTATAATTCAGCCCAAAGAACAAAAGGTATAGTCAATTATATACTGTAAATATCACCATTAAACTTATCACAATCAATAATAAAAAAGCCAAAAACACACAGAAGTGCATCCTGGTCCATGTCTTATAAAGCTGAACCACGTCATCTTATGCAAAAATCTCTTTTCAGAAAGAATTAAGTGTCACATGTAACGAAGGAGCAAGAGCGATATTTACCTGTATATTATGTCACAAAAGTGAAAGTAAATGTATTGGCCCCCTGGTGGTAAGTAGTAAAAATGTCTGTATGAAAAAAGATAATTCATTGCTACTGATAATCTATAACCCATCAAATAAGCTCCACAAGTCAAAGAACTACAAATGCAACCATACAAAATAAGCAGTAGCCAATGATCACATAATATAGCTACATACCAATTATAGAGGGAAATGCCCATGGAACCTATAATGCAAAAGGTTCTCCATTAATATAATAAATGTTCCAAAACATCCAAGAAACCAAATACCGCTAGGTCACTACCTCACTTCTGTGTGTTTGACTTTTTTATTATTGTTTGTGGTTTTATTTGTACTTCATGCAATTTTGCACACAGAGGTATATCATCATTGATTCTTTGTTCCTATGAGTGTTTTTGTATCATATATGACAAATTGTTGTTTGTGATTATCTTGATATTTCTCTAGGGGGATATATACAATTCACCAATGTGCAGGGGTGAATCTGATGGATTTTATAAGTGCACCAATCTAATGCGGTTTTCACATTGAGGCACCACTTGTATAAGGCTGTGCTGCGGTTTCTGTATAAGTGTCAGTGTTTGTATACACTTTTTTAATTGGTTTTACTCTTGTATGTTCTCTTTCTATTTTCAATAAAATTTAATTATTAATAAATCTATGTCTGAGCATGGCTGATCCCAGAAATACACACGCTCTTTTTTCTTCTTGTGACTAGATTCCAATTTACGTGTGTCTGGTTGATCTACACGGTTGTGACACCCACCCTTCACATAAAAAAAACTTTGATCCACTGTCCCCACAACCTCCCCTCTCACCTATACTGTCCTCTCCTTCCATCAGCTGCTTCCCCCCCTTAACGGAAGATCAGTTCTCCTCCCTCCTGTCAAAATCACACCTCACCACCAGTGCCCACGACCCGCTCCCATCCCACCTCATTCCCAACCTCACCTCTGTTATCATCCCAGCCCTAACCCACCTTTTAATCCTATCACAACTGTCACCTTCCCCTCAGCCTTCAAACACGCCTTGATCACACCCATCCTCAAAAAACAGTCCCTCGACCCAACATCTGTCTCTAACTATCGCCCCATATCTCTTCTCCCCTCGCCTCTAAAATACTAGAACAGCACGTCCACTCAGAGCTGTCCTCTCACCTCTCCTCCTGCTCCCTCTTCGTCCTGCCTGCAATCCGGCTTCCGACCCCACCACTTCACTGAAACAGCCCTGACCAAAGTCACCAACGAGCTAATGACTGCCAAGCGCAAACATCACTACTCTGTCCTCCTCCTCATTGACCTATCCGCCGCCTTCGACACTGTTGACCACTCCCTCCTTCTTCGGATCCCGGAATCTCCTGGCATCACGGACCTTGCCCTCTCTTGGATCTCCTCATACCTAACTGACCGGTCCTTCTGCGTCACCCACTCCCACACCTTGTCTTCGCCCTACCCTCTATCTGTCTTGGTCCCCCAGCGCTCGGTCCTGGGACCGTTACTCTTCTCAATCTACACTCTTGGCCTGGGGCAACTCATTGAGTCCCATGGCCTCCAGTACCACCTCTATGCCGACGACACCCAAATCTACCTGTCTGGACCTGACATCACCTCCCTACTATCCAAAATTCCACAATGCCTGTCTGCCATCTCATCCTTCTTCTCTGCCCGCTTTCTTAAGCTGAACATGGACAAAACCGAGTTCATCGTCTTCCCCCCCAAGCAGCTCCCCCTCACTACCCAACCTATCCATCCTTGTCAATGACTGCTCTCTCTCCCCTGTCCCCCACGCCAAGTGCCTCGGAGTAATCCTTGACTATTCCCTCTCCTTCAAGCCCCACATCCATGCCCTCGCCACCTCCTGCCGACTCCAGCTTAAAAACATTTCACGGATCCGCACTTTTCTTGACCACGACACTGCTAAAACCCTCATTCACACTCTCATCATCTCCCGCCTCGACTACTGCAACATCCTGCTCACCGGCCTCCCTGCTACCTCCCTTGCACCTTTCCAATCTATCCTAAACTCTGCTGCCCGTCTAATCCACCTGTCTTCCTGCTACTCCCCTGTCTTCCCCCTCTGCCAAGCCCTTCATTGGCTCCCCGCTTCCCAGCGATCCCGGTTTAAAAATCTAGCCATGACATACAAAGCCATCCACAACCTGTCCCCTCCATACATTTCCGACAGGGTCTCCCGATATCTTCCTTCACGCAACCTGCGATCCTCCCAATAACTCCTCCTCTACTCCCCCCTCATTCCCTCTTCTCACAACAGCATACAGGATTTTTCCCGCACCTCTCCCATACTGTGGAACTCTCCTCCCCACCACATCAGGCATTCCCCTACCCTGGGATCCTTCAAAAGAAGCCTAAAGACCCACCTCTTCCGTCAAGCATACAACCTGCAATGAGACCCGGTCCACCACGCCTCACGATCGACACCTCCCCCTCCTACTGTATCCCCACCCGCCCCTTGTAGACTGTGAGCCCTCGCGGACAGGATCTTCTCTCCCCTCCTGTGTCTGTTCGACCTGATTGTTCACATTTATTGTACTTGTCCTAGTCTGCCCTTTCAACATGTAAAGCACCATGGAATTTAATGGCGCTATATAAATAAATAATAATAGTAATAATTGTTTAACCAAATATATCCCGGTAATTTTAAATTGATAACTTTGTGCGGCCCCCGAAGGATAGTAAAAATTTCCAAATGGCCCCCGGCAGAAAAAGGTTCCCCACACCTGCTCTACAGTGTCGTAGGCAGAGGACAGGTCCAGGAGAAGGAGGATAGAGTAGTGTTGCTTGCTCTTGGCAGTTAGGTCATTGGTAACTTTAGTTAGGGCAGTTTCAGTTGAGTAATGCAGTCGGAAGCCAGATTGGTCAAAGAGGGAGCAGGAGGAGAGGTGGGAGGACAATTCAAGATGGACATGGTGTTACAACAGTTTTGAGGCATAAGGGAAAAGTGATATTGGGCTATGGCTAGACACAGATGTGTTGCAATCGCACCTGGGCCGTGGAGCCTAGGGGGCCCCAAAAGTCCCTTTGGCCTATCGAAAAGACTAAAGCTATGAAAGACTTGCAATAATTGGGGTCCTGTTGGAGCTTTTGACTCACCCAGGGGTCTATGGGAACTCGGAACCCGGGCTTGGAGTTGGAGGGATGTCACTGGTGCCCGCCCGGACCCGTAGCCCTGGTGGTCAGCCCAAAAATTGGGGAAATGTAGAAAGGGAATAAAAGAAAACGTAGATAAAAGTTTGTCGTGATGCCACCTGTAGATTCTGGTGATGTTCACCAGCGTCGCTGTCAGACCGGCGAGGACGATGGTATTACAGCTTTGGTGGTATGGCTCCCTGCAGGTGGAGCCGGGTCCCTGGGGCAGGATAGCACTGCACTTGTTGTCGTTGTGCTGGTTGTGGGCAGCGCAGCGGTTTCTTGTAGAAAGGAGACACGGAGGCCTTGTAACTCTGTATGGGTACTTTACTTGTAACTGGTTCAGTTGGCACTTCAAGTTACAGTTTACACTGTCTTTAAACGGGTAACTGGCTGGGTAGTCACTGAAGAGGGTAAAGTCTCTTTGAGGCTCCCATAGTATACCTTCTTTTGTCTTTCCTACGTTCCTGCTGCCTTTACTTGCGCATCCTTACTTTCCTTGCGCTGCCCTGCACAGCCCGCTTGGGTGCTACGAGGTACCCTTCTTCTCTCTAAGGGGCTCGACCCCGTTTGGGTGATCCTGGTGGGGCTGCATGTTCTGGATGGGGATGTTGGGGTTGCTAAACCAACCTGCGACTGGCCGGTATTGACGGCTCCGGGGTGAACTCGCCTGTACCGTTCCCCGGAGCCGGCACTCCGTTGGTCAACTAGGATTCCCCGGACTATGGAAGGTCCAGCACGGGGTTTCCTCTTTCTTTTCCTGGGCCGCCTTTTTCTCTCTCAGGTGCCCTCCCTGGAAGACCCCTCTCTCTTGGGCTCCCTCCTTGCTTCTTTCCTCAGTATGGACTACATCCAACTGTGTGACACCCCGCTTTTCTCCTTTTTCCTAACTCTCCTCCACCCAGGGCCGGTTACCCTGGTAACGGGTTGCCAATTGGTCCCCTAGTCTAGGTGTAAGGATGCCGGGGTGGGAACCTTAGGTTAACTTTACACTCTCCAATGACAGGAATACTGCACACTCAGTCATGGGTGCAGTACCCCTACTATGGCGCACTGACCAGTGGGGCTCCACATTCCCCCTTGGTGAAACACACTTGTCCCCGAGTGTTACTACCGCAGTCTTTTTATATTTTTATCATAACATTAACAGGTTTTATTTACATTATTCAAGCATCATGTTTCTTCCCTTTAAGTGAGGCACAAATCTTATAACATTGCAAAAACATTTTTAATTAACATTGGCCCAAAGGGGCCGGTTCTCATTTGCAGACCCAGAGGCAATTGTCCTTGCACTCTGCACAGCGTACTTTATCACTGCTGAGCCGCTTTTCGGTACACATAATTGGGAAGAAGGGCAGAGTTCTCACGTAAATCTATGAGCCTCATTCATGGGAAAATAAGTACGTTATTCACACAATATAACTATGTACACTTAATGGGTAACGGTTATGTTCATGTTCTTTTTAAGCACTTTAAATCCGAGAGACATGGATGGCAAAACACCCGCGGGGTCCCGCATAGTGTTCATACTTCACCTAGTCACCACGGTACAAGTCCCGGTCCGGTGGCCCCTCTGCAGGTGGGATTCTACCTCCCGCCGTCCCACAAAGATCTCGTCATAGAGGCCGGGCTCCTGCACAAACCCCCACCCAAGGTGCAAATTGAATGTGGCCACAATACCATCGTTCCTCTGCTCGGGGGGCAACGGGGGATGCAGGCAGGCCTCGGCTCGACTTGGCGGCTGTCCATCTCGCTCTGCCACAACTCCTTGAGGCGGCGTTGTCGTGCCGCCTGGTCAGCCAGGCTAATATGGGGATAGTTGTCCGGTAATGGGGAAACGGGTCCTGAGGAACTCCGGGTAGCTTTGATGGTGGCGCTCACCCCTTGTGGGGCCTCGCGTCAGAACTCCCCGTCGCTCCACCAGGACACTTCGGAACCGGTTGCTCTGGTCCCTTCGTTGCCATCCTCTGGGTTGCTGTAGATTGAATCCTCCCCCTCGGAGACGGTCTGGTCGTCGTCCCCCTCGATGGCCTCAATGATCACTCCCAGCTCTGGGTCGGGTTCTCCGGGGTTGTAAGGCTCTGCCACTGCTCCCTTGTGGTCTGTAGGCTCCGGTATCACGGCATCAGCACTGTCTGCGGGCAGGTCCTTGGGGTTCTCCGTCTGCACCCCTACTTCTGTTCTGTTTTCAGGCTGCGGGCCGCTGAGCAGGTTTCTGCTGGTTGCCAGGTGTTCTATAAGGGCTTGGTCTGTCACCTCGGCTTCCAAGGTTTGCCTTTCCATTGCCCTGTGGATCAGCTCCAGGGCCACGTCCGCCCTCCACCTGCGAACGGCCCACTCTACAGTCTCTTTGATGTTACTTCAGAGATCTTGGAAGGCGTCTTCCCAGAAGGCTGCATCTCCCTCGTTAGTGAGAAGGGAGACCACCTCGGGTCCCCGCGTGCAGCTCTGGCCTCTTCCTCCACCTCTCTCATCAGATCGGACAGTTGGGTTGCCGCCATTGCTACGGGTACCAGGACTGCTTCTCTGTCGGCCTGAGTTCCGGCCACACCCTTCCTATTCTTTAAGGGTGTAGATTCTTGATCCCCTTGCTTTGGCCCGCCCCCTTGGTTGATTGATGGCCATTGGGGCGGGCAAACAGTTTCATGCCTCTGGTTAGGCCCTCCCATGTTAAGGGGCTGAGGCATACCCCTGGGCCTGCACATTGTACTTTCACATTTTCAGGCTGCCATTTTGGGTTTCCTGGTAAAATGGCGGGAACAGTTCTTTTTGCCGAGTTTGTATTTGTAAGGCGCACTGTACACGGTTACACCGGGCACGCGATCCTGTTTGTGACAAGCCAGAAAGCGGACTCACCCAGGGGTCTATGGGAACTCTGCACCCGGGCTTGGAGTTGGAGGGATGTCATTGGTGGCCCGCCCGGACCCATAGCCCTGGTGGTCGGCTGAAAAATTGGGGAAATGTAGAAAGGGAATAAAAGAAAATGTAAATAAAAGTTTGTCGTGACCCCACCTGCAGATTATGGTGATGTTCACCAGCGCTGCTGTCAGACCGCCGGGGCGATGGTATTGCAGCTTTGGTGGTATGGCTCCCTGCAGGTGGAGCCGGGTCCCTGGGGCAGGATAGCACTGCACTTGTTGTCGTAGTACTGGTTGTGGGCAGCGCAGCGTTTTTTTTAGAAAGGAGACACGGAGGCCTTGTGACTCTGTATGGGTACTTTACTTGTAACTGGTTCAGTTGGCACTTCAAGTTACAGTTTACACTGTCTTTAAACGGGTAACTGGCCGGGTAGTCACTGAAGAGGGTAAAGTCTCTTTGAGGCTCCTGTAGTATACCTTCTTTTGTCTTTCCTATGTCCTGCTGCCTTTACTTGCGCCTCCTTACTTTCCTTGCGCTGCCCTGCACAGCCCGCTTGTCTACCAGGCCCGTTGGGTGCTACGAGGTACCCTTCTTCTCTCTAAGGGGCTCGACCCCGTTTGGGTGATCCTGGTGGGGCTGCACGTTCTGGACGGGGATGTTGGTGTTGCTAAACTAACCCGCGACTGGCCGGTATCGACAGCTCAGGGGTGAACTCGCCTGCACCATTCCTCGGAGCCGGCACTCCGTTGGTGGACTAGGATTCCCCGGACGATGGAAGGTCCGGCACGGGGTTTCCTCTTTCTTTTCCTGGCCGCCTTTTTCTCCTCAGGTGCCCTCCCTGGAAGACCCCTCTCTCTTGGGCTCCCTCCTTGCTTCTTTCCTCAGTATGGACTACATCCAACTGTGTGACTTCCCGCTTTTCTCCTTTTTCCTAACTCTCCTCCACCCGGGGCCGGTTACCCTGTAACGGGTTGCCAATTGGTCTCCTAGTCTAGGTGTAAGGATGCCGAGGTGGGAGCCTCAGGTTAACTTTACACTCCCCAATGAAAGGAATACTGCACACTCAGTCATGGGTGCAGTACCCCTACTGTGGCGCACTGACCAGTGGGCACCACACTTTCACATTAGGGCCCATAAGTTTCAAGTTACAGGAGGCTGCTGTCACGGGGAGCATAAAACATTGCTTTTTTCCACTGCAATAGCCTGGTTTGATTGCACGTCCAGTCTTCTGCAGGCAATTTCACTTTGTGCATAAGCCAAGGTTGATAAGATATCCATCATGGGGAACGTGGAAAGGTCTGTGCTCGTCTGGTTAAAACACCAGTCTCCTGCTCTAGACCTAGAAGTACCCTCCATAAGCAGTAATTCAGCACTCATCCACGTGCAGGATTTTTTCTGCACCAAATCCCCCAGCCATAGCAGTAAAATGCTGTGTTCTAAAAATGCTTTTCTCCATGCTGTTTTTCTGGTGCTGATTAGATGTTGTGCTGGGTCTAGGGTTCATCTACTTACATAATAGGCTAGTGGCATTCGCTTCGCGCTGGATGTATAACGTTAGCAACAGTCCAGCCCATAGACCAGAGTCGCCACCCATCTTGGGAAGACCCAAGTTATGAGACTCTTAAAATGGTGATCGCTGCACTCCAGGCTGACACCGCCCCCCTCCCACCACCATCAGTTTCTCTTCGCACCTTCAGCCTCTCCCCGCACCATTATTCTCTCCCCGCACCATCAGCCTCCCCCAGCACCATCTTTGTATATAGGGGTGTTTTCTGTATATATTGGGGTCTTTCTGTATATGCAGTGGGGCTTTCTGTATATGCAGTGGGGCTTTCTGTTATATAGACAGTGGGGCTTTCTGTATATATAGGGGCTTTCTGTATAGACAGTGGTGCTTTCTGTATATATAGGGGGGCTTTCTGTATGTACAGTCAAGTTTTCTGTATATTTGGGGGCGTTTCTGTATATATAGGGGGATTCAGAGCTTCTTATTAGAAACACTAGATGGTGGCCCGATTCTAATGCATCGGGTATTCTAGAATATGTATGTAGTTTATTAATGAAGATTTAAGAATAATGCAATGAATACACAGGATTTTCCGGATAAAATGCATACATTATCATTAAATGTTATTGCTTATAGAACGTAATACAACTGTTATCTAGCTATGTATTATCTAGTGTATTTTAGATCTATTTACTGTATTTTTTGCTTTTTAAGACGCACTTTTGTTTCCCCCAAACTGTAGGTGGAAACGAGGTGCGTCTTAAAAAGAGAATGTAAAAAAAAAAAAAATGAAAAATTTAATATCACTGTCACGCCAACACAGGCGGAGGGAACAAAGAGACCCACTGGACCACAGAGTCTGTGGCTGCCGACGCCAGAAACACGCTGGAGACAGAAGGCAGGTTAAGGAGTTTTATTTATAATGACAAAGGAGACACGGAGCCCCTGGAGAGGGCCTCAGGGTCAGAGCCACCAGAACCTCCCACCGAAACCCTGCGACCTTGACCCTGTACAGGGATATGACTCAGCGCAACGTGGGAGGACCGATGACCCGGAGCATGTTAATCGACTGCCAGGCGGCACACAGTGAGAAGAGAGGCAAGAGTGGTGTAGGGATCCTCCGGCAGCAGCTGGTGACGTCTGTAGCTGGAGATCAGAATAACCGGCAGGACTGGATCCCTCTGAAAGAAAACAGAACACAGTGTAAGCAATATGTAAGGAAACCACTGAAGCTAGCCAGACCTGGACAAGAGCTCAAGGAGCACAGTAGAATGCCCAGGCATGGCTGAATTCAGGGAATTAAATTTATATATCCACCCTCAGCAGCGATTGGCTGAGAGGGGTGATTGGGAAGGACACACTGGCCCTTTAAGAGAGTGCACGAGTGGGCGCCCACCCCCTATGTGCACTACCAGGAAGAAGGAGGACAGAGGAGGGCTGGAATCTGCAGCAGCTGGAGGGGAGACAGGGGAACGCGACCCAGACCGGCACGGCAGCGGAACACAGAGCGGGCCCCGGTGCAGCAGGTGAGTAGCAGAAGCAGGAGCTGGCACCGACCGAGCGCAGCAGGCGCAGGCTGGGAAGGGACAGTGACAGTACCTCCCCCCTCACGCCCCCCCCCGCCCAAGACGGGCTTGAAAACGCCGGAGAAGACGGGGAGCAGCGACATCCGCCTCCGGCACCCACGACCTCTCCTCAGGACCAAAACCCTTCCAATCGACCAAGTACCAGGTCCGACGCCCTCTCCTCTTCATGCCGAGGATGGCCTTGATCTCAAACACATCATTGTCGGAGACAGGAGGAGGATGCATACCGGGATCCTGGGAGAAGCGGTTGAGTACCACTGGCTTGAGGAGAGAACGGTGGAATGAATTGTGAATCCGCAAGGAAGAAGGTAGTCGCAATTGGTAGCATACCTCATTCAACCGTCGGAGGACTTCAAAGGGCCCAATGAAGCGTGGAGCAAACTTGAACGAAGGAACCTTCAGGCGAACATATTTAGAGGAGAGCCATACCTTGTCTCCAGGCCGAAACAACGGAGCATCCAGGCGTCTCTTGTCCGCGTGATCCTTCATACGTCTGGTGTAAAAAGAAAAATAGGGAGGGGGACAAGAGGCGCAATAGTGCCCTATCACTGATGACACTTGTGTAAGGTGGTGGTGCTGTGAAGCTGCTCACCTGGTCCAGTTGTGATCCCCACAACTGGTTTGAAGGCGTTTTGGAATCAGTGTTCCAGCTGCTGCAGGACCTCCACCGACCACTGGATAGTGGTTTGAATCCAAGACAATGATGGGAGTGCTGGTGTGTCACGGTCCGCGCTGCTGTGGCATGAATAAACTCACCAAAGAGACAGCAGTTATTCCATCCTTTTATTTCCTCCTCTCTCCTACGCGTTTCAGCGCCACACCCGGCGCCTTCCTCAGGGACATTACAATAATCCCAGCAGAGGGGGTTTTTATAGCCCTCTGCTGCACAGACAAAAGAGGTGTCATCTGTTTACCTGATGATGTCATCCTCATCATCAAATGGGTGGATCTGCCCATTTTGGCGCTATTTTTTACTAAAACATTAAATACATCACAAAATTATGTAAACTTGGGCTTGATGGTTTCATAAAAATACAAATACTGATGCCCATATAAAATTTCTTTAAAAATCACCAAATAAAAGCTTAAAAGTTTGCAAAAAAAACATGGGTGCTGTCTAATAATATATATAAAAATAAGACATGCATACTATGCCCATATGGGACTAGAACCCGTGGTATTTCATTCATATAGGTTATACATCAAGGTTTTAAGCTATGTGCCACCACTGGATTTGATGTTAAAAATCGTTCATAAAATCTCATAGAGTAAAAAAATGGCGCTGAAAGGGATTCATATAAAAAGGGGGAATAGCAATTTGGAAATAAAAAAGTGAAAAATTTATTTTATTAATTAATTAAAACAATTTTTTAAAAAAAATAATAATAGACACAACTGATTTCAATGAAAAATATAAAAATATATAAAAAGTATGTAATTTCATCACTATGTGGTGGCGCAGCAGGAAAGTGGCGCTCCCACACTGCAACACCCCAGGTTCTAATCTCTAGTTGGGAACAACAATCAAGTCATCACATTGACAAGCAATGAACTAAATAATGAAAAAACAGCATGTCTGAATCAATTTTAAGAATGCATACTCAAAAGGGACACAGGATGGCGCTCACGCGCTGTATTAATATATCAAAACCAGAATGAAATCACGGACAAATCGCACAGATATATGCGAACTGCTGAACTAATTTAGGTGATGAAATAGACCATGATGAGAACATAGAAGTGAAGATAGGAAGATATAATCTGTTTAGTAGGTAGCGATAGCTCTTAATAAATGAGTTATAGCAAAATGTCAGAAAGTCAGCCCAGTCTGATCACTAGTTTAAAACAGAGAAATCTAGATAAGTGGACAGGGGGTGCTCATAAGTGTCAAAAAAAGTTAATAAATTGCAAATTTAATCTGGGAAAGCTGTCTCAGTGTCACTGGATGTGGTACCCAGCCTGTGCTGAGGAGCCAGTTGCTATGACTCCCCATGCAGTGCAAATGTCCGCCACTGGGGGCAAAAAACCAATAGCTTTACAATGTAGTGGAAGCAAATAGAGAATCATGCAAAGTGTAACGAGTAAAGTGATCTGTGTTACACAGATAGTAAAAAGTTAATGTTATTTAGTAAATAAATAAGATATATACAAAATATATAAATAAATATATATAAAAATAAAATGTATGGTGAATTTATATGGGAAGTGCATAAATATAATTAACGTGATTGTGACCAATTGTGAAGGAGATATATGAAAAAAAGTGTTGTGCCCAGCCAGGTTTGGTCTTCTAAAGAGATATCTGATAGTGGGCAAAGATTGATCATGTGTATCATAGTTTGATTATGAAATGTATCAGTGGCAACTATTTTTGGTCAGGTAAGTCACAATGTGGCATAAAATATGGTACCCAGACTATCCTGAGGAGCCAGTTACCATGGCTACCCATGTAGTGCAAATATCCACCACTTGAGGCAGTAAACATACAAATTTCCAATCTAATGGAAATAAATGAGGGCACATTAGCACTATATCAAATAAGTAGTCTATGTCACACAGATTCTCTAAATTTGGTATTATAAATAGTAATAAAACAGAATATAGCAGTGAATGATAAAATTTATATAAGAAGAATAAAAATGTATAAGAAAAATAAAAGATAACTCTATATTAATTCTGTGATCAAGTTTAACCCTTTTGGCTTTAGAGTGTCCAGGTTATACATCCAAAACTTCTCCTTTTTCTTAAGTACCTCAAACCTATTGTTTGTCTCTGCTGGCACATGGTCAATGGGAGTAATTTTTAACAGGGTTGGGTCCCTGTTGTGATATTTGTCAAAATGGCTGGATACCCCATGGAGTTGGAAACCGTGTTTAATGTTGCTTCTGTGTTTATTTATTCTTTCACTGAGCGACCTTATCGTTCTTCCCACGTATTGTAAAGAACAGGGACATTCCAATAAATAGATGACATAGTTGGTAGTACAGTTCATGTCATGTTTTATTGTGAATTTTTTATTCGTCGAGGATGAACTGAATGAAAAAACTGCCTGGATGTTTCTGCAACACAAGCAGTTTTTCCTCCCACATCTAGTAGTGTGTTTTACTGTCTTGGCGGGTTTGATTAAGGTTTTATGCTGTGGGAGCCGACTGGGAGCTATGATACTCTTGATGTTGGGTGCTCTCCTGAAAGTTATACCCGGTTTTTCCGGGATTATGGATTTTAGTATAGGGTCATTTTTTAAAACATGCCAGTGTGCCTGTAAGCAGTCTCGTATAGCAGTGTGATTCCTATTATATGTGGTTACAAAATTGAACATAAACTTGTTCTGTGCTGGCTTTTTCCTCCCCTTTGGAGTTAATAGGGTTTCCTGGCTCATTCTACCACAAGTTTTCTGGGCTGTTTTAACAAGTTTTCTTGGATAATTTCTTTCCAAAAATCTCTTGCTTAAAATTCCAGATTGGGTCAGATAATCTTCCTGGTTCGTACAGTTTTTCTTAATACGTCTGAACTGCCCCATGGGTATATTTTTCAGCCATTTAGCATAATGCCCGCTCTCATAATTGATGTATGAATTTCTATCCGTCTTTTTGAAGAAAGTTTTTGTGTTTATGGTTTCCTTATCTATGAAGATAGTTAGGTCTAAAAAATTAATTGTGGTATCATTAACTGTTGGTTCTAAGTCTAAACCCCAGTTATTTTGCAAAATGGAACCAATAAATTCATATACATCACTGTGGTCAGTATCCCATATAAGCAGGATGTCATCTATAAATCTTTTATATAGGATCAAACCATTTTTATGCTTCTCATTTAACATGTGCAGTTCCTCAAAGAGGCCCATATATAAATTCGCGTAGGAACAAGCAACTTTCGACCCCATTGCTGTCCCGTGTGTTTGGTGGTACATAACTCCATTGTGCGAGAAAAAATTATTAAATAAAATAAACCTCAATCCTTCCAAAATGAATGATGTCATTTGGTCACTCATGTCCAAATCTTTTCTGAGGAAATATTCTGCACAGAGTAGACCTGATGTATGGCCGATGTTTGTGTACAAGGATGCCACATCCATAGTGACAAATCTATATGATTTCTTCCATTCAACATTTTTTAAAACCTTGATAACTTCTGTGGAGTCTTTAATGAAACTACTCAGTCCCACTACATATTTTTGCAAAGTTTTATCAATGAAACTGGCCAGCTTGCTTGTTAAGGAACCAATCCCCGAAATGATTGGCCTCCCTGGTGGGTTTAATAGGCTTTTATGTACCTTTGGTAAATGATAAAGGAAAGGTGTGGTGGGTTGGGTTGTTAATAGGAATTTCTTGAGGGTATCATTAATTATTCCTTGTTCGTATGCTGCCTTAATTTTTTTATTATAAGTTTTAGTTAGTTCTGGATATGGGTTAGTTGTAACCTTTCTGTAGTATTTTGGATCTCCAAGGAGTCTATCAGCTTCTTCCATATATGCTGCCCTGTCCTGTATTACTATACCTCCTCCCTTATCTGCTGCCCTTATAACAATGTTTTTATTTTTCTTGAGGCTATTTAAAGCTAGAGTTTCATTCATAGTGAGATTTTTCTTTTCTTTCCGTGCATTATTGGATTTCATCATTGTTTCCTTGTTCAGATTATTCAGTAAGAGATCCTGAAAGGTTTCCAAACAATGACCCCTACTCTCTAGTGGATAAAAGTTAGATTTATTTTTGAAAATATCCTGATCGTCATCATTATTATTCTCATTAGACTCTATATCATTCCCACCTGGTTTCAGTGCAAAATGTCTTTTTAATGTGAGCTTACGGATAAATTGGTGAATATCTATGAACAAATCATAGTTGTCCAATTCATTTGATGGACAAAATAAAAGACCTTTATTTAACAATGATGTCTCCTCCTTAGTAAGGGTATATTGGGAAAGATTGATAACATTGGAAATGTTGGTATCAATGTTCTCTAATCTAGAAGGCTTATTTTGACCTTTTTCCTTTTTTCCTTTTCCTCTAGTACCTCTTTTTTTCTTTTTCCCCCCGTGGGGGTAAAAAACCTTGTTATTTCCTGATTCATGTTTTTCGCTGCCGATAAAAAAGGCACCAGACAATTATTTTGGTTTTTTGAGTTATCTATGATGACTCTTTGTGAGTTAATTGGGATATCAATGATCTGAGCGCTTTCAGGATCACATATAATTAGATCTCTCTCTTTTTCAATGTTTTTTAATTTTTTAATGGGTTCGGAATTATTGTGTAAGACAATGGGTTGCAAGGGTCTTTCCTTATTGATTTTAGTGATCAACTCTTTGATCTTTTGCAGATGTTCCTCTTCGCTATATGTGACCTTTTCAGAAATATTATCATTTTCCTTATTTGAGTGTATCTGTGCAGTTGTTGTCACTAAATTTTTCCCAGAGCCTACAGTTGTTTCGTGGTCTGGAAGGGCCTCTAGGTTGTCCAAAATTATATCTCCATTTTCGTTGAAAATGTCATCAGCCAAAAGGCCTGATGTATCATCAATACATGTCTCAAGTTCCTCTAATATCTCCTCTTCATCTATAGTTAGAGATGTCATATTCTGATGTGCATGTAAAATGGACTCAGTTTGCTGGTGCTCAGATATTGTACCTGTCTGTAGTGTTGACTTTTTCTCTGTGTTGGTTGTATATGTCACTATATTAGAGACATCTATATTTGTTTCGTTCCCAGAAGTCACCTTTTCTGGAATAAGTGTAGGTGCATCCTTGTTGGTGTTGATGTTTTTGGTATTCTGAATGTCCTCAGTGTTCTGATTGTTACTATGATAACCTCTATGACTGTTCCTTCTTCTAGAGCTATTAGAAAATGTTCTCTCCTTATGTTCTTTTGATGTTAATGAGACCCTATTTCTATTGTATATATGGTTCTCTATGTTTGGTTTACCAGAGGTGTAATCTAACCTGTCTCTGTTGAGTTTCTTCGATTTCCTCATGATAGTATCGTGCTCAATCTGTAATAGATTGGTACTAATACTAGAGTAAATCCTTTTGTATTCAGTGCTGTTGCTATATTTACTCAGCTCTTCACTGAGTCTGTTGACTTCAATGGTGGCCGCATCAGCTAATTTGGATCGTTTGTCGCACAATATGCATAGTAAAGTGTTCATACATTTCCTTAAAATGAAGTCCCAATTATTTGTGAATTCCACATCCTCCTGGAATGGAGAGTTCAAGTTAAGTCTTAAACCCCTAGGGCAAATGTTTTCATCGATATATATGGACATAAATCTTGAGTCTATGCCAAATTGCACCTCTTTTTTGAGAGTATCCTCCAGACTGTGCAATAATTCCTTCATTAGTTTAGTGTCATTTTCACTTAGGGTGACAGTGTCCCCCAGAGGTTCAGTACCTATGGGTTTAGCGTTCCCGATGACTTGCTGTATCAGTTTCTCGCGTGAAGAAAATCTTGTATGTAGATAATCCATCCTTGATTATGTGTAGATAACGTGTAGATTATGGTTTATGCAGCTCTCCGTCCCCGGGGGGATTTGTATTACCCCCGATCAAAGGTACCTTCCCACTGGACCAATGATCATATATACTGTAAAAAGAAAAATAGGGAGGGGGACAAGAGGCGCAATAGTGCCCTATCACTGATGACACTTGTGTAAGGTGGTGGTGCTGTGAAGCTGCTCACCTGGTCCAGTTGTGATCCCCACAACTGGTTTGAAGGCGTTTTGGAATCAGTGTTCCAGCTGCTGCAGGACCTCCACCGACCACTGGATAGTGGTTTGAATCCAAGACAATGATGGGAGTGCTGGTGTGTCACGGTCCGCGCTGCTGTGGCATGAATAAACTCACCAAAGAGACAGCAGTTATTCCATCCTTTTATTTCCTCCTCTCTCCTACGCGTTTCAGCGCCACACCCGGCGCCTTCCTCAGGGACATTACAATAATCCCAGCAGAGGGGGTTTTTATAGCCCTCTGCTGCACAGACAAAAGAGGTGTCATCTGTTTACCTGATGATGTCATCCTCATCATCAAATGGGTGGATCTGCCCATTTTGGCGCTATTTTTTACTAAAACATTAAATACATCACAAAATTATGTAAACTTGGGCTTGATGGTTTCATAAAAATACAAATACTGATGCCCATATAAAATTTCTTTAAAAATCACCGAATAAAAGCTTAAAAGTTTGCAAAAAAAACATGGGTGCTGTCTAATAAAAATAGTTGCCACTGATACATTTCATAATCAAACTATGATACACATGATCAATCTTTGCCCACTATCAGATATCTCTTTAGAAGACCAAACCTGGCTGGGCACAACACTTTTTTTCATATATCTCCTTCACAATTGGTCACAATCACGTTAATTATATTTATGCACTTCCCATATAAATTCACCATACATTTTATTTTTATATATATTTATTTATATATTTTGTATATATCTTATTTATTTACTAAATAACATTAACTTTTTACTATCTGTGTAACACAGATCACTTTACTCGTTACACTTTGCATGATTCTCTATTTGCTTCCACTACATTGTAAAGCTATTGGTTTTTTGCCCCCAGTGGCGGACATTTGCACTGCATGGGGAGTCATAGCAACTGGCTCCTCAGCACAGGCTGGGTACCACATCCAGTGACACTGAGACAGCTTTCCCAGATTAAATTTGCAATTTATTAACTTTTTTTGACACTTATGAGCACCCCCTGTCCACTTATCTAGATTTCTCTGTTTTAAACTAGTGATCAGACTGGGCTGACTTTCTGACATTTTGCTATAACTCATTTATTAAGAGCTATCGCTACCTACTAAACAGATTATATCTTCCTATCTTCACTTCTATGTTCTCATCATGGTCTATTTCATCACCTAAATTAGTTCAGCAGTTCGCATATATCTGTGCGATTTGTCCGTGATTTCATTCTGGTTTTGATATATTAATACAGCGCGTGAGCGCCATCCTGTGTCCCTTTTGAGTATGCATTCTTAAAATTGATTCAGACATGCTGTTTTTTCATTATTTAGTTCATTGCTTGTCAATGTGATGACTTGATTGTTGTTCCCAACTAGAGATTAGAACCTGGGGTGTTGCAGTGTGGGAGCGCCACTTTCCTGCTGCGCCACCACATAGTGATGAAATTACATACTTTTTATATATTTTTATATTTTTCATTGAAATCAGTTGTGTCTATTATTATTTTTTTTTAAAAATTGTTTTAATTAATTAATAAAATAAATTTTTCACTTTTTTATTTCCAAATTGCTATTCCCCCTTTTTATATGAATCCCTTTCAGCGCCATTTTTTTACTCTATGAGATTTTATGAACGATTTTTAACATCAAATCCAGTGGTGGCACATAGCTTAAAACCTTGATGTATAACCTATATGAATGAAATACCACGGGTTCTAGTCCCATATGGGCATAGTATGCATGTCTTATTTTTATATATATTATTAGACAGCACCCATGTTTTTTTTGCAAACTTTTAAGCTTTTATTTGGTGATTTTTAAAGAAATTTTATATGGGCATCAGTATTTGTATTTTTATGAAACCATCAAGCCCAAGTTTACATAATTTTGTGATGTATTTAATGTTTTAGTAAAAAATAGCGCCAAAATGGGCAGATCCACCCATTTGATGATGAGGATGACATCATCAGGTAAACAGATGACACCTCTTTTGTCTGTGCAGCAGAGGGCTATAAAAACCCCCTCTGCTGGGATTATTGTAATGTCCCTGAGGAAGGCGCCGGGTGTGGCGCTGAAACGCGTAGGAGAGAGGAGGAAATAAAAGGATGGAATAACTGCTGTCTCTTTGGTGAGTTTATTCATGCCACAGCAGCGCGGACCGTGACACACCAGCACTCCCATCATTGTCTTTCATACGTCTGGTGGCTCTCTCCAGCGCCGTTCGTGTCTCGGCCCAAATCTTGGCAAAGTCCCGTGCCACCTCCTCGGCTGCTGGAGTGGACGTCGTGAGAGCCAGGGGAGTGGGGATCCTGGGATGCTGTCCATATACAACAAAAAATGGTGATTTCTGGGACGACTCACCGGTATGGTTGTTGTACGACAGCTCTGCCCACGGGAGCAAGGATACCCAATCGTCATGGTGAGAGTTGACGAAGTGCCGTAAGTAGCCAGTCAGTACCTGATTGACCCGTTTGACTTGTCCGTTGGATTGAGGATGATAAGCCAATGAGAAATCCAAGGAGATGTCGAGTTTCGTGCAGAGAGACCTCCAGAACTGGGACACAAACTGCACTCCCCTGTCGGAAACAATGTGAGAAGGAAGTCCATGTAACCGGAGAATGTGGAGAACAAACAGCTCAGCCAACCTGGAAGCCGAGGGAAGACCTCGCAGAGGAACGAAATGGCCCATTTTGGAGAAACGATCCACCACAACCCAAATGACGGTGTTACCGGAAGAAGCAGGGAGGTCCGTGATAAAGTCCATAGCAATGTGTCTCCATGGTTCGGAAGGGACCGGCAAGGGTAGTAGTCGTCCAGCTGGCAACCGCTTGGGAGTCTTATTGCGGGCACAAGACGAGCAGGCCGAGACGAAGTCGGTTACCTCTTGACGCATCCCTGGCCACCAGTAGTGACGACCGATCAACTGGAGAGTCTTCGTCAAACCAGCATGCCCAGCTAGCCGGGAGGAGTGTCCCCAGTGGAGTACATGTCGTCGGTCAGGCTCGGACACCAACGTCTTACCTGGAGGAATCTGCGACAGACGGAGCGGAGCTACCACAACCATCTTGGATGGGTCGACTAATTAAGCCAAAAAACAAATGTGTAATTGCACTTTTTTGAAATTTCACTGCACTTGGTCTTTTTTTTTCCTATTTCCCTGTACACTATATGGTAAAATAAATGATTGCTTCTGAAAGTACAACTTGTCCCGCAAAAAACAAGCCATCATATGTTTATATTGACGTAAAAATAAAAATGTTATGGATGCAGGGGAGCAAAAAACGAAAATGAAAAACGAAAAATTGCCGGGTGCTGAAGGGGTTAAAACAAACTGAAGTGAACAACCTATTTCATATAGCAACACTAGTGGATAAACTTGATCAATCTATTTCATGGTCACATCAAGGTTATATTTTCAGAGGATGTTTTGTCCTGTTCAGTTCTGACAATTAAGATTTATAGTTCATTTATGTTTTCCTGAAACTGAGATTCGTAATCTGAAAGGAAAGAAAAGTTTGGATTTCTGGATGCAGAACTGCAGAGTCATTTGACTAATGATAGTGAGACAGTACGATGCTTCTGGCGTCTCCGTGCTCTGATGCTGTAGAGAATTAACCCATAATGTGAAGCAGACTAAGCCACAGGGGAGCAGAGGTGGTGAAGGTCACCAGGACTGTTACTGGTGCCATCACTGGAGAGGGTGCCAACATTACTGCAAGGCATACTGGTGCAAGGGCAGGCACGGTCATAGTCTACCTCTAGCATTTGGGGTCCAGCCAAAAGACAAAAACACATTTAACATCCTTTTCCAATTTCTTATTTTGAAATTTCAGTGCTCAATGACAAAATGTCAAGTGACGCACCCCAGGGCCGTGGGGTACCCAGTTCCGGGCTGTAGTTCACGGGCATATCACGGGGCCTGTTGTCCTGTCCCGTGGCCCTGGTGGTCGCTGAAAAAGGGGAAAAATAAAGATAAAAAGTGTTCGTGACGCCACCTATGATTCTGGTAATGGTACCGTCGCTGCGGGACAGTCCTCCGTGGTGATGGTGGAGCAGCAAAATGGTTATGCTCCCCGTAGGTGTGCGGAATCCCCTGGGCAGTTGTGGTGTAAGGAGATCAGCTCTCCACACAGCCTTGTCTCTTGTGATGCAGGGGAAGGCGGCTCATCAGGTGGAGATTTTACAGGACAGTCTATGATGGGAGCAAGATCATGGGCCGCAATAACAGACACACACACAGGGTTGTTGTTTCCGTACCTTTACTGATGTTGTAGTTCAAGGTTACGTCTAGGGTGCAGTCCGGGTGGTTGGGTAGCAGTTCAGGATTTCCACACCTGATGAGTTATGAGGCCTCCTTGTTACTGTGTGTGTGCTGTAGTCCTGGGCTGTCTGAAACCTGGCCCTGACCTCTCCTGTGTCCCTCACTTGTATAGCAGGCGATGAGAGCCCTACTGCTGGACACCGCTATCTCTACTGCGGTCCCTGGCTCTGCTGGTGACTGTGCTACAAGTGCTGCGCCAGGAAGTCTCCTGACCCTCCGGTGCGGCCGGTCATGTTCTTCCACAAAAAATTCACCCAACTGTGCCTTTCTGGGCCTTGCTTTGTGCACCGAACATTTTCATGGGGAACAGAAAAAGGCCTTCCTTAAACTGATCCCGCAAAGATGGAAGCTACAGTTGTCCAATATCTCTTGGTATGTTGATGCAGTAAAGAAGTTGTCCACTTCTAGGACATGCCTTCCTCAATAATTATAGTCATCCATGTAAAATAACAACAGCCTATACTCATGCTGTTGTGTGATGTTGTTATGCCACGTGAGCCCTGCATCCAAGTCAGTCTCACTTCCTTCAGACATAACTGAGATTTGACGGAAGTCAAAGAGCTGCCGCCCTTCTTCCGTATGTTAGTTTCATCTGAAGGAAGAGAGAGTGAAGCAGCAGTGAGTGAACGCTCAGAAAAATATATATATATATATATTTCTAATTAAAAACAACTTGCTGTTCATCTGTTTAGGCTTTTGAACTTCTTTAAATGGTGTTCTGTCAGTAGGATCACCCCTCCTATCCCACCTATATGGGCGTTCAGGTCAAATAAAGTTAAATAAAATGAGACCTTGATATCTGCGATCTGATGTCTTATTCCACAGAAAAAAACATTTTTTCTTAATATGTAGATGAGCTGCTTAAGATCTATTGTGGTGCCCCAGGGTCCGGTTGCCACAATAGCGCTGTCTCCCCGGGAGACCAGGAAGGTACCTACATAAGGTGAACCATATGCACAACACCTTCTCAATGCCAGCCCAGAAGGGGAGCACAGAAACACGACCCAAGGGGAGGTCAGGGGGCAGGGTTAGGCAGTTTATTTCCTAGGAGGACTGGGAAGAGGTCCCGTGGACTGGAGCAGAGTAAGGCTCATCCCAGGACGTAGACAAGCCAGCATGAGGGACCCGCAGGAGAGGGTCTGAGGAAGTGGAGAAGTAGGTCTGGGGACTGGAGCCAGTGCTGGCTCGCCCCAGTACCGAACGCAGGAGCGAACACCGGAATCAGAGGTTGTGAAGGACTCTACCACTGTGACAGCACCCCACAGCACTGACAGTGTCGTGGTCCGGGTCCAAGTACCCCATGGCCCCCGCTGCGGCGAATCAGGTTCTGGCGTCACAAACAAGATATCATGGCCAAAACTAATGGGTACTGTGTGCCTTAGACTGTATTGGACTGTGAACATTCGCCATTTTTCTTTTCACCCCACATGGTGTGCGGGAAAGCGAAGGGGTGTGTCATTGGGGCAGGGCTGTAGAAAGGGCATGAACAGAGACAAAGGCCCCGCGCTCTGATGTCAGCCCACGCGACACCGGAAGTCCTGCACCGGAAACTCCCTGCAGGAATTCCTGCGCCGGAAGTCCCCCCACAGGAAGGCCTAGACCCAAAACTCCGCAGTATGTGTTGAACTTCCTGCGAAGAGGGCTGCGGTTCACCAACAATGTCCGCCCCAGACGAAGAGCAGTCAGCGGTGGTGCAGGCCGCAGTACCCGGCAATGCCGCCGCCCGGGAAGAGGCCGCCGCCATCTTGCCGTTCACCATGCCATACCTCCTGGGAGCAATGTGGCTCCCGCAGTACTCAGGTGAGGCCAACAACCTCAGTGACTTCCGAGAGCGGATGGAAAGTGTGTTCGGATTGTACCCCATGACGGAAGAACAAAGGGTGACCATGTTGATAGGACAGCTGACCGGTGAGGCCAAGTGCGAATCAAAGTCTTGGCTAGCCACTCTCAAACAGACTGTGAAACAAATCTTTGCTAAACTGAAAGAGGCCTTCGACACACGGACGGCTGCAGAACTAACAGTCTGGTTTTTCGGGTGCAAACAAGAGGTGCAGGACAGTGTGCACAGCTATGCCTTGAAGCTGCAAGAGGTGCTGAAGGCCATGAAGGAGGCCAACCTGGAGGGTGCACAGGGTGAGAACAAGCTGCTGACCGACCAATTCATTGAAGGCCTTCGGTGTCCGGCCAACAAGGTCCAGTTGGGGGCACTGGCCATGCAACACACTGGGATAGACTTTATGGAGCTCAAAAATCGTGCCCTCAGGCTGCTAAAGGGCACCACCGTCATTGGCCCCACACCCTCCCAGTGGCTAGCCCTAACCTACCACATAGAGGCAGAGCCCTCTTACCTGGCCTCTGTGGGGACCAACGCACAGACTTTAGAGGCCCTGAACCCCGAGGCCGTGCGATTCCAGTTGCAGCAGCTGACCAAAGGAATGGCCGACCTAGCCAAAGCCGTGCAAGCTATCCAAGGATCCAGACCACCAGAGAGTATTCGCCTAGCCTCCAGTCCAGATGACGTCCCGTGGATATGCCAGAGGAGGTACCCCGCCAGCCGAGGACTACACACCGACCGCTACAACGCTGCAGGACAACCCATCTGCCGCTGCTGCAATGAGGCAAGACACCTAGCAAGATCTTGCACTTTAAACAAGAAACCCCTGGGGCTGAGGGTCAACCCCCAGGAATGAACCCATCTGGCCCACCGCACTGGCGCGACAGGTACGTGATAGGACGGCCAGTCCTGCCTGTTGTGCTGGATGAGATCCCCATGAACGCTCTGCTGGACAGAGGGTCCCAGGTAACAACAATACCCTATATCCTTTACAAGCGCTATTGAACTCTGATATTGTTTACCACCCAGATGACAGTTTCACCATATTTGCGAGCAATGGGCAGCCCGTGCCACAAGTGAAATTTTAAGAAGTGACTATTAAAGTGGGGCAGGTAGAGTTAAGTGCAGCGGGTATGGTGGTTGTTGATGTGGACCAGCGAGCCAATAATCCAATGCTAACACTAGGTACAAATGACATTGAAAATTGTTTGGGCGAGGTTATTGTGTTGTTGCAACAGGTTGCCGAGACCGCCAACTTTGGGCAGCAGAGGCCCTGCAGAAATAGATAAAGGCCCTGATGCAGAGACAGCAAGTGGAGCTGTCTGGAGGCGAAGTCAGCAGCATAAGAGTAAGTGACTCAACCCCCATTGTAATACCCCCGCAGAGTGAAATGTTGATTTGGTGCAGGGCGGTCATAGGCCTCAGAGGGCAGGATTATCAGGCACTGGTGGACCCCATGTATTCAGATTGTAGGCCCACCGTCCTGACAGCCAGAGGTGTAGTTGATGTCCACAAGGGGAGGGTGCCTGTACGCATTGTGGGGCAGCGCCTGGATCGCAAGTCAGGACACACGTGGAGCCCGGTAGTAGTTCAAACAGGACCCGGTGTTTATTGCTGATACACTCACAGCGGTGGCACAGTCTGCCGAAATCCGGGTCGCAGCCGGGTACACAGGACACAGTTCATATAAAGTAACTCCGGGTCCTTCAGGCCAAAGGCCTCCGTTATAGGTCACGCCAAGCTCCCAACCCTCCTGGGCTAGGCCGTGTTAGTATAGCACACGGCCCCCTGGAACTCTAGACCTCTCCTGTATATATCTCTGCTGCTCCTGCAGCTAAGGCACAATTCTGTGTACAAGGAACCCCGCCCTGCCTCCTGCTCAGGCTTTTAACTCCGTGTCTCCTTCCGGGACCTTGCAAGACCCGGAGCGGAGGGAGCGGACCGTCCCTTTTCTCTCATACCGTACACCGGGCTCAATACGTGACAGTGCACATTCTGGGGGAGACATAGCGCCCCTCGCATATGATCCCCCGCACTGTCTCACATACCCCCCCCCCTCGGTTCAAACTTGTGGGGTTGAACCCCAGCCAACAAACAGGGCACCCGGGACAGGGCATCCGCATTACCCTGCAACTTGCCAGCCCGATGCTCCACCGTAAAACGGAAGTTTTGGAGGGACAGGAACCACCGGGTGACTCGAGCGTTCCGTTCCTTGGCATTTCGCATCCAGACCAAAGGAGCGTGATCCGTAACTAACCGGAACTGTCGCCCAAGCAAATAATAACGTAGGGACTCCAAGGCCCATTTAACGGCCAAGCACTCCTTCTCCACTACGCTATAATTCTTTTCCGCCGGGGACAATTTCCGGCTCAAGTAAGTGACCGGATGCTCGATTCCGTCCACTTCTTGCAACAGCACAGCCCCCAGCCCCACCTCCGAGGCGTCTGTTTGTACAACGAAGGCCTTTGTGAAGTCAGGACTGATGAGGACGGGCTGTCCGCACAAGGCCGACTTCATGGATTGAAAGGCCGCCTCTGCTTGGGGATTCCAACGCACCAACGCAGACTTCTTCCCTTTTAACAGGTCGGACAGGGCCGCCGTTCGCCCAGCAAAATTGGGTATGAAGCGTCGGTAGTACCCAACAATGCCGAGGAACGCCCTCACCTGTTTGGTAGACACCGGTCGGGGCCAATTTTGAATGGCCTCGATTTTGTTTTTTTGGGGTTTGATAACCCCTCGCCCAATCACATACCCCAGGTACCGGGCCTCCTCGAGCCCCATGGCACATTTTTTCGGATTCGCCGTCAGGCCTGCGGCCCTGAGCGAATCCACCACGGCCTGAACCTGGGATAAGTGGGTGTGCCAATCCGGACTAAAGATGATGATGTCATCTAGGTAGGCGGACGCGTACTTCCGATGAGGTTCTAACACTATGTCCATGAGCCGCTGAAATGTGGCCGGGGCTCCATGCAATCCAAAAGGCAACACGACGTAGTGATAGAGACCTTCCGGAGTAACAAAGGCGGTTTTTTTCCCTGGCCGACTCTGTTAGCGGCACCTGCCAGTATCCTTTTGTCAGATCGAGCGTTGTGAAGTACTGGGCTTGCCCCAGTCTTTCAATCAACTCGTCCACCCGGGGCATGGGATATAAATCAAACTTAGACACTTCGTTCAGCTTCCGGAAATCGTTGCAGAACCGCAACGATCCGTCCGGCTTTGGAATGAGCACAATGGGACTAGCCCACTCACTCCGGGATTCTTCTATCACGCCTAACTTAAGCATGTGTTTAACTTCGGCCGTGATGGCTTGCCGTCTGGCCTCGGGTACCCGGTACGGTTTCACTCGCACTTTAACCCGGGGCTCAGTGACAATTTCATGTTGAATGACCGAAGTGCGCCCGGGCAGGTCAGAGAACACATCGGGATTCTGCTGTACCAACTTTCGAGCCTCCCGTCGTTGGGCCTTAGTGAGGGTGTCACTTATTTTTACCCCTTCGGTATCCCTGGTGGCCGAAGGGGAAGGGTCACCGGGTGCATCGGACGCCTCCATAAGCAGGCACTCTCGGTCTTTCCATGCTTTAAGCAAATTTACGTGGTATAGCTGTACGGGTTTCCTTTTCCCGGGCTGGTATACCTTGTAATTGACCTCCCCTACTTTTTCCCGGATTTCATAGGGCCCTTGCCATTTGGCCAATAATTTGCTTTCCGTTGTGGGCACTAAGACCAATACCCGGTCCCCCACCTCAAAGGTCCTAACGGTGGCCCGTGTATTATACCTGCGGCTTTGCGCTCCTTGGGCATCCATTAGGTGCTCTTTTACAATAGGCCGGACCGCCGTGATCCGGTCCTGCATTTTCGCCACGTGGTCAATCACACTCCTATAGGGTGTGGGTTCCTGTTCCCACGTCTCTTTGGCAACATCCAAGAGCCCTCTAGGATGTCGGCCGTACAACAGCTCAAAGGGGGAAAACCCCGTAGACGACTGCGGTACCTCCCGGATAGCGAACATTAGAATCCTTTCCGTCCTTTGCTACCACTTTTTTTAGCATGGACTTCAGGGTTTTATTAAACCGCTCCACTAATCCTTCGGTCTGGGGATGATACACCGAGGTGCGTAGCTGTTTTATGTTGAGCAGTTTACACAGTTCCCGGGTCACTTTGGACATAAAAGGAGTCCCCTGATCTGTGAGGATTTCCTTAGGTAGTCCTAGGCGACAGAACATAGCAAACAGCTCCCGGGCAATCATCTTCGCCGAGGTGCGGCGTAACGGAATCGCCTCCGGGTACCGGGTGGCGTAGTCGACAACCACGAGTATATGTTGGTGGCCTCGGGCTGACTTCACTATAGGCCCCACCAAATCCATTGCGATCCGTTCAAAAGGTTCCTCTATAACGGGTAGAGGTACCAATGGACTACGGAAAGTGGCAATGGGTGTGGTCAGCTGACATTCCGGGCAGGAGTCACAGTACCTCTGGACGTCCGCATACACGCCCGGCCAGAAGAACCTCCGCAAGATGCGTTCTTGCGTTTTTTTAGCCCCAAGGTGGCCCCCTAGCAGGTGGGAGTGGGCCATCTCTAGGACTGCCCGGCGGTGTGGCTGCGGCACTACCAGTTGGTCCACGACCTCATCCCTGACTTTGTCCACCCTATAAAGTAACTCCCGGTTAATCACCATGCGTGGAAATACATTCTCAGCCCCTGGCTGCTGAGCTACCCCGTTTACTTCTGTTACCCTTTCTCGGGCACTGGTCAGTGTGGGGTCCTGTAGCTGGGCTGTCCCAAACGCTCCCCGGGATACTTCCAACTCTGGAAGCGGTGGGGTCTCCTCGACCTCTCCTGCCAATACGTCTACCGGGAACCTATCGGGGTGACACTCTAGCCCTATGTTGGCGACCCCTACGGCAGGTGTCCCGGTCTCAGGGTCGTCGGGTTCAGCACCCTGATTCCCGGGCATCAGGGAAGGGTTACTCCTCCTTCCCCATAAGGACCAAAACAATGGTAAGTCTCTTCCCAGCACAGTCCCGTAGGGTAGAGAGTTTACCACTCCAACCACGTGGGTCACCTCTCCACATGAAGTGGATAGAGTCACCTCCGTGGTTGGATACTCGCGTAGGTCCCCGTGTATACACCGGACCCCGATCAATTCCCCAGTGAGTTGCAACCCGGGGATTAAGGACGCCCGAACCAGCGTCACCAAACTGCCAGAGTCCAAGAGAGCTTCCGCTCTGTGTCCATTAATGAGCACTGGGCACAGATGTGGTTCCGTTAGGGGATCCACCACATCTGCAGTGAACACGGGGCTGGCATACATCGAGAGCCGGCGTGTGAACCCGCAGTCCATGGGTTCCGCCGTTAGTGGGCAATAGGCAGCCACATGTCCTGGTCCTTTGCACCGCCAGCACCACGTAGCAGTGGCAGCGCTGGGCCGGAAGCTCCTTCTTGGGGAGCCTGGTCTCCTGTCAGCCCCGTTTTGGGGTGACCTCTCAGCGGGTACGTTTTTAGGAGAGTCCCCTGGGGATGGACGTACACCTTTAGCCGGCTCCGGAGGCCGGCGTAACTGCCGCAGTGGGGCAGAGTCCCGTATGAACTCCTGGGTGGCTGTATATCGCTCTAACAAGCTAACCACCTGGTCCAAGGTACCCGGGTCCCCTTGCCCCACCCAACGCTGTATCGCAACCGGCAGAGTCCGTACCAGCCGGTCGACCACCACCCTTTCCACCATCTGTCCCGGAGTCAAGCTCTCAGGCTGGAGCCACCGTTTCACCAACTGCAACAGGTCATACGCCTGGGAGCGAGCCGGCTTGGACTCCACGTAGGACCAGGAAAACACTCTTGGGCTCGGACATAAGTATTGACTCCCAGTCTAGCAAGGATCTCACCTTTGAGTCTGGCGTAGTCCTGTGCTTCCTCCCAACTGAGGTCCGTGTAGGCCTTTTGGGCATCGCCCATCAGGAATGGCGCCACCACTTCAGCCCACTGAGCGGGAGGGAGGCCTTCTCGCTCTGCGGTGCGCTCGTAGACGGTGAGGAAGGCTTCTACGTCGTCCTCTGGACTCAGCTTCCGCAGTGCCGACCAGACCCGGTCCCGGGCCTCACGCCGCTCCGGGGGAGGCGCTGTTGGCGGGTCTCGTAAGGCCGCAATTTGCTGCAGGAGCAGTTCATTCATTTTCTGCTGTTGTAGAAACTGCTCCTGTTGTAGCAACTGCTGCTGCTCCTGCTGTCGCTGGTGCTGCTCCTGCTGTCGGAGCTGCTGCTCCTGCTGTCGCTGCTGCTGCTCCTGCTGTCGAAGCTGCTGCTCCTCGTGTCGCTGCTGCTGTTCTTGTTGCCGCTGCTGGGTAAGTACCAGCTGCCTTAGGATTTCCTCCATATCAGCGGCAGGCCTGAACTGTAGCGTGGCCGGCTTAAGTATGGACATGCAGTGTCGGGCACACCGCAAGAGACTGGCGGCTATAATAACTGCTGCTCCTCTCACTTAGCTGCCGCTCATTAGCCTCATGAAACAGTCACTTTCACCAGCGGTTCCGGAAGGAAGGGCAACAGTAGCGCGGGCTTCACCAGGAATGTATGCTACACCTCACCGGGCCGGCAGTTGCCCGCATTCTCCACCATATGTGGGGCAGCGCCTGGATCGCAAGTCAGGACACACGTGGAGCCCGGTAGTAGTTCAAACAGGACCCGGTGTTTATTGCTGATACACTCACAGCGGTGGCACAGTCTGCCGAAATCCGGGTCGCAGCCGGGTACACAGGACACAGTTCATATAAAGTAACTCCGGGTCCTTCAGGCCAAAGGCCTCCGTTATAGGTCACGCCAAGCTCCCAACCCTCCTGGGCTAGGCCGTGTTAGTATAGCACACGGCCCCCTGGAACTCTAGACCTCTCCTGTATATATCTCTGCTGCTCCTGCAGCTAAGGCACAATTCTGTGTACAAGGAACCCCGCCCTGCCTCCTGCTCAGGCTTTTAACTCCGTGTCTCCTTCCGGGACCTTGCAAGACCCGGAGCGGAGGGAGTGGACCGTCCCTTTTCTCTCATACCCTACACCGGGCTCAATACGTGACAGTGCACATTCTGGGGGAGACATAGCGCCCCTCGCATATGATCCCCCGCACTGTCTCACAGCATGCTAAACTGTGGTGAGGAGGAGACCAAACTGCCTCAGTATGCTACCATTGCCAAGCTGTACACAGTCAGTAATAACGTGATCACAGCTGCAGAGTCCTTGGACCAGCCAGAACAGGCGGAGGACAATGGCCCTGAGAGGAAGCTGGAAGACTGGTGCCAGAAGCTACACAAAGGCACCAGTTCCACCCCCTTACACCAGAAGCATAGAGTATACCGGGTGGTCCAAGAGTATGAGCAGGTCTTTAGCAAACACCCATTAGACTTTGGGCAGGCTAAAGGAGTGCAGCACCACATACACAAAGGGGATCATCCACCCATCAAAGAGAGGTACAGACCTATACCGCCAGTCCACTACCAATGTGCCAAAGAGATTTTACGAGAAATGAAGGAGGCTGGGGTGATCAGAGATAGTTGTAGCCCTGGGCAGCTCCACTAGTCCTGGTAAAGAAGAAAGATGGTACAATGAGAATGTGCATTGACTATAGGCAGATTAATCGCATTATACATAAAGATGCTTATCCATTACCCAGGATAGAGGAGTCATTAGCTGCACTGAGAATTGCTAACTATTTCTCCACTCTAGATCTCACCAGTGGATATTGGCAGGTTCCCGAGGCAGAGGCTGACAGGGAGAAGACTGCCTTCACAACCCCAATGGGCCTCTGCGAGTTCAATTATATGCCATTCGGGCTTTGCAATGCACCATGGACGTTCCACAGGTTGATGGAGTGTTGCCTGGGACATAGAAACTTTGAAACTGTGCTGCTGTACCTAGATGACATCAGTGACCCTGCCATCAGCCTGGTCAAGGAACTACTACAAGAAGCGGACGCGCACCCAGGCCCAGATACCCTGGCAGAGGTGCAGCAGCTGTGGAAGGAGCAGGGTAGACTGGTAGATAAACATCTATGCGGGCAAACTGTGCTGGCGGCACATCAACAATAGAACCCACGAGCTAGTGTGGCAGATAGTGGTCCTGAAGAGAGACGCCCAGATGGTCATGGAAGCATACCACGACGGGGCCGGGCACTTTGGACGGGAGAAGCTGGAAGTACTACTACGTGAGAGGTTCTACTGGGTCAGCATGAGTACAGCCATCGAAGCATGGTCCAGGAATTGCGGCCCCTGCAGCCTCCGAAGAAAGGACCATGACAGCCAGCCGGCCCCACTGCAACCCATTGTCACCAAACAGTTCCTTGAACTAGTGGCCTTGGACGACGTGAAGTTGACCCCAAGCTGTTCCGGCTATGTATACGCCCTCACAATAGTGGACCACTACTCCTGGTTCCTTGTGGTGGTACCCGTGAAAGACGTGACCGCATGGACGGCAGCAAGAGCCTTCCAAACGCACTTCTGCAGACCCCACGACTACCCTGAACAGGTACTGACAGACAAAGGTCCAGCCTTTGAAGCTGAAGTGTTTCGGGAGTTCTGCAGCCTGTACTGGTGCAAGAAGATCAGAACAACACCGTATCATTCCCAGACAAATGGCATGTGTGAGAAGATGAATCAAGTGGTGATGGATTTGCTGAAAACACTCCCACTAGAAGAGAGCAACATGTGGCAAGAGAAGCTGCCAGATCTAGTGGACCTGTGCAACCACATCCCAGTGAACTCCACCAACTTCAGCCCCGCTTACTTGATGAGAGCAAGACCCGGCAAACTGCCTACTGACCCGGAAATTAATTATTACACAGAATATATCACAGCTGACATAGATGAAGGTCTTATATGGAGGAGAACCACATACCCTAACGTGTGCTGTTTTTGTGCAGTCAGGAAGTCCCAGTCAGCTGGGAGATGATCGGCGCCAGCTCGCAGCGGAAGTACCCCGACCGACTCTAGCAATCTTGCTCAGTGTGACACTCAACAGTGACCAGGCCCCCGCTGTGAGATCTCTGATCCTGTCGGAATTGGGGTACTTCACACACAACGATATTGCTGCAACGTCACAGGTTTTGTGACGTAACAGCGACCTCGCTATGTGTGACACGTAGCAGCGATCAGGCCCCTGCTGTGAGGTCGCTGGTGGTTACAAAATCTTTCTGGACAATTTTTTGGTCGTTGCGCTCCCACTGGGCAGCATGCATCGCTGTGTTTGACAGGGACAACGACCAACGATCTGAATACTATGCCTGAAGTGACAGGATCCCAACAGCCGCCATATCGTTGCTGCGTTGCTGGTGAGATCTGACTGTTAGACATCTCACCAGCGATCATGTAGCGACGCACCAGTGATCCTGGCCAGGTCGTATCGTTGTCGGGATCGCTGGAGTGTCGTCAAGTGTGACGGTACCTTACTGATCGCAGGTGAGGTGTCACACGTGCATATATAGTGAATGAAGCCGTGTCGCTGATTGGTCACAGCCGGCCAGGCGCGACCAATCAGCGACAGGGGCATTCCAGCTGCGAATTGCTGCGGAATTTGAACCACACTTTGCTGATTGGTCGCGCCCGCCCCGGCCGCCACCAATTAGCGATATTGCCTCGGAATTTATCCCCCACTCAAACGCGAGCAATAACATTTATTGATAATGTATATATTTTACCTGGAAAATCCTGTGTATTCATTGCATTATTCTTAAATCTTCATAAATAAACTACATACATATTCTAGAATACCCGATGCGTTAGAAGCGGACCACCATCTAGTTCTATCATATTCCCAGTAATCTATTACCAGTCACCAGAATGTAGTCAGAATATTCCTTCAGTAGTTACCCCACCCAAACACGTCTTCATTATTATTCTACAGACCCAGGACTGGCACCTCTAAGTAATGGTGAATACTATGGGGGCGATTCAACAAAGTGCTATTGTCAGAAGAATATGTAAAAAGAAAAATGTTCAGCTCACCCCATTATATCCTGGTTCCTTGGCTGGTTATCGGCGCACGGAGCCGCCCTGGTGCCGGCGGTGAGGAAATCCAATATACAAGAAAAGTTGTCTCCAGCGATCACAAGAGATAGGGTTCTTAAAACTTTAATCATGATTAAGACTGTGTAGGTTGAATTGCGTAGGATTCATTCCCGTGCTTCTTAACATGATGGCTAAATAAATGTGAAGTTTTAAGAACCCTATCTCCTATGGCACTGGAGACAACTCTTCTTGTATATTGTCAGAAGAATGGCGTAAAACACCTTGAAAAGTCGCAAAATTTTTGTGCAATGAAGAGTTTTATGCCATTCTTCTGGCAAAAGCACTTTAATGAAGTTTTCATTGAGTTTGAAGCAGCATTGCCAAAATCAGCAGTGCACAGCTAGAATGTAGAGCGCAGAAAGTGAGAAGTCGAGTTGAGTGAGGAGGAGAAAGAGAGAAAGAAAAGAGGTGTGAAACTGAGAAGCAGGGGACTTGAGCAGCTAAGGCTCGTCCGGGAACGGAAAGGAAGGAACCCTAGGGGCACCGGCGGAGCTGAAGCGGCCCATGCGCATCTGGGACTGGTAATACCAGACGGAAGGGTTCTGGTCTAGAAACAGGGACCGGACCTGAACACGGCACAGGACTAATACCCGAACCATTGAACCGGAGGCAACGAGCTTCATAGGAGCTGTAGCTCACACCTGGTGGATCCCCCGAGGAAGCAACCAGGACAAGGGTCCAGGGACAAGGTACCGGTCGCCCACCAAGATCCTTGGCTACCGGATCCGGGCTCTGTGCGCAGAGGCGCTTAAAGAGGCACTGAGGAACAGGACCAGAGAAAGGCAGGACAGGCACACCACCAAGGATCTCGTACCTGCCAACCCGATTTCTTAAAGACTACACAGGACGGAGCTTATCTGACAGAGTGTAACATCTATGATCTGTCGAAACTTGAAGTTTGCGTAAACCCCGGTACAGAGTTGCAGAACTCTGTGAGACTGTGTTATTTATGAGGCAACCGGCTGTGAAGGCCACCGTGCAAAGTAACGAGGCCTAAAGTTAACCCCTGCCTGCTGGAGACAACTGATTTCCTCATCCACTGCCCTAGGGACCTGCTCCACCCGTGAGGAGCCACTACATCCCAGATGCTTGTCGATCGTCCCCAGACGTTCTGCAGCAGCGGCGGCTACCCATAAGCCGCAAACCACGGGTGGTGTCACGAAGAATTCTTCCTTTAAACCCCCCTATCCCTAAACATTCCCTAAGAACCTCATTGACAATGAACCCAGGGTAACGGAGCCTGGTCTGGACCCCTAAGACTTCCTAGAAGCACTAAAGCCAGATTCCGAGTGTCCCACGGCCCTGGGGTGCCTCAGTCTTTGGCATCACGAACAGGATAAGAACAGCCCAGTAAAATCGGGTTTTGTGTGCCTGAAAGAGACTTTTATGAGACTGTATGTGTTTCCTAAGATGTCGACCACGGAAAACTGACGCCATGTG
Source organism: Allobates femoralis (assembly GCA_033576535.1). NCBI lineage: Eukaryota > Metazoa > Chordata > Amphibia > Anura > Aromobatidae > Allobates > Allobates femoralis. The sequence continues at coordinate 546,906,533 of JARQOC010000004.1, forward strand.
CTGGCTCGGGGGCGTGCCTCGGCCTCCTATCGTGGGATGGGCCAGTGAAAGGCGCGAAGGAGCAGACCCACCCCGAGTGTCAGACAAAAATCAAGGGTGCCTGCTTAAGACCATGCTGATTCCACCAAAAGACATGAGTGACAACCGGAAGGGTGGGGTGCAGATGAGAGACGGCAGACAGAAGAAGAAGACACGATTTGGCTGTGCTGTGTGTGAAACAGAAAAGATGGTGACAACGGGTCATTAGAACCTAGCAGACCCAGACTTCTGGAATGCCGCACTAAAAGATCTAACTCTGCAACTCAACCAGGCCCAGGGTTGGGCTTTCAAGGCCTGGAGGAAGAATGTGCTGGTGCAGGTGGCCAAGAAAGCAGACGACCTGAAAAAGTCAATGCTGTCCGAAGGAGAAACTGAGCCAGAAAAGCCGCGGCCGACCACCAGAGGTGTTGCTACACAAGTGGAGGTCGAGGCCATGCCAGTACCCAACCCAGCTCCGCAGGCTCCAGACCAGACATCCGAGTCAGGAGCTGCAAAGTGTTGACCGAGTGGTGGAGAAGAGGAAGGCGCCCTGGTGAAGCCTGTGAAAGCCGAGGTCGGGCTGATTCACCGGCACAATGGCAGAAGGAGCTGGCTGAACTTCAAGCTGCAGCTCGGATGAAAGAGGCCAGTGTGTGGAGCAGAACCAAGATCGACACAATGGAGGACTACTGGCATCAGAGACAGCGTGATGAGGAAGAGTAACACCGATGACGCCAGGCGAGATGGTAGGCCCAAGAGGAGGAGGACCTTAAAGAGAAGGAGTGCGCCTGGAAGGCTCCCGCTACAGACCCAACTCAGCGCCACCGGGGAGAGGTGGTCTACTTCCACTTAACTAATAGGCGGGGGTTCATTAAAGAACCAGGCTTAACACCTTATACATAGCTGATAACACAGGATCTACCATTTACAATAGGTGATGTCACTGGTAACCTTGCTCCCTCTCCCTTCACATTGACCTTTGCACAGGCTCATTAATTGCTTCAGCACAAAAGGGGCGTGTATGACCTTTGTGGTTAATGTACGGTACATGGCTTATTTCCTAAAGCAATAGGAAATGAGGGCCTGATTCATCAAGACCAGCATTGTTCACATCGGTTGTGATAAGTAGATGTGTTAGAGTCAGGCGCTCTTGATTAATGGAGAGGTTTACACCGGCGATCAAAATTAGGGAACAATGTAGGATCACTTGATTTTTTCAGACAGAATGTAATCTACATTGATGAATATTTGGCGTTTTTTTTGTGAAAGGGGCACACCATGCCACTAGAAGAGTGTTTTCCAAAGTATCCAAAGTTTATCAACTTAAAATCTTTATTTGTACACAAAATGATGATGAATGACTGAAGCACAGAGAAAGATTAAAACTAAATGTGAAGATTACAACAGTCACCAATCAGTAGGAAGTTTACAGGCCTTTGTTTTGTACAAGCCTTCACTGTGAATGACTTCAGCACATCTGCAGCCACAGGACATCACTAGTCTCTCACACTGCTCTGGTGTGATTTTCCACTTTTCTTCCAGTCACTTCCACAGTTCTGTGACTTTTGTGGGTGTATTGTAAATAACTTTGTCACCAAGGATTTTCCAAAGGTTTTCTATTGGGTTTAGATCAGGACTCTGGGCTTCCTTTTTATTTTTTCATTGTTTTCTGTTCCAATGAACTGCTTTACCCCTTGTCCTATATAAAAATTGCTGGCTAATTGAGTTCTGAATGCAAGTAAGGAGCCACTGGTAGTTGAAGAAGGTTCTGATACACACTTGCATGCATTCTGCCATGTAGTTGTATGAGAGGTCCAACCCCTGAAACAGAAAACATTTCCCAAACCATGACGCTTCCTCCACCACCTTTCACTAACTTCCTTACACACTTTGGATTCAGTGTTTCCCCAGTTTGTCACAGAACATAATGTTTCCCATCAGACCCAAATAAATTAAACTTGCTTTCCTCACTAAAATTAACTGGGGACCACTTCTCTGTCCCCACAACATGCTCCTCACCAAAGGTGAGTCTAACCTTTCTGCTAATGAGAAGTTTGGTCACTGCAGAGTGGGCTCTCAGTCCAAATGTTTTTAAACGTTGTGACACTGTATGACGGGACAGATACTTACCTGTTTAGTGCTGAACTGGCGAGCTATTCCAGCTGCAGTGTTGAAACAATTACCCATGGAGATTCTCCACATTCTCCTATCCTCTCTTGCATTTGTCTTTCGAGGGCAACCAGCCTTCTTTGGGGGACTTCAAAGAGTTGGTGATGTTGTAAAGATGCAATACTCTAGAAATCAAAGACTTGGAACCACCAACGTCTGTTGCTACGGCTGATTGGGTGACCCCTTTGGGCTTCATCTGGACAACCTGCTGCCAGAGGGTTTCACGTGAGTTTAAACTGGAAAGTTAGGCTGTCAGTTAGTTAAATAAGGCTTGTCAGATAATTAAGCGAATTACCACCAGGTGCCAGATTTAGGCTGCTTTCACATCAGTGGTAATCGCTGATCACGGCAGTTGCGGTGAAAAAAACGCAACTGCCGCGATTACTGCATAACGGCCGTGATTGTGGCACACTTGCGGCAAGCCCCTTACAATGTCTATGGGGCTTGTGATAAGTGTGCAGCAGGTGCGGCCGCGAAAAAAATGCGGTATGCCGTGGTTTTTTCACAGCCGCACCTGCCGCAAGTGCTGAAACCGCACTTGCCGCACCTGCCACACACTTACCGCAAGCCCCATAGACATTGTATGGGGCTTGCCGCAAGTGTACTGTTATGCTGATGTGAAAGGGGCCTAACATCAATAACTTGCAGGTATATGAGTGTTCTCTAATTTTGATCACTGTTCTTTTTAATTTTCTCATTTACATTTTTATTCCATGCTTTAGAATATATTCCATGCTTTAGAATATATTCAATTATGAAATAAGCTTACAATAACTGCTATTCCACTCAAGTTAGAATATTTTCACATAGGAGGACAACACAATGACCTTGACATTAAGGAAATTGTGTGTTGTTATCTAATTTTGATTGCCATTGTATGTGTCTTCATGAATCAGGAGTGTTGGATAAGTGGCATACACCTCTGTGTGCGCCTCGCCACAAATCCTACTCCAGTGCCGGCAGGAATAAAATTTGTGGAGCAGTGCACACTGCCACTAATCATAAATTTGACGATTGCGTTGACCCCGTCCCAACCCAGTGGAATTTTGTTGGAACTGAATGAAAGTGGCATGAGAACACCAAATGTTGTGCCGGAATTATTTGACTTTTTAGTTTTTTACGCCAGAATACTGCTGTAAGAACTTTGATGAATTGGAGCCCTTGCCCTACAAAAGCCTCAGCAACCATGAGAAAAATGCCAGGGTTTCATTTTTAGTAAAGATTAAGTAAAAACAAAATTGAAAAAATATAATAAAATAATATAAAAAAATAATGTAACACAAAAACATGGCATCTGATTGGCTGCTGTATTTTTCATCATAAAATCTGAACTACTACTCAAATTTTTCTCACAATACGAGAATTACCGTATAACCTTATTTTTTTGTTGTTACCATTTTTTTGACAGGTGAAGTAATGAAAAAAATATCACTTATGCAATTGCAAACAGCGGCTTCTTTATTCACTGCATGACAGAAATAGTTTATTTTATTCAGACAGTTATGCATGTTGCAATACATTGCAAGAATCTCAATTCTGAGGAAAGGGATGTATATAAATTATTAAATATACAGTGTGTATATATAGATAGATAGAGATACATATGTTTTTTTATTTACTTTTTATTATTGTATATTATTATTATTATTATTATTAGGTATTTATATAGCGCTATTAGGATACATGGCGCTGTACAAGTTGAGGGTAGACAAAGACAAGTGGTCGAAAAACGACGACAAACCGACAAATCAATCATACGGGTACAATAGGGCCGGGGATCCTGTCCGCGAGGGCTCACAGTCTAGAGGGTGTGGGGAGGGAGACAGTAGGAGGGGAAAGGCGAGATGGTGCAGTGGATAGGGTCTCAGTCTGTGTTATAGGCTTGTAGGAAGAGGTGGGTCTTCAGGTTTTTCTTGAAGGTTCCCAGGGTAGGGGAGTGTCTGATGTGGTGGGGGAGGGAGTTCCAGAGTCTGCTGAAGCGCGAGAGAAGTCTTGTGTGCGGTTGTGGGAGGTGGAAATGCGGGGGGTTGAGAGAAGGAGTTCCTGAGAGGAGCGCAAGTTGCGCGAGGGGAGGTAGCGGGAGTCTAGGTCGGAGATGTATGGAGGGGACAGGTTGTGTATGGCCTTGTATGTCAGGGTTAGGGTTTTGTTTCAATGTTTTTATTGAGTATATAATAACAAAAAATTATTACATAAAATTAGAACATAAATCTAGACCATTGTCGGTATCACAAAATATTCCCGTAAAGGGAGGCAACCATCGGTCATCATAGTCCATCACTAAAACATATTTGTTGTAGAGAATAAGTGGTAGAACAAACAATAGACATCACTTAACCAAGACCACAACAACATTATAAAATGAATAAGGGGAAAAGGAACAAGTGACGAGGGGAAGGGGGAACAAGGTGAAGATTGGGGACAAGAGAGAAAGGAAGAGAGAGAAAAGAAGGAAGAGGGGAATAGGGGAATAAGGGCGGGAGTCTTCATCGACCAGCTAAGCAAGTTGAGAGTATTGTTGTTATAAGGGTGAGGAAAACCCAGTACGTCAAAGCTTATCTGTTACTGTAGGATAGTCATATAATCAGGTAGGCAATCGAACTGTATAATGTGTAGACTGAATCCATGTATCCCACCAACCGAGCACCTTTTCACGACAGGCAGCATCGTGAGCTAACAAGAGCTCATGTTGAAGATGCAAGTTAAGTGCTATGGTGAGGTCACTAATGGTCGGCATTCTCACAGATCTCCAACATATAGCAATACACAACCTTGCTCCAAGCAAAGTGTTTGCCACAATAGGTCGTAATGGAGAGGGCCAGTCCTGCAAACCCAAGCCCAGGAGGGCCAGAGCTGGGCTCAACCGAAACTGGACCCCCGTCAATGAAATTAGGAGATGAGCCACGGAGTACCAGAACGCGCCCAAAGGTAGGCAATCCCACCACATGTGAAGGGATGATCCCCTTTCGGAACATCCTCTCCAGCAAGTGTGGGCCTCCGAGGCACAACAACCCCTGAAGCGGGCCAGAGAGATCGGGGTTATGTACCACTCCAACTGGACTTTTTTGATTTGCTCAATATGGTTAACACAGCTTGTATAAGCCGAACTATGGAGCGCAGCGTCTTGCCATTGTTCCAGCGTGACGTCAATTTGTAAGACAGATTCCCATTTTACCATATACGGTAGTTTTTCAGAGCTTCTCAGCCGAGCTAATGCACTATGCATAACAGAGAGGCCGTGACCACCGGAGGGAGATGATTTAAAGTACCTCTGCACCACGCCATCAACAGTTGTTAGGTCTACCACAGGCCAAGTCACTGAATTAAAAAAATGACGTAATTGAAGATATTGGTAAAAAGCTGTTCTGGGGATAGAGTATCTATCTGCAAGTTCTGTAAAAGATTTTATGGTGTTACCGTCCAGGACCTGATGAACAAAAAGGACTCCACTGTCTCTCCAAGATGTAAGAGAGAGGGACCCCACCAGCGCTTCCACCGCCCGAAGGGAGATGTCGTGGAAAAGGAAGGCTAACAAGGAGCGTGCATGCTGTTGCTAATCCCTCAATAGAGCTGACATAGCCCCAAGAAGGTTAGAATCTGCCGATCGTTGTAGAAGGTTCATCTCGAGTAAAAGTTTAGTGGATCCACGAGGAGCATAATACTTCTCAATTTGCATCCACAAAGGTTGGTGCGCGTCCGCCCACCAAAGACTAGCCACAGAAAGGTGAGTTGCCGCATAATAAGATGCCATACATGGGACTCCCATGCCCCCCAGTCGCAGGGGAAGAGAGAGCACCCTCATACCGACTCTATGCGGTTTGTGGTTCCAAATAAAGCAAGTCAAAAGCGATTGCAAAGTTGCAATCAAACGTTTAACGACCATAAGCGGTAAGCACCTAAGCACATATAAGATTTTTGGAAGGTGCGTCATTTTGACTATATTTATTCTGGCAACCCATGATAGAAACAGCCCTTTATGGGAGGCAAGTCCCTCCCTTATGGTGCGAGTCAGAACCTCGAAGTTATGGTGTACTATCCTGCTGGTGTGTGCAATCCAGACTCCCAGGTACGGAATACCTTTAGGAGACCATTGAAAGGGGAAACGCGCTCTCAGCTCAGCCATCTGCCCCGAAGGGATGTGGATAGGATACAGCAAAGATTTAGATGTATTTAATTTATAGTAGGAGGCTGCCGAAAACTCGTCCAATAGAGCCATAATCCTTGGAACGGTGACCAGCAAGTTCGTACAAATGAAAATCACATCGTCGGCATATAACCCGATTTTGTGTTCTATCTTTCCCACGCAAGAGCCCGAAATCATAGGGTCCTGCCTCACTCTGGCCGCCAAAGGCTCCATTACTAGAGCAAAGATTAGCGGCGATAGAGGACATCCCTGGCGGGTACCATGCGTGATAGGGAAGGAACCCGACAGGAAGCCAGAAGCCCTGACCCTTGCTGTGGGGGAAGTATAGAGAGCTAACACTGCCTTTTTAAAACTGCCAATAATCCCAAAGCTGTCCAAGACCACCTCCAGGTACCCCCAGTGCACCATATCAAACGCCTTTTCGGCGCCTAAGGAAATGAGCACACTGGGCGCCCCCCTCCTCTCCAAGACCTCTAGTATATCAACAATTCGCCTCGTGCCGTCCGACGCCTGCCGTTCCGGGATGAAACCCACCTGCTCCGGACCGACCAAAGAGGGCAGCACCTCCAAGAGTCTTGACGCCAATAGCTTAGCGTAAATTTTTAAGTCTCCATTCAATAGAGCAATTTGGACGAAAATTAGCCGGTACGTTGGGAATCTTCCCAGGTTTTGGTATTGCCGAGATTGTCGCCTCCAGCCCCTCTGGCCGTATCCGTCCCCCTTCCCTCCAGAAGGAGAAGAGAGATAGCAAATGTGGGAGGATTTGCTTCAAAAAGGTCGTATAATAGCGGTACAAGAAACCGTATGGACCTGGGGCCTAGTTTTTTCTCATAGAGTTGACAACCAAGGCAATCTCATCCTCTGTGAAAGGCGCTTTAAACGTGCCAATTGGGGAACAGTCAGCTTTGGAAGATGAGCCGGAGAAAGAAAGGATTCCATCGCCGCAGGCGATGGCTGTGGGATGTCAGAATCCTCTTTCAGTGACGAGTAGTATTCTCTAAATTGGCCCGCAATGTCAATGGGATTTCTAATCTTCTCTCCCCTAGGACCTAGGATATAGTCAATCTTCGTGGCTTCTCTCTTTTTTTGGATCCTCCTAGCCAAAAGCCTACCCGCTTTGTCTCCCATACCATAGAAACGGGCCTTTAGTTTTTTCAGGTGGAATTCCGCTTTGTAGAGGAGTAAAGAGCGTAACTCTCGGCGGTCTCACCTAATTCACATGTAATTTGCGGGGTGGGGGTAGTCTTGTGTTGGGCCTCTAAAACTGCTATCTTTTTTGTGAGATCCCCATCTGCTCATTTCTTTCACGTTTGGCCCTGGCTGCCATCTGTATGACGTGACCCCTAATAACTGCCTTATGGGCGTACCATAAAATTTCTGGGTCAGTATCTTGAGAAGTGTTAGTTAAAAAGTAATGCTCAAGTTGAGGCTCAACGTGCGCCACACCAGCAGGAGAGCACAGGAGGTATTCATTCAAAGTCCAGGAAAGAATTGGGGGAACCTGAAGGGCGTCCTCGACCTGCAACATGATGGGGGCATGGTCAGACCATGTAATGTGCCCTATAGAGGCATTTCGATACTTATGAAGAAGAGAGTCTCCCACCAGAAAGTAGTCTAACCGACTATAAGATTGAAATCTAGGTGAGAAATACGTGTAATCCCTCTCCTCCCCATGAGCGTACCGCCAGATATCATGAAGGTGGTGGGTGTATAACAACCCCCCCATCTCAACCCGGCTTAAGGAAGGTCCCGAGCAGTCCAACCTTCTGTGTACCGGGAGATTGAAATCCCCCGCCACAAGGAGGCATCCCTTTGACAAAGAGTCCAGCTTTGTGAACAGAGCACGAAAAAATTTCAGTTGGCCTTTATTCGGCCCATACACTGAAACGAGTGTAAACAGCTGTCCATTAATCAGGGCCTGGACCACCAAATAACGACCCTGTGGGTCTATTGTCGTTTCAATTAGCTGAAAAGCGAGAGATCTATGTACAAAAATTGCAACTCCAGATTTCTTGTTAGGGGCATTGGCAAAATATTGTATAGGAAATTGTAGGGATTTCATTCATAGTTATCCTGTGCTAAAAGGTGAGTTTCTTGAATAAGGAAGATTTCAGCTTTCATTTTAATGAGCTGCTGCCACACTAAAGAACGCTTTTTCGGGGAGTTCAACCCGTTAACATTTATTGATACACACTGAAAGCTCATGATAAAGAAAAACACGAGACACTAACAAGGCGGGTGCAGGATGCTCCTCCTCCAGTGATCACAGAGCCCCACGCAAGCATAGAGCTATCAACGCTCCTCCCAAGTATTATCCGATAAAGCTCCCAAGTTTCGGGAAATGGTAGGGACGGATTCCAAGTAGAGAATAACAAGGTAAAGAAAAGGGCAAAGAGTAGGTTCAAGCACAATACATCTGATCACTTAATCAACGTGTATATTAAAACACCCTCGGTAAATGCACAAATTCAACAATAGACTTAGGAACAATTAAGTTCAGTATCCTATAAAGACAAGGATGAGGAAGAAGGGTGAGAAAGAGCGGGACAACAAGAGGGAGGGAGAAGTGAGAGTACAGAAGTAGAAAGAGAATAGAGGCCTGATAGCTAGGAGTCGTAGCGAGAAGATGAGGAAAGGTTGACAGAATGTCAAGCAGGAGAAATAAAAGAAGAAGGAAAAAAAATGAAAAGGAGATGTAAGAAATGCAGAAATAGATTGACAAAGTAGTGGTCAATGAAAGGAGAGAAAGATAATCATAGGAAGACAAGCACAGAATTATTAGCACAGAGTATTAACTAACTAACAATTAATATGAAGAAAGAAAAAACTGAGAGTAAGAAGAGACCCCCTTAAGGGTACTCTGAGACTCCTCAGTGCCTCCCCCACACAGGGTGAAAGAGGAATGCCAGGAGCATTGGGGGTATAAGGCATTCAAGGGCCTTAAACAGTCACTCAGGACTCAAGATGTCATCAGAAGGTCCTCGAGGCTGTGGAGAGAAAATCAAACAAAACAAAGTCCCCCGGCGGCGACCATCATCCTTGGACAGTGATGGCGAACCTATGGCACGCGTGCCAGGGCCTCGCCACTACACTGCCGCTTTGATCTGCCGGCGCGTGCCGCGGCGCCGGCAGATCAAAGCTGTGTCAGAGCAGAGGAGACATTTCTCCTCTCTCCGACACACTTCCAAGCCCCCCCTCCCGGCCAGCGTCATGTGACAGCGGTCATGTGACGCACCCGGCGTCACGTGACTGCACTCAGCGCGGGTCGGGAGGAGAAGACACAGCAGAGTACAGAAGATGTCAGCAGAGGAAACTGCAGCAGGAAGGCGAGTATGACTTTTTTTTTTCATAATCTATTTATAGCCACCAGGATGGGGCATTACTATGAGGGGCTGGATGGGGCATTACTATGAGGGGCTGGATGGGGCATTACTATGAGGGGCTGGATGGGGCATTACTATGAGGGGCTGGATGGGGCATTACTATGAGGGGCTGGATGGGGCATTACTATGAGGGGCTGGATGGAGCATACTATGAGGCTGGATGGGCATTACTATAGGCTGATGGGGCATTACTATGAGGGGCTGGATGGGCATTACTATGAGGGGCTGGATGGGGCATAATATTCTGTGATGGGGCTGATGTGCTTACTAAGAGGGGGCAGGATGGGGCATAATATTCTGTGATGGGGCTGATGTGGCATTACTAAGAGGGGGCAGGATGGGGCATAATATTCTGTGATGGGGCTGATGTGGCATTACTAAGAGGGGGCAGGATGGGGCATATTATTCTGTGATGGGACTGATGGGGCAATAGTAACAGGGGGCAGGATGGGGCATATTATTCTGTGATGGGGCTGATGGGGCATTACTAAGAGGGGGCAGGATGGGGCATATTATTCTGTGATGGGGCTAATGGGACATTACTAAGAGGGGCAGGATGGGGCATAATCTGTGATGGGGCAGGATGGGGCATTACTAAGAGGGGCAGGATGGGGCATAATCTGTGATGGGGCTGATGGGGCATTACTAAGAGGGCCAGGATGGGGCATAATCTGTGATGGGGCTGATGGGGCATCACTAAGAGGGGCAGGATGGGGCATAATATTCTGTGATGTGGCATTACTAAGAGGGGGCAGGATGGGGCATAATATTCTGTGATGGGGCTGATGTGGCATTACTAAGAGGGGGCAGGATGAGGCATATTATTCTGTGTTGGGGCTATTGGGGCAATAGTAACAGGGGCAGGATGGGGCATATATTATGTAATGGGCTGATGGGGCATATTACTATGTGATGGGGGCAGGATGTGGCAGATTAATATGTGATGGGGACGAGGATGGGGCATATTACTATGTGATGGGGACAAGGATGGGGAACATTACTGCTGGATGGAGCATATTACTGCAACAGGACAAGGATGGGGCATATTGGTGCAAGATCGGGCATATTACTGCAAATGAATAAGGGTGGGGCATATTAATGGCAAGTGGACAAGGATGAGATACATTACTGCACGATGGGGCATATTACTTCAAGGGGAGAAGGATAGGGTATTACTGCAGGATGGGGCATATTACTGCAAGGGGACAAGAATGTGGCATATTACTGCAGGATGCGGCATATTGCTGCAAGGGGACAAGGATAGGGCATTACAGCAGGATGGGGCATTACTACATTATAGGGGCAGGATGGGGACATTACCACAAGGGACAATGAAGGGACATTACCGAAGGGGACAAGGATGGGGCATACTACAAGGGGATAAGGATAAAGACATTACTACAAGCAGGGGGTCAGGATAGGATCAGAATGGAGCACATAGCTAGAAGGAGAGGATCAGAATGGAGAACATAGCTACCGTAGAAGGAGAAGGTCAGGATGGAGCACATAGCTACAAGGAGAGGGTCAGGATGGAGCACATTACTGCAAGGAGAGGGTCAGGATGGAGCACATAGCTACAAGGAGAGGGTCAGGATGGAGCACATAGCTACAAGGAGAGGGTCAGGATGGAGCACATAGCTACAAGGAGAGGGTCAGGATGATCAGTCACATGACTGGAACTGGCAAGTCTTTCAGCCTCTGTTCAGCTTGTTCTCCTGCTGTGTACTGATCACATAGATCAGTACAGAGCAGGAGAGGAGAGAGGGAGTGCAGCTGTGTGTGTGGGGGTTTCCTCTGCTTCCGCTCACAGACAGCTGTGGGCCCTCTTACTGCTTCAGGGCCCCGCATATGCCGGTATGGCAGGTGCTGGCGCCGGGCCTGGATGGATAGATAGTAGATAGTAGATAGATAGATAGATAATAGATAGATAGATAGACAGATTAGAGGAGATATGATAATAGATAGAGATAGATATATAGATAGGATAATAGATGAACAGATAGATTGATCGATATTAGATAGATATAGAAATAAAAAGTTTAGATGCCAGCACCTCCATTTTCAGTTAAAGAAGTGGCTTTATTAGCACATATCGCAGAGAGGTGACAAGCAGGGTCCTCTCTCCTCACCTACTGTATCCTCACTCATCCATTGTAGTCTGTGATCCCTCATGGGCAGGGTCCTCTCTCCTCACCTACTGTATCCTTACTCATCCATTGTAGTCTGTGATCCCTCGTGGGCAGGGTCCTCTCTCCTCACCTACTGTATCATCCACATCCCTTGTAGACTGTGATCTCTCGTGGGCAGGGTCCTCTCTCCTCACCTACTGTATCTGTCTCGCCCCGGGCGGGGACCTTGGAGTACTTGGAACCGGGCCTTCTTGTCGTCTGCAGGCTGTGGGGTGTCACGGTGACGTGACCCGGCTCCGTGATCCTGCGAGCAGTAAAAAGGGGAATTGTAAAAAGGGATTCAAGAAAAATAAAATAAGAAAGATGTTGTGATGCCACCCATGGTTTGTGGCCAGTGTGGGCAACCTCTGCTGTCCAGGCCTCTGGGGATGATGGTGGTGGCCAGCAGCAGGGATGATGAGCCCTCCAGGGGTAGGGCAATTCCCAAAGGTTGTGGTATTGGTAGTGTTAATTCAGTGCGCTCAGCCCCTTCAGGCAGTTTCCACTGCCGGCTTACAGAAATCATTGTGCGGCTCTGTAGGTGCAGGATGAGCAGTCTATGAGAGGGAAAGTTCGTTGGGGGTGCAGGATTCAGCGCGTAGAAGAAAAGACAGACACAGAGGGAACAGTTCTCTTTTATCTTTTACTGTGCAGTAGGATTGTCCGGGTTCTGTTATCAGGGATCCTGGCTTGGAAGCAAGTAGGGGCGACCCACTCCAGGCAAGTTCTCAGGTTTTGAATACCAGGAGAACAACAGGAGTTTATAGTGCAAAAAAGTATCAAAATTTATTTAGATTTCATAAAAACCTTTACAGACTAGTACATAAATACAAAAATCAAGGACGATACACAAAAAGAGCCCAGTTAAGTAAAAAACTCTGAACTGCAATTAAAAAGACACATGGTTTTGTGCAGTGACCATATAGAAGAAACCAATCTCATAATCTGAAACCATATGTAAACCACTTAATTCTTTGTAAGGCTGGTTTCACACTACGGATTTTTCATTTCCGATGCTGTCCGATAAAAATCGGATAGCATCGGACCAATTTTGGCCCCCATGCAGCCCTATGGGCATCGGACCGAATCGGATGTGCACTAAATGCCATCCGATTTGGTCCGATCCGATTCTGTACCGATTTTTGCACCGAAAATAAAATCGGACAAAATCGGATTGGACCAAAACGGATGGCATTTAGTGCACATCCGATTCTGTCCGATGTTTTTAACATGGGGCCCTATGGAGCAGGGTCCGAGGAAACATCTGATGTGTCCTCGGACCCGATTTTACTGCTCCTAACCATCTAATTTTACTTCCGCAATGTATATACATACATTGCGGAAGTAAAATTAAGTAAGGCAGGGGATAAAAATAATAAACCATCTATGCTCACCTGTCCACGAGTCCCTCGGCGTCTCCAGCATCTCCTGCCGGTAGGACCTGCCGTGATGTCACAGTCACATGACCGATTACCACGGTAACCGGTCATGTGACTGTGACATCACGAGAGGTCCTAGGATCAGAAGAAGACAGCTGGAAGCGCCGCGGGACTCATGGGCAGGTGAGAATAAAGATTTTTTTATTTTTTATTCCGGAGGAGAGGGGAAAGGAGGGGGAGTACTGGGGGACATGAGGGGGACACACAGGGGAGAAGAGGGGCAGAAACAGAGGGGGAGAAGAGGAGGAAACAGAGGGGAAAAGAGGTGGGGACACACAGGGGAGAAGAGGGGGAGCACCAGGGGAGATGAGGGGAACACACAGGGGAGAAGATGGGGACACACAGGGAGAAGAGGGGGACACACAGGGGAGGAGGAGCCGACAAACTGATTCTGCAGAATGTCAGAAACAGATGCCTATTTGGCATCCGATTGCAGGGATCAGTTTAGATCCGATGCTGTCCGATTTATATCGGACAGCATCAGATTTGACAAAATCGTTATGTGAAAGTAGCCTAAGAAGAGTATACCTCAAATTTTCAAGATAAACATAGTTTCAGAAATACCTAAGTACCTATAGGTAACCACAGCAGGTCCACGATTCTGGGAGATACAGATAAGCTGCAGCTCATCTGTATCTCCCAGAAGTGATCGGACTGTGCAGCAAGGTGCCTCTTAAAGAGCCAGTGTAAAAATAAGAATCAATGAAAAAGTAAAGTTTTTAAAAACCTGTAAAAAAAAAAATATATATATATATAAAAGTTCAAATTTCCCCTATTTACAATAAAAGTATTAAAAAAACAAAAAAAAACACACGTTTGGTATTGCCGTGTTCAGAATCGCCTGATCTATCATCCTATGAAATCCGCTAATGAGAACCGTGAACTCCGTAACAGAAAAAATGGTCCAAACGCCAAAATTCCGTTTTTTTGGTCACCACAACAATGCTATAAAATGCAATAACAGGCGATCAAAACTGCGGATCCCCCGAAAAATGGGATAATTAGAAACATTAACTCAAGACGCAAAAAATATGCCATCACACAGCCCCAGATCCCGAAAAATGAGAACACTACGGGTTGCAGAACATGGCGCAAAAAGTCAGTTTTTGTTTTTTTTCAAACTTCTGAAGTTTTTTCAGCACCTAGATACTAATAAAGGTATACATGTTGGGTGTCTACAAACTCGTACCGATCCAAGGCATCACCCTGTCACATCAGTTTTACCATATAGTGAACATGGCGACTAAAATACCCAAAAAACAAACGTGTCATTGTACTTTTTTTGCAATTTCACTGCATTTAGAATTTTTTTGCAATTTCCCTGTACACTATATGGTGAAATAAATAATTGCGTATGAAAGTACAACTCGTCCTGCAAAAAACAAGCCGTCATATGTCAATATTGACGGAAAAATAAAAAAGTTATGGCTCTTGGAAGCAGGGGAGCAAAAAACGAAAATGAAAAACGAAAAATTCCCAGGTCATCAAGGGGTTAAAGTTAGAAAATTGTGACATTTTCAAATTTTTTTGCCAAATTTCTGTTTTTTTGCATAAATAAAAGCAAAAAATATCACCCTAAATTTATCACTAACATGAAGTTCAATATGTCACGAAAAAAAATTCTCGGAATCACTGGGATTCGTTAAAACGTTCCAGTTATAACCTCATAACCTCACTGGTCAGAATTGCAAAAAATGGCCTTTTCAGGAAGGTGCATATCAGGCTAGGGGTTAAGGGGTTAATCTGTGTTTTGGATCAGATTTTTATCAGTGTCTGGTCAGTGTGTCTGTTTCTACTATCAATGAGTTTCTTGTATCCAAAACTTCTTTTACCTATTACAATGGTAAAAACTGCTTATTGCACACTGTCATCATATTAGTGCTCACCGTGACTGCCACTGACCATAGACTGGTATGGTCGATTTTGATCTGTCAATCAAAAATGGACGTGCCTTGGTGTTTTCTTTTTACAGACACATGGTCCACAAAAAGAAGGACAGACACGGAAACAGCGCCACAGATTTATAAAGGGTATGAGTTCTGTCCATAAAAAACATGGATAGAAAACAGATTTTTATATTATTATTATTATTATTATTATTATTATTATTAATAATAATAATAATAATTTATTTATAGAGCACCATTGATTCCTTGGTGCTGTACATGTGAAAAGGTTACAGACAAAACAGAAATTAAAAATACAATAAACAAACTAACAGTGACAGATTGGTACAGAGGAGAGAGCACCATGCCCGTGTGGGCTTACATTCTACTGGTTAATGGGGAGGGAGACAGTAGGTTGGGTCATCTATGATGATGGTGGAGCGCCAGATTCAGTGGCAATAGGGTCATTGCATGCTGTAAGCTGTTGTGAAAAGATATGGGTTTTCAGGTTCTGCTTGAAAGTTCGAATGTAGGGGATAGTCAGATGTGTTGGGGTGCAGTCTTCTAAAAGATGGAGGATGTTTGGAAGAAGTCTGAGGGTACGTTTACACACAGAGATATATTGCTTGCAACTCACTGGTTGCAGTGAAATCATGGACACATTGTTCCATTTTGTTGCCGTGTACAAATGGAATAATGTGTCCATGATTTCACTGCGACCAGTGAGTTGCAAGTAATTTATCTCTGTGTGTAAAGGTACCCTTACAGGTGATTGGATGAGGAACCTATGAGTTTGGAGTAGAGATGGAGGTCTTGGGAGGATCAAAGATTACGAGTTGGACTATATTGGGAGATTAGTTCAAAGATATATGGGGGAGACAGATTGTAGATGGCTTTGTAAGTCAGTGTTAGTAGTTTGAATTGGATACATTGAGGAATTGGGAACCAGTGAAGAGATTTGCGGAGGAGTAGTGAGGAGAGAGGTGAATTAGTCGGGCAGCAGAGTTAAGGACACACACAGAGGAGGATATTGCAGAAGCCAAGGCGGGAGATGATGAGAGCATGCACTAGTGTTTTCGTAGATTGAGGGTTGAGGAAATACAGATTTTGGAAATATTTTTGAGTTGGAGGTGGCAGGAGGTGGCGAAAGCTTGGATGTGTGGTTTGAAGGACGAGGCAGAGTCAAGGATACTCTGGAGCAGTGGACCTCAGGTATAGATATAATAATGTTCAATAATGTTCACGGCACACAGTACCCAGGATCCTGTTCATGACGCCAAAAACTGATGCGCCCCAGGGGGGTGGGGTACTCAGAACCGGGCTGCGGTGTTTCTGTGGATTCAGAAGGGTCGTGACCCTGGATTCAGTGTAAAAGATTGTTCTTGGGGGAAATTATAAAGATTATTTGTGATGCCACTTGTGGTTTGTGGCTGTACAGTGTTGGCCAAAAGTATTGACACCCCTGCCTTTCTGTCAGATAATACTCAGTTTCTTCCTGAAAATGATTGCAATCACAAATTCTTTGGTATTATTATCTTCATTTAATTTGTCTTCAATGAAAAAACACAAAAGAGAATGAAGCAAAAAGCAAAACATTGATAATTTCACACAAAACTCCAAAAATGGGCTAGACAAAAGTATTGGCACCCTCAGCCTAATACTTGGTTGCACAACCCTTAGCCAAAATAAGTGCGATGTGTGTTTTGGGTCATTGTCCTGCTGGAAGACCCATGACTTCTGAGGGAGACCCAGCTTTCTCACACAGGGCCCTACATTATGCTGCAAAATTTGTTGGTAGTCTTCAGACTTCATAATGCCATGCACACGGTCAAGCAGTCCAGTGCCAGAGGCAGCAAAGCAACCCCAAAACATCAGGGAACCTCCGCCATGTTTGACTGTAGGGACCGTGTTCTTTTCTTTGAATGCCTCTTTTTTTCTGAACTCTATGTTACAAAAAGGAACATCTACAACATTTAAGACAAAAAGGGGAGGGTGACGCATGTAAAAATTTAAAGTGATTAGCCCAGCTGTGTAGCCACTCACAGAGGTGGTTGTAACTGCACACTGCGTCTTACCCGTGAATCCACTCGCCTGGAGAATGGAGCACCGAAGTTCTCGAGCTCCAGCTTTCGATCATGACCGATGATGTCACAGGTCCTACAACGTGACGTGTGTATTGCTAGTCAGAACTCAGGATCTAGGATATGTATCTTGTCAGAGCTGCTCTTCAGTGTGCACAGTGAAGACTGAAGTAAAAATCTGTCTGTGAGCGCTGGCTAGAGAAATGGCATAGGGTTATTTAGAAAAGGTTCTTATTACCTTACAGGCGTAAGTAATAAGAACCTTTCTAAAATAACCTAGTGCCATTTACTCTAGCTAGCGCTCACAGCCAGGATTTTTTACACCAAACATTTAGGCTTCTCAGTAGGTTGCAACTCCAGCCTGCTTTTATGTCTGGTAAGAAGGGTCTTCGGTCTCCTACCACGTCCTTTTCATTCACGCGCCGATGATAGTACGGTTGACACTGTTGTACCCTCGGACTGCAGGGCAGCTTGACTTGTTTGGATGTTAGTCAAGGTTCTCTATCCACCATCCGCACAATCTTGCTTGAAATCTCTTGTCAATTTTCTTTTCCGTCCACATCTAGGGAGATTAGCCACAGTGCCATGGGCTTTAAACTTCTTGATGACACTGCGCACGGTAGACACAGGAACATTCAGGTCTTTGGAGATGGACTTGTAGCCTTAAGATTGCTCATTCTTCCTCACAATTTGGATTCTCAAGTCCTCAGACAGTTTTTGGTCTTCTTTTTCTCCATGCTCAATGTGGTACACACAAGGACACAGGACAGAGGTTGAGTCAACTTTATTCCATGTCAACTGGCTGCAAGTGTGATTTAGTTATTGCCAATACCTGTTAGGTGCCACAGGTAAGTTACAGGTGTTGTTAATTACACAAATTAGAGAAGCATCACATGATTTTTCTAACAGTGCCAATACTTTTGTCCACTCCCTTTTTATGTTTCGTGTGGAACTATATCCAATTTGGCTTTAGGACAACTTCTTCTTGTGTTGTTTTCATTGAAGACAAATTAAATGAAGATAATAATACCAAAGAATTTGTGATTGCAATCATTTTCAGGAAGAAACTGAGTATTATCTGACAGAATTGCAGGGGTGTCAATACTTTTGGCCAACACTGTAAGTAGCCACCGCTGCTGTAGGATTGTCTCCCCACAGGTGGAGCAGATCCCCAGGGCAGTGGATGTTGAAGGGTGTAGGGTGCAGGATGGAGGGTACGCATTAATAGACAGACTCACGGTTTGTTTGTTGGTTCCTCAAGTCCTTTACTGGCAATACCGGTTCAACCACAGGTGATGTTTCTGTTAGTCCATGTAACTTGGGAGCAATTTGGGGTTCTCCCCACCCGGCAAGTTTGAAGCCTCCCTGCTGCGCCTTTTTGGCTGGTCCCTGCGGGTGCTTAAGTTAAGCTGTGGCCCTCTCTCTCTCCTGCGTGTGCCAGTATGACAGGCAGCTCGAGTCCTTCTTTAGCCCCATTTGTGGGTGGCTGCTCCTGGGCTCTTAATGCTGCTTTCCCTCGGGTGCTTGTGTGGCTGGGGAACTTGGAATTCCTCAGCCTCCGGTATTAGCTGCCAGGATGTTAGGCCCTGCACAACCTCGAACTCCAGTGTCCGGTTTTTGCGCTAATTCCTCTGGGTGTGTTCTACTAGCCCCAGGCTCTCCTTTACCTCCTCAACTCTTGCCTGCAGGTCCCTAAAGCTAAGTTTTAGCTTTCTTGGGGCGTGCTTAGCACTGCTCCAGCCCACAGGATGTCCTTCCTCAGTACTGCTCCATACTGAACTGACTAACTTCGCCCCAAACCAGAATTTATAGGGAAGCTGCCCTGAAATCGGGCTTTAGATCTCCTCCTTCAGGCCTACATAGTGACATAGTAACATAGTTTTTAAGGTTGAAGGAAGACTTTAAGTCCATCTAGTTCAACCAATAGCTAACATGTTGATCCAGAGGAAGGCAAAAAAAACCCATGTGGCAACACTAAGCTCCACAATGGGGAAAAAAAGTCCTTCCTGACTCCAGATACGGCAATCAGACTAGTTCCCTGGATCAACGCCCTATCAAAGAATCTAGTATATATAACTGGTAATATTATTAATTTTCAAGAAAGGCATCCAGGCCCTTCTTAAATATTAGTAGTGACTCACTCATTACAACATCATGTGGCAGAGAGTTCCATAGTCTCACTGCTCTTACAGTAAAGAATCCCGTCTGTGATTATGATTAAACCTTCTTTCCTCCAGACGTAGAGGATGCCCCCTTGTCCCAGTCTCAGGCCTTAGAGTAAAGAGATCATTAGAAAGTTCTCTGTACTGTCCCTCATATATTTATACATTATTATAAGATCACCCCTAAGCCTTCGTTTTTCCAAGCTAAATAACCCCAAGTTTAATAACCTGTCTTGGTATTGCAGACCCCTTAGTCCTCTAATGACTTTTGTCGCTCTTCTCTGGACCCGCTCTAGTTCAGCTATGTCTTTCTTATACACCGGAGACCAGAATTGTACACAGTATTCTAAGTGTGTTCGCACTAGTGACTTGTATAGAGGTAAAATTATGTTCTCCTCATGAGCATCTATGCCTCTTTTAATACATCCCATTATTTTATTTGCCTTTGCAGCAGCTGCCTGACACTGGCCACTAAATGTGAGTTTGCCATCTACCCATACACCCAGGTCTTTTTCAGTGACAGTTTTGCCCAGTGTTTTACAATAAAGCACATACCGTATATACTCGTGTATAAGCCGACCCGTGTATAAGCCGACCCCCCTACTTTTGCCCCCAAAAACTGGGAAAACTTATTGACTCGCGTATAAGCCGAGGGTGGACTCCAGCACAGGTATACAATCCCCAGCAGTGAGGTATACAGCACCCAGCAGTGTGGTATACAGGCCCTCCCAGTGGTATACAGGCCCCAGTAGTATCATATACAGCAGGCCCCCAGTGGTATACAGCAGGCCCCCAGGGGTATACAGCAGGCCCCCAGGGGTATATACAGCAGGCCCCCGGGGGTATATACAGCAGGCCCCCGGGGGTATATACAGCAGGCCCCCGGGGGTATATACAGCAGGCCCCCGGGGGTTTATACAGCAGGCCCCGGGGGTTTATACAGCATTCCCCGGGGGTTTATACAGCAGGCCCCCGGGGGTACATACAGCAGGCCCCCGGGGGTACAAACAGCAGGTCCCTGGGGGTACATACAGCAGGCCCCCGGGGTACCCAGCAGCCCCCAGGGGGTACCCAGCAGCCCCCTGGGGGTATCCAGCATCCAGCAGCCCCCCGGGGTACCCAGCAGCCCCCTGGGGGTACCCAGCAGCCCCCAAATGCTGGCACTCGCCCCCCTTGTAAGGGCCCCCCCCCCGCTGCTTCTCTTACCATCCCGGTCTTCTGCTCAGCGCCGCTCCTCGGTGCTCCGTCCTCGCTGCTCCCGTCCTGCTACATCCGGGATCCCCGGCCGTCGCGCGATGACGTCATATGCCTGCGACGGCCGGGGATCCCGGATGTAGCAGGACGGAGCAGTGAGGACGGAGCACCGAGGAGCGGCGCGGAGCAGAAGACCGAGATGGTAATATAAGCAGCGGGGGGGGCCCTTACAAGGGGGGCGAGTGCCAGCATTTGGGGGGCATATATGCACTGCTTCCCCCTGCCGCTGATTGACAGGGGAAGCAGTGCATATATAATGAGCGGCCCCACGTGACGGGGCCGCTCATACAGCAGCCTCCTCCAGCCTCCACAGCCCCCACCACGCAGCCTACCGTATAGACCCGTGTATAAGCCGAGGGGGAGACTTTTCAGCCCAAATTTTGGGCTGAAAAACTCGGCTTATACACGAGTATATACGGTAATTATACCTATTGTTTCCTCTGCCCAAGTGCATGACCTTATATTTATCCCCATTAAAGCTCATTTGCCATTTAGCAGCCCAAGCTTCTAGTTTACATAAATCCTCCTGTAATATAAAATTATCCTCCTCTGTATTGATTACCCTGCAGAGTTTAGTGTCATCTGCAAATATTGAGATTCTACTCTGTATGCCCCCTACAAGGTCATTAATAAATATGATAAAAAGAAGTGGGTCCAATACTGACCCCTGTGGTACCCCACTTTTAACTGTGACCCATTCTGAGTGTGTTCCATTAATCACCACCCTTTATTTCCTATCATTGAGCCAGTTCTTAACCCACTTACACATATTTTCCCCTATCCCCATTGCCCTCATTTTATGTATCAACCTTTTGTGTGGCACCGTATCAAAAGCTTTTGAAAAGTCCATATACACCACATCCACTGCATTTCTTTGGTCTAGTCCAATACTTACTTCTCCATAGAAGCTTATCAGATTAGTTTGACAGGAACAGTCCGTCGTAAAACCATGTTGATAATGGGTCATGAGGTTATTTTTCTTCAGATACTCCAGTATAGCATCTCTTAGAAAACCCTCTAGGATTTTACCCACAGTAGAGGTTAAGCTTACTGGCCTGGAGGCAGAAAGGTGTTGTGTGCTTTGGTTTTGCCTGGTGTGAATACCCTCTGTTGCTCTCAGGTATGACACTACCCCACGAGGGAGATAATGACATCTGAATTCTAAGGTGCCACAATTGCAGGTTGTCAAAGAGTAGATTAGATGAGAGGTGGGAGGAAAGTACATTGTGGACATGATTTGGACTTTGTAGGCGAACGGGAGCAGCAATATCAGTAGCTGGATTTACAGGACGGGTCGAGGAATGGTTTCTTTAAAGGGTTCCTGTCTCCTTCAGAAAGCCTCCTAAGCTACCAAAACATGTCCCTGCAGCTTATTATCACTAATCTCACACTCCTTTTGTTTTCTAAAAGCATCCTGTGAAAGTGGATAAAAACATTTTA
This sequence comes from Allobates femoralis, assembly GCA_033576535.1. Taxonomy (NCBI): domain Eukaryota; kingdom Metazoa; phylum Chordata; class Amphibia; order Anura; family Aromobatidae; genus Allobates; species Allobates femoralis. The sequence continues at coordinate 546,928,677 of JARQOC010000004.1, forward strand.
ATACTCATTAGTTATTACAATTAGCAGGGGCTATATTCTTTAGCTCTTAGGGCATGTTTGTTTTACAGCCTCGAGGATCCACCCTCTCTCTATCTGTGCTGCTTTGCTTGTGCAGACTTTGCCCTCCCCCTTTCTTTCACTTACAGAATGCAAATCATTTGTCCTGCCTTCAGCTGCACATCAAAGCACAAGCTGCACAGAGAGGCTGGATCATTCAGGCTGCAAAACAACACGCCCTAAGGTCTAAAGAATATAGCCTCTGCTAATTATAATCCCTAATGAGTGAGTATTAAAACGTTTTTATGGAGAGGAAAGAGCCAGAATTGCCATTAATACTTTAACATATGAAAAGAGAGATGGAGGACTGAATCTTCCAAATGAAAGAAATTACAACCTGGCCTGCTTGATGCGTAATATATTAGATTGGATTAATAACACAAATAGGTACTCAGATGTGGAACTCGAGGGAGAGATGAGCAGTCCTTGGGATCTAACGGCGCTCCTACACACACCATTACATTATTTACCCCCACACATCAAAACAAAATTGTATATAAAGACACAATCGCAACGTGGAAAGGAGTTAGAAAGAAACTAAAGTTATCCTGGAGAATAGCCAAGCACTTGAATCCATGGGCACACCCGGCGTTTAAATTAGGTCAAGAAAATAAATTGTTCCACAATATGGAAGGAAAAGGGGGTGAAGGTAATGGGGGACTTAATTGATATACAAAATAAAAAATGGCTGACAGCCTCAGAAATTTTCTTAAAATTTGACCTAAAACAGACACATATCCTCCAATATAATCAGATACGACACCATGTCATGTCGCATTTGAATGACCTCACGGGAGAAATAGGAAACTTGTTCTGGAACAACATGGTAAACATAAGTGTCTTGGATAGGTCTATCTCCTCTCTATACCAACACTTAAGGCAGCCATTACAATCGGTTAATACAAACAAATTGTTTGGGAGATGGAGAAGACACTTCCCAAAGAGAGATTTGGCCCAGAAAATACTGGAAGGTTGGGTAATAACTAGAAAGCACATCACTAATGAATGTTGGAGAGACACCCAGTTCCGTATAATACATGGGGCCATAATAGGATTTAACATCCCGATGAGACTTAATAGTCAAGATAGACTGACAAGCTGCCCCAAATGCGGAAAAATAGCAATGGATTTGGAGCATGCATTGTGGTCGTGCCCTGAATCACAAAGATTTTGGACGGAAGTGAGTAGCTTCACACAGTTATTCTGCAACACTCATATACCCATAAACCCTATGCTTTGGCTATTTCATAGTCCAGTTGGATTGATGGGAGGGGAAACACCACACACCCTGTTCCATACAGTGGCGATGGCGGCCAAACGCCTCATACTCAAAAATTGGATTCATAATACATTGCCAGGGGAAGGTGCTCTTAGATCTAGTATAAATCATGTTCTGAATATGGAAAGAAGAGAGGCGATACAGAACATGGACAAACATGCGGCGAAATTTTTCAAAAAGTGGAGAACATACATTGAAAGAACGGTACCAGATACAGACAGACAAATCTTCATGTAACCATTTAGATCCTCCACATGGTGTGCGATGGAAGAATTGAAAGGTACCTTGGGAGGACTGAGTGGTGCATCTTAAAAAAAAAAAAAAAAAAAAAAAAGGTGATACCGGAGATATATATTAATGGTTTGAGTAGGAGATAAAGGCCCAATAGACAAATCAATATTACTGAAGTCTTGCATGGAGGGAGGGGGGGAGGGGAGGGAGGGGAAAGAGAAAAGCAATAAAAGAGATAAGGAAATATTATATGCTTTACAAAGCTCCATTATGGAAACTTTTCAAAATGTATTCAAGTTTGAATTTTGTGTATGTCTTGAGTCTTTTTGTAAGATAATATTGTCACATGATATTGAAATACACTGTTATGCTTTTGAAAAACAATAAAAATGATTTTAAAAAAAACAAAACGGTTTTTATGCACTTTCACAGGATGCTTTTAGGAGACAAAAAGAGTGTGAGATTAGTGATAATATGCTGCAGGGACATGTTTTGGTAGCTTAGGAGGCGTTTTGGAGATGACAGGATCCCTTTGAGATAGGAGTAATTGTGGCATGTTTGAAAGCAGAAGGAAAGGTACCATAAGTTAGTGATAAATTGAAGAGATGGGTTAGGAATGGGATAAGTATGGTGGTGAGGTTGGGGTCCAGTGCCCAAGTTGTGAGGTGCGATTGGAGAGGAGGTGTGCAAGATCTCCTATAGTGATGGAGGGGAGGAAGGTTAATGGGGTAGGGCAGTGAACTATAAACGGTATGAGTTCTATCCATGAAAGACACAGATAGAACCTGCAAGTGAAAAACAGAGGGCATATGGATGTAAAAAACAAAAGTACGGATGACAATTGTCCATTTTTTTTTCTGGAATTAACAAACAATGTTTGATACACTTGTCTTAACCCGGGCTTAGGTTATGTTCACATGGAGCGTATTGTTTTTTCTTTTACCTAATCCCCTCCAAATCCCTCCTCATAAAAGGCTTGGGGAAACTCTTCTTTTCATTTCTATGAGATTCCCACTATGTTGTTCCGATAAGAAAGTTTTTTTAATGTTTTTACCCAAATAGGTTTTAAAGAGGACCTGTCACCCCCCTTGTGCTTTCAAAAGTGACAGCACCACTGAATGCAGCGTGTCTGCCGCATTCAGGGAAGCTGTGTGCTAAGGCTTTAGCCTCCCTGTACCCCGAAAAAAACACTTTGCAAATTTTACAGTTAAGAGGTCCCGTGGGTCGGGTCTAATTAAGAGGTCCTGGCTGCTGGCACGGTCCTCCCCGCCTTCTCCTTGGGTGTTCCGCCCCCTCCATGTGTCTGCCGCTGCCTCCTCTTCTTCTGTGGAGTGAGGTGGAAGGTTTACCCTGACAGCTCTACGCTGATCCAGAGGAAGGGAGAGAGAGGATCCTAAAGGGATCCTGAGAGAGGGCGCCCGACGTGCGGAGTCTGGGTCCTAGAGAGAAAGGGGCGACCACACTCCAGGGAATTCCCCAGTCCACCATGGGAACGCCGTCCCCGAGGAAACGGCCAGAGTCTACCTCTGCAGTTGTCAACTGGCTGCTGCGGTTCGTTTATCAGCTACGGCACCCTGCCGGATGGAGTGGTCTGCCTGCTTAATCACCTCGAGGGAGGGGAGCCCCAAGTCTACCTACACGGAGCCATTGGGTATATACTCATCCTAGGTGGGGAAGAAAGGACACGGGTTCGTCAACTAAGGTTTACCACGGGTTCCACCATATCACCTGGCCAGGGCCGGCTCCAGGTTTTTGTGGGCCCCGGGCTAAACAGTCTCAGTGGGCCTCTTTAACACATACTATGATTCATGAATATAATATAGAAGCTGCAGGCTATGTATATGTAATATAGGGTCCTGGGTGGGCTGTATATATAATATAGAGGCTGTTCAGGGTTGTATATATAATATTGAGACTGTCAGGCTGTATATATAATATAGAGGCTGCGGGCTGTATATATTATTTCGAGGCTGTGCTGGGCTATATATACTATTTGGAAGCTGTGCTGGGCTATATATATAATATGGAAGCTGTGCTGGGCTATATATACTATTTGGAGGCTGTGCCGGGCTGAATATATTATCTGGAAGCTGTGGCAGCCCAGCACAGCCTCCAAATAGCATATATAGCTCAACACAGCTTCCATATTATGTATACAGCACAACAGCAGTCTCCATGTACCTCAGCAGCATCATCCGTATACCCAGCACAGCCTCCATATACAGCCAGCACAGCCTCCGTATACCGCCAGCACAGCCTCTGTATACCCCAGCACAGCCTCTGTATACCCAAGCATAGCC
>JARQOC010000004.1:546932643-546989388 GCA_033576535.1 Allobates femoralis
AGGGGGGGCATATCCAGGATTTTGGGCCATATCCAGGATGGGGGCTATATCCCAGGATAAGGGAATATATATACACCAGGATGCGGGACATGAATACTGATTGTAAGACTGACACTGGCATTATAAGACTAACCCCATTTAACATTCAGAACGTTTCTTTTCTTTTTTCCTTCACCAAATTTGGGGTGTGTCTTATAATTCAGTATGTCTTATAAAATGAAAAATACAGTATATAAAAAATGTTGGATTGGTGCTTTCAAAGAACTTAGTAGATCTGTAGCAGAGTAAATTGATTGCATCAAAATGATAGCATGCAGACCAGCAAAGTGACACATTAATGGAATTGGGGTCTCTGCCACTATATCATACTTCTCTTAGGTTACATTGCAAAAACATAGTGACAGATTCCCTTTAACCCAGCTATAAACAGGCCACTAAATTCCGCTCTGGCTAGCAGCACCATCTTGTCACTGTAACTCCAGACTGGACAGAAGTCAAAGGTACTTTGCAGTCACTCAATGCAAGTCTATGAGAACCAGAACAAGTCTTCCATAGAGATGCATTAAGTTGTGAATTCTGGCATCCCATGAAACACTGGAGTTGTCGACAGGTCACAAATCCCCACAAACCAACCGGAGCAGCAGCAATAGAAGCTGCCAGAAGGTGGTATAATACAGGAGGCGTAGATAAAAGCACCACACCAGCAATGAAATTTAAAAAATACTGGAACATAATACAATTTGAAATGTCTGGATCATCCATTGGTCTACTGAACTCACCTACTCAACAGCCTCATACATGCCTATGAGGCTGTTATGGTTAGGAGACCCACAGTTTGTTCGAACATTACCACAAGCACTGTATATTAAAGGGCTAATGAGAGCACGAGGGTATATAGGCCCTTTGTCGTCTAAATATTCTATCCTGACTGCAAGTTCTTTCTTTCCTGGCTTCTGATCCGTTGATGTCCATCGAATGAGCCCACAGAATTGAAATGCACTGATGTTTCTTAGTGGGCAGGTGGTATTATACAAAGCTTTGATCTGGACTTACACACTGGGAACTATCACAGGTATGTTTTAAGGCAAGGTGCTGATGGGTAGGGATGCATCGCATGTCCTTTTTATTAATGTTCATTTTCAGGACTGGAGTAGTGGGGCTGTCATTCGATAACACTTATCTAGAATAAAGGGGATAGACAAGGGTTCCACGGGTCTAATCTGTTTGATAAAAACAATTGTATGCAGTATATGAACTGCTCACCTGGATCGGTTGTTTGACCCACAACCGGTTGTAGCATATCAAGCAGCTGCAGCAGGAACTCCCACCTCAAATTTGTTAATGTTAGATTCTGTTAATGTATCCCTAATGAAGAGGTCGGGCGACCTTGAAACACGTATGAATAAAGTGCACCGTTTTAAAATACAGAGGACGTCTGTCTTTGCATGCAGCAGCACGGATCGGAATATCCGTCATCCAGATTCGGTATAATACTGGTGCAGGGATCTCCTGCTGCGTCAGGTTTATTATCCTTTTTTTTTCTGGATCCTTTTGAGGATCCTCCAAAAGATGGTAGATAGAGATAGATAAATAGAGATAGATATAGACAGAGCTTACCTGTCTCCCGCTTCTTGTTTCCCGGCCGCTCATTAAGCTTCATGAATATTCAATACACTGAACTGCAACGGCCAATCACAGATGTTCACTCTCTGTGAAAGAACCCACACATTGTTTTTTAACAATTTATTTAAATAACTATTCAAAAGAAAATTGGGCTCCCCTGTATTTTTGATTGTCAGCCAAGGCAAAACTAGACAGCTGGGAGTGGCAGCCCGCAGCTGTCAGCTTTATCTGTACTGAGAATGAATGTCTACGTTTTGGGTTCACACGCCCTTTGTCCAGCCCGGGCTGTACAAAGGGCGTGTGAGCCCGAAACGTAGCCATCTTGTACCCAGAGCCACAATAAAGGCTTGAAGTTGATAATCTACCATTGGAGTGCTGTAACCGCTTTTTATTTCGTATCTATTTATCTGTCTGTCTACCTTCTAGTGAGACACACATGGTCAGTAGGTATACCAGATTTAGTGAAACCAGATCTATCGACCATTGACTTCCATTTTAATTTATGCTGGATCATACTGGACCTGGTCAGGTTTGGTTTTTTAACCACCCCAAAAAACGCTTCATATGGTGTTTTTGTTGATAGTTAAAAAATAGTTTTCTGTCGCATCCGGCTGCAATCAGATGCAACTACATGAGCCGGAGTGCCTGTTGAAAATCAATGGGCACAAAGCGGATCTGGTTTACATTCTGGTTTTGATAAAGAGCCGGATGCAGAAAAACGCCTATTTGAAACCAGCTATGTAAGTTGCCCTGACCCGCCTTACTCTTGCCAAAAGGCCATCAGTAAGTTTTAAGTGACCAAGGGGGTGGAGACCTCAGCACATGTCTCCGTTTCTCTCTACATTCCAGGAGCACCAAAGAAATGTGAAACCTTATATAAGTTCAAGAGATACAGGTCCTTTCTGCAATTAGTCAAAATGGCACAAAAAAAAACATAGGACCAATAGGAATACTAAAAGAATACAGTGAACTCTGTTGTCAAGGTTGGGTATATACAGAAGAAAAAGGCCTAAATTGCAGGAAATCTTTTCGATCACTTTTCATCCTCTGATTATGAACGACGGGCTTACATTCTGCAACATCAAGTAGATTTCGAAACTGACATTGCGTCAAAACACAAATTGTGGATAACCCTTTAAATGTAGTAACTATAAAATATTGGACATTTTGTCAGGCTTTTTTCCATCTGATTTTTATAGAAACCTTTACAAGTGTGTCTTATGGTAGGAGACGCCGAATCCTACTAACACACAAAGGAGTTTCTCACGACCTAAGTCCAGCTTCTTTGGCAAGCTTGTTAAAACTGAACAGCCAAATCCACAACAGACTGGATAACAAGCTGACTTAATCTTGTCTCTCAAAAACTAAATGGTTTTCTAAGATTAAACACACTGATATTGAAAGGTCTTCATTAGAAACTATTCCGAGCGACGGTCAGGGGGAAGCAGAGTCTGGTCGCACTCATAGTCGATAATATCTAAAAGTCATGTCTGAAAGCCATTTATAGATCTCTCAACTATGAACTTGGTGGAATAAAAGGGAGGTGGATCCATGCATCCAGTAAATGGCAAAATGGCAGCTTTGTTTCATCTAACTTTCTGTTAGTCTCTTGCTCAGCACCAATTCCTCGGCTTCTACAGAGCCGCAGGCGTATGACCACTATCATTATTTGTTAGCATGAAGTTTGTTAATAACAATGTAGAGGTCTCCCATCTCAGCGCTTCTCCAAAGAAACAAAGTATGTATGTGCATTGTGAAATTCTAATTGCAATTGATGGGGTTTCAATTTTTTAAAACCACCCAAAATTGAGCAAAATATTAATGCAAGTATTGCTCATGCTTACCGATCCACCACCATTCCTTTCCAAAGCGTCCCCTTTGAGTCTCCGTGCTACTTCCTATCCGGACAGTGTGCAGACACCCACTGGCGGCAACTTGTTACCAACATGTGACAGAGACAGTGATTGACTCTGGGACAATAGGAATGACGCTGGATCAGTAATGTGGATATTACTTTAATTACTCCCAGGGCTGTGGAGTCTGTAAGCCAAACATCCAACTCAGACTCTTCTATTTCCCTGAATCCGACTCCAACTGCACCAAAATGGACTCAGACTCCACAACCACGGCTGTGAAGTCAGTCATACAAACATCCGACACCAGCTCAGACGCTTCAATTTCCCTGAATCCAACTCAATCCAAAATGGACACTGACTCCGACTCCACAGCCCTGATTACTCCACACCAGTCTAAGTGCTTAAAGGGAACCTGTCACCTGGATCTAAGCCCCTACACTATCACTACCTGTCCCTGCACCTTCCTAGCTGCTTCCTATCTATCCCTCTCTGAGCTAAATCCGCCCTATAAAACAGCAGAAAAATAACTTATAACTTACAGCAGTCCCTGAGGCTGGAGACTGAGAGGGCGGCGCCAGGCTCCATTCAGCCCCTCCTCCATGCAGCAGCACACGCCCCACTGGGCGGCGTTATTCTTTCTTCATCGCCACCTCCTCCATTTGGAATCTCCCACCCGCTTTACACTGTAAGGTAGCGGTTAGCAGTGCCGGGACAAGGCATTTTGGTGCCCTAGGCAGGTAAGGCAAACGGCGCCCCCCCCCCCCCCCCGTGGCCACGCATTGGGCAATAAAGTCCACTTTTTTCTATTTTTTGTGCTGTTTTTCCTTTTTTTACACTCTCTCTATTATATATTACACACACACTTGAGACTGCTGTGGGCTGAATACACAATAGCTGTATCAGTCACGGTTCTGACGATTCTTGGTGCCAGCACCAATCTGTCCACGGTGTTTCTGGAGAGCTGCAGCTTGCAGATTGGTTCAGGGTGCCCCCTTCCTGATCACCAGCGCTCCGGCATTCAGCCTGCTGAGCACTCAAACAACCCAGTCCACACTTCCAGTTAGCGGTTCATCACTTCTGGTTAGCGTTATAGAAATGAAGTTGCAACATCGTAGGATCAACGGTGTTTATTCCCTCTTCGTGTGGTCTTACATGGTGCGGGTGGGAGGACGGGGGGGTTCTCAAAGGCGATGGCCGTTTCACACCGCAAGTGGCGCTTCAACAGGCATATAGTCCACCATATGCCTGTTGACTATATGCCTGTTGAAGCGCCACCCCACAAAGAGTGAATAAACACCGCTGATTGTGTGTTGCAACTTCTTTTCTATAAATCTAAACACAATAGCTGTATATACAATAGAGAATACAGAATAGAGACAGCTGCTACCTGTATACACAATAGAGATGGCTGCGGACCGTATACACAATGGAGAATGCTGCTGGCTATACATACAATAGAGAATACACAATAGAAACTGCTGATGGCCATACACAATAGAGAATACACAATAGAGACTACTGCTGGCCGTACGCAATAGAGAATACACGATAGAGACTACTGCTGGCCGTACGCAATAGAGATGGCTGCCAGCCATATAGACAACATCCCAACAGCTTCCCTTTATTCCGACAGCCTCCCTCCATCCCGACAGCCTCACTTCATCCTTCCTCCATCCCAACAGCCTCACTTCATCGCGATAGCCTCCCTCCATCCCAACAATGTCCCTCCATCCTGACCGCCTCCCTCCATCCTGGCAGCCTCCCTCCATCCTGACGGCCTCCCTCCTTCCATCCCGACAGCCTCCCTCCATACTTCCTCCATCCCAACAGCGGTCCTCCATCCTGACAGCCTCCCTCTATCCCAATAGCCTATTCCATCCTGACAGCCTCTCTCCATCCTTCCTCCATACCAACAGCCTCCCTCCATCCTGACTGCATCCCTCCATCCTGACTCCATACCAACAGCCTCCCTCCATCCTGACTGCATCCCTCCATCCTGACTGCATCCCTGTCTCCCCCACAGCCCCCCTGTCTCCCCCACAGCCCCCCTGTCTCCCCCACAGCCCCCCTGTCTCCCCACAGTCTCCCCCACAGCCTCCCTGTCTCCCCCACAGTCCCCCTGTCTCCCCCACAGCCCCCTGTCTCCCCCACAGTCCCCCTGTCTCCCCCACAGTCCCCCTGTCTCCCCCACAGTCCCCCTGTCTCCCCACAGTCCCCCTGTCTCCCCCACAGTCCCCCTGTCTCCCCCACAGCCTCCCTGTCTCCCCCACAGTCCCCCTGTCTCCCCCACAGCCCCCTGTCTCCCCCACAGCCCCCTGTCTCCCCCGTCTCCCCCACAGCCTCCCTGTCTCCCCCACAGCCCCCTGTCTCCCCCACAGTCCCCCTGTCTCCCCCACAGTCCCCCTGTCTCCCCACAAGCCCCCTGTCTCCCCCACAGCCCCCCTGTCTCCCCACAGTCTCCCCCACAGCCCCCCTGTCTCCCCCACAGCCCCCCTGTCTCCCCCACAGCCTCCCTGTCTCCCCCACAGCCTCCCTGTCTCCCCCACAGCCCCCCTGTCTCCCCCACAGCCTCCAGCATACCTTACCATTGGGGGAAGCTGTGGATGCGGAGCAGGGGTGCCGGAGCCCGGAGGGCGCACATCAGCAGGACGCTGCCTGCGAGCCGAGGAATAGCTGCGGGCCTGCGGCAGCTAGCGGTGGGCGCCGCCATGTTCTTTGTGGCCGGCGCCCACTAACAGTAGTACAGCCGGTCGGTGGAAGCTGAGACTTCAACAAAATGGCCGCGGCTAATTGGACACCGCGGCCATTGTGTAGAGGTCTCAACCTCTATTGACCGGCTGTACTGTTAGTGGGCGTCAGCTACAAAGAACATGGCGGCGCCCACCGCTCCCTGCCGCAGCTTCTCCCCGCAACTCCAGGGCCGGGCGGCGGTGACCGGACTCCGGTCAGGCGGGAATGCGCCCTGCCCAAGATGGCGCCCTAGGCGATCGCCTAGGTTCGCCTAGTGGTCGTCCCGGCCCTGGCGGTTAGGATCGGCACGACAGAAGGCAGTGACTCAGGTATTTACTCACTCAGCACACAGTTCAGGTATTCACAGACCTCCAGAATATACCCGAGGTATAAACTGGGCTAGCCCAGAATATACGCCCCCGACCAGAATATACCCGAGGTATATTCTGGCCTAGCCCAATCTATACCCCGGGGTATAAACAGGCCTAGGCCAGATTATAACTCTCCGTAACCCACAGCAGCTGTAGATCAGGGCCCCAAGCCGTGCACAGGGCCCCAAGCAATGCATGAGGGCCCGAGGCAGCACAAGGTGGCCCCAGGCAGCAGAAAGTGGCCCTACGCAACATACAGGGGCCCCAGGCAGTGCTAGGGGCCCCAGGCAGTGCTAGGGGCCCCATGCAGCACACAGGGGCCCCAGGCTACACACAGGATCCCAGGCTACACACAGGAGCCCCAGCCAGCATACAAGGGCCCCAGGCAGTACACGGGGCCCCAGGCAGTGCACGGGGCCCCAGGCAGTGCACGGGGCCCCAGGCAGTGCACGGGGCCCCAGGCAGTGCACAGGGCCCCAGGCAGCACAAAGTGGCCCCAGGCAGCACAAAGTGACCCCAGGCAACATACAGGGGCCCCAGGCAGTACTAGGGGCCCCAGGCTACACACAGGATCCCAGGCTACACACAGGGGCCCCATGCAGCATACAAGGGCCCCATGCAGTGCACAGGGCCCCAGGCAGTGCACAGGGCCCCAGGCAGCACAAAGTGGCCCCAGGTAACATACAGGGGCCCCAGGCAGTACCAGGGGCCCCAGGCTACACACAGGGTCCCAGGCTACACACAAGGGCTCCATGCAGCATACAAGGGCCCTAGGCAGCACACAGGGGCCCCAGGCAGCACAAAGTGACCACAGGCAATATTCAGGGGCCCCAGGCAGTGGGCCACCCGGGGCCACTTTGTGCTGCCTGGGGCCCCTGTGTGCTGCCTCTGGCCCCCATGCGCTGCCTGGGACCCCTTTGTACTGCCTGGGGTCCTTGTATGCTGCATGGGGCCCCTGTGTGTAGCCTGGGATCCTGTGTGTGGCTTGTGGCCCCTAGTACTGCCTGGGGCCCCTGTATGTTGCCTGGGGCCTCTTTGTGCTGCTTGGGGCCACTTTGTGCTGCCTGGGGCCCTGTGCACTACCTGGGGCCCTAGCACTGCCTGGGGCCCTAGCACTGCCTGGGGCCCCTGTATGTTGCGTAGGGCCACTTTCTGCTGCCTCGGGCCCCCATGTGTTGCTTGGAGCCCTGATCTACAGCTGCTGTGGTATACGGAGGGGTATAATCTGGCCTAGGCCACTTTAACCCTGAGTATATTCTGGTCGGGGGGGTTAGTCTGGCCTGTTACACCGGGGCACAGCCGAGTAGAACCTCATACAATCCCAGCAGCTCCTGCTGCTGTCCTGACACACTCCACCCCCTCCCCACAGCCCAGGGCAGCACATATCATCTCCTATTCACCCGCACACCTGGGGGTCAGTGATTTCAATCAGCACTTAGCTCCAGTAGCAGCTCACCCTGTGTGTGCTGCTACTGAGCAGAAGATACAATCTCCCAAATGCTGTGTCTTAGTCAGGGGACACATCGAGGTCGCATCACCACAACATGATAGGTGTAAAGCACAGATTCCAAATGAAGGAGGCGGCGATGAAGAAAGAATAACGCCGCCCAGCGGGGCGTGTGCTGCTGCATGGAGGAGGGGCTGAATGGAGCCTGGCGCCGCCTTCTCAGTCCCCAGCCTCAGGGACTGCTGTAAGTTATAAGTTATTTTTCTGCAGTTTTATAGGGCGGATTTAGCTCAGAGAGGGATAGATAGGGAGCAGCTAGGAAGGTGCAGGGACAGGTAGTGATAGTGTAGGGGCTTAGATCCAGGTGACAGGTTCCCTTTAAGACTAGTAATCCATTCTAGAAGGTCTGAATTTTGACCATTTCTGGCTTCTCTATTATTTCTCTGAACATTAGTGAACACGCAAGAAAAATGACTTTAATTGGTACAAGGCTGAAGAACGTGGAGGGCAACCACCGGGGACGTGGAGTACTTGCATTGTATAGAACTAAAGCACAACGAAGGCTGGAAGGCTTCACCCATCCTGATGGCTGTTTCCAAAGAAGCAAGTGATTAACCATTTTAATGACTAAGGCATAATAAATGAGCCATGTCATATGCCTGCTGCAGCCAAAATGCAAAGATTAGATATTGATATATTAATAATAAAACCTCATAATTCGAAAATATTTTGATCAATGTTGAATTTACAATATTTGAGGAGAAGCAGTAAATGGAATCTGTCAGTAAAGGCCCAGTTACAGACACATATAATTGTTCAGATATTGGTCACAGATCTCTGGTTGCAGTGAAATCATGGACACATTGTTACATTTGTACACAGCCACAATATGGAACAATGTGTCCATGATTTCACTGCAACCAGAGATCTGTGACCAATATCTGAACAATCTGTGTGTGTAACTGGGCCTTAAGCAGTATATATGGGCATGTAAATCATAAAAAATGGAATAGAATGGCACCTCGATATCTTTGCTCCGACGTCTAAGGCTATATTCACACAGTGCATTTACTGTGTTTTTGGGGTCATGTTTTGCCCTGGTTTTATGCTAATCTAAACATTAATTTTTGGATTCCAGCAAAACCTATGTGATTCAAGGAAAAGCTATCCACACACATTGGTTTTTTTTCTTTGCAAAAAACACTTGTTCCCCTCAGGTAAAATAATAGACCCTGAACTCCCCTCCCGTGCTGGTGTCGTTCCAGTTCTGTTTGTAATCCCGGTTCTGGGTTTACAGGACATTGTGACGTCACTCGAGCCCCGCGTCCAATCACCGCCGACTTCTGTCTACCTGCCTTTAGACCAAATGAGTTAATCAACAGGAGGTGATGATGAGGCCGCCACTTCCTGTTCATTGTTTATTTGGTTTGAAGCCATGGCGAGATAAGTTGGCAGTGATTGCACACGGGACTTCACAATGTCTCGTGAGCCCCAAACCGCGATTACTGACGGCGCTGAAGGTGGGTACAGGGTCTCATATTTTACCTGGGGCGGAACAAGTTGAAGCGGAAGAGGTTGTCCTAGTAGTGGACAACCCCTCTAAGGACCAAAACCAAAGACCTTGCCAGAATTGCCTTTCTGCTGCTACCCTGGTCTATGTTGAAATGCCTGCAGCACCATACAGCACATGACCGCTGCAGCCAGTCACTGGGCTCAGCAGTCCTATGCTGTCTACTGCATTACCTTATAATTATAAACATATCCAATTAGGTCGAGATGGTTGACCGCTTTATCAGAAAATTCAACATGTATTTTGTTTTTTTTCTAGGCATGTATTTCACAAAGTTTGCGTGGATCCGTGGCTCAGTGAGCACTGCACCTGTCCTATGTGCAAGTTAAACATATTGAAAGCCTTGGGAATAGTGGTAAGTCATGTGATAAGACGTTGCAGGTTCTCCTTCATCTCATAGTTGCCATACAGTTCTGCATAGGGCAGTGTAGCCGAGTTTCTGGCAGTCTCTCACAGCAGTACAAGTTGGAAAGCACTGGTAAACACCCAATTTCTTGATCTCAAGGACTCTAGAGACTAAATACGAAGTATACTATGACTCGATAGTCCAGTTTTTCAAGACTATAAATAAGCCAAATTCCTATTTAACAATAAAAGTGTAGCATTTTTCTATCAGATCAAGGCCGGGATCACACGAGCATATTAAAAATAAGGCCTGATTTTCATCCAGGAGATCTAGGATGAGTGAAATATGTTTGATATTCCATATGTCATGTGAGTGCCATGCGAAGGTGCGATTCTTTTCTTACCAAGCATCTGTGTGCAATGCGTTTTTTTCCGCAGCAACTATTATTCTACAGGGTGGGCCATTTATATGGATGCACCTAAATAAAATGGGAATAGTTGGTGATAACTTCCTGTTTATGGCACATTAGTATATGAGAGGGAAAACGTTTCCAGATGAGTGGGGACCATGGCGGCCATTTTGAAGTTGAACATTTTGGATCTTTATGTTTTTTAATGGGAAGAGGGTCATGTGACACATCAAACTTATTGAGAATTTCATAAGAAAAACAATGGTGTGCTTGGTTACGTAAATGTATTCTTTCATGAGTTATTTACAAGTTTATGACCACTTATAAAATGTGTTCAAAGTGCTGCCCATTGTGTTGGATTGTCAATGCAACCCTTCTCCCACTCTTGACACACTGATAGCAACACCGCAGAAGAAATGCTGCACAGGCTTCCAGTATCCGTTGTTTCAGATGCTGCGCATCTCGTATCTTCACAGCATAGACAATTGCCTTCAGATGAGGGATGAGGCAAACTTTTTTGAGAATGATGAAGTTAACAAACAAAACCACCGCTATTGGTCTGACACTAACCCACAGTGGATAGATCCCTCCAAGGCTGCTGGAACACAAAAAATGATGGTATGGTGTGGTATATGAGATACAAAGATAGTGGGGCCATTCTTCATCATTGGAAACCTCAATGTCACTGGATATCTGAATCATGTAGCAATTTCCAGGTCCTATCAAGATCGCTGATAGGCTGCTCGCGGTCATGTGATATGTGACATGCTATGACACACATATCACATGACCGCGAGCGGCCAATCAGCAATCTTGATAGGTCCTGGAAGGTGGATACCTGCGGTTGTGTTGGCACCCTGCCCCCGGAGCACCCTGCGGAAGGTAAGTATTCAATTCTTGTTATTTTCTGGTCATCATAATGGGAGACCCAGACAATGGGGTTTAGGGCACTGCCCTCCGGAGGTCACACTAGGTACTACAAGTTTGTAGACACCGCCCCCCTCCGCTTATAAACCCCTACCGCAGGGAACATCCTCAGTTTTAAACTTAGTGTGCTCGGAGGATCACGCTTTGCTTGCACTTCACTGCATTCTCACAACTTACGTGATGGCGTCTGAAGACAAGGTAAAATGGTTCCGGTCGGGACCTGCGACAGCCTCCCCGCTCACCCTTGTGGAACACGCAGGTGGAGGTACCGGAGGGCCTAGAGCCTGGACACTTTGTGTTCTCCCGGTACGCTGTTGCGCTCCTTTCCATCCCTCTCTGGGGGGCTCTGGAGAGTGGGAGATGGGAGCCTTGCACAGCTCCGCTCCGTCCGAGGCCTCCCTAAATGGTGCTTACAGACCGGACTGGAGCCAGCCCAGTCCGAGGCCTCCCTAAATGGTGCTTACACTCCGGACTGGTGCTGAACCCCCGTCCGAGGCCTCCCTAAATGGTGCTTACAGACCGGACCGGCACTGAGGCACTCTGTGTCTCCTGTGTGCCTGGGGGTAGTGTCTGACACTTTATGTGTCCTGACACTCAGACCGCGCGTTACTCTCGGGTCCGCGGATCTGGAGGTGTACCCTGTGCTGGGGTTACCCTGGCTGACCGCCCTGTGTGTCACAGGGGCTGAGGCTGTAGGCTGCGGATGTTTGTTTGTGCATGCAGTCTGTGTGTTGTATTTCACACTACTTCCCGCGCTGCGGGCTCTGGCGCCTTCATACTGAGGCTGCTTGGAGGATGGGAAGCAGCCCGTGCGGTGACGTCATCGATGGGCGTGTGTGTGTGCTTCCCGCGTGTTTTCGGCGCCGCCCACAGTTTCACTGTCGGCGGCCATCTTTACCCCTCACTTCCCGGCTGGGATCTGTCTGCAGCGTGCTTCTGCACTCCAGGGGAGACCAGAAACTCTCGCGGAGGTCACACACACACACCGCTTCCTCCTACCGCTTCGCTGCGGTCGGTAAGCCACCGGGATTCCCGGTTTTGTCTGAGGGCTCCTGCAATAACTGCGGACGCCCAGAGGCCCGGACTGACACTGCTGAGACAGCAGCTCCGGTGCTGTACCCTGAGGTTCAGGTGATCCCAGGGCCATGGGAAACTCAGAATAAGATCAATGAATCTCTGTTGTCCCAGCTGTCCTCCATGTCGCAGTCCCTGGAGGCACTCAATAGGAGGCTGGAAAGCCCAGCTACTCCTTCCAGTTACCCCCGGGTGTCTCCCTCTTCTGCTGTGAGACCCCTTAAGCGGGCTCGTCGTGAGGATTCACCCGAGCTCCAGGCTCTCTCTGAGGAGGAGCGTTCCTCTGATGGTGAGGAAGATGATGGGGGTTCGACTCTCGGGTCTGTGTCTGTGTCTGAACCACCAGACGGGGTGGAGGATTTGGTGTCCTCTATCAACGAGGCCTTACGTCTCGTGACACCCCCTGAGGAGGTGACTGTACACCCGAAGGAGGTCTATCAATGGCTGCGGCCGGAGGCTAGACCAAGTGGCTCTTTCATGGACCACACTAACTTTGGAAGGGTGGTTAGAGCCCCCAGGTTACATCCTGGGCGGCGTTATGTCCGCAAACCCAAGGACAATCGCTTCCCCTTCCCCCAGGAGGTGCTTCAGGAGTGGTCGCAGTCCCCGAAGGTGGACGCTTCCATGACCAGGATTGCTGCACGCTCCCTTTTCTCTGCCTCTGATAGCTCCTCGCTGAAGGATGCGACTGATAGACAGGTCGAGCAACTCGCCAAGTCTTCCTATGAGGCTGTGGGGTCTTCATTTGCCCCTAATTTTGCCACGGTCTGGACCTTACAAGCGATTACCACATGCTTGGATGGTATCACTGACCTGGCAAGGTCCAGTCCAGAGGTCCTGGCGCTTACCGAAAGGGCAAAGGCCTATGCGGATTACGCCAGGACAGCGACTTTGGAAACTGCCACCCGCTCTGCTGTGGCCTCGGCCAATGCTATTGCGATTCGCAGGTTGTTGTGGCTGCGTCTTTGGGACTCAGATGCCACATCTAAGAAGATTTTGCAGAATCTTCCGTTCTCTGGTGACAGGCTTTTTGGCACCGAACTGGACAAGCTGATAAAGGATTTTGCTGAGTCTAAGATTCCGCAGAATAAACCTAAGCCACGGTACACCGTTAAGAGGAACCCAAAACAGTGGTCCTTTCGTTCCAGCTCACAGTCATCAGCACCGTCCGCTCGCACGGACCGAGGGGGCAAGCCCGCTTCTCAGTGGCGCTCTAAGAGTCGTCCAAAGAAGCCGGCGGGGGCAGCGGCTGCCACCCCCAAACCCGCCTCTACATGACTCGCTCTCCCTCCCTGCCTCCCCACAGGTGGGGGGTCGCCTGTCTCGTTTTCAGGACAGGTGGCTACTTCACGTTCAAGATCAGTGGGTTCGAGACGTGGTCTCGCGAGGTTACAGGATAGAGCTGACGTCAAAGCCGATATCCCGATTCCATCGGTCGGTCCCTTCCCCAGAAAAGGCTCAGGCTTTTCACCTGGTGTTGGAGGGTCTCCGCAGGGACGGAGTGGTGGTCCCGGTGCCTTCCGGGGAGAGGTTTCGGGGTTTTTACTCCAACCTCTTCATTGTCCCAAAAAAGGACGGATCCTTCCGCCCGGTTCTGGACCTAAAGTTGTTCAACCATCACGTGTTGGTTCGGAAGTTCCGTATGGAATCACTGCGATCCGTGATCGCAGCTGTGTCACAGGGGGACTTCCTAGCGTCCATAGATATACGAGACGCTTACCTTCACGTGCCCATTGCACCGGCTCATCAGCGATGGTTGAGATTTGCAGTGGGGGAAGAACACTTCCAATTTGTGGCGCTGCCGTTCGGGTTGGCCTCGGCACCGCGGGTGTTCACAAAAGTGATGGCCTCCATGATGGCTCTCCTGCACGTGCAGGGGCACGCCGTAATACCCTATCTGGACGACCTGCTGGTCAGGGCGCCATCAGAACACCTTTGTCGGCAAAGCCTGGAGGTAACCATGAAGTCTCTGGAACAGTTCGGGTGGCTTCTCAATATCCAGAAGTCGACCCTGGTTCCAACCCAGTCACTGACATATCTGGGCATGGACTTCCACACGGACTCAGCCCTAGTGTCTCTGCCACGAGTCAAACAGATGGCGATCCAATCAGGAGTGCAAGCAGTCCTCCTGTCACCACAATCATCCCTACGGATCTTGATGAAGCTGGTGGGGCGCATGGTAGCTGCAATAGAGGCAGTGCCTTTTGCGCAGTTTCGCCTCCGTCCTCTACAGCTGGAGATTCTTCGCAGATGGGACAAGAGGACGATCTCTCTGAATCGGCTGGTGACACTTTCCCAACCGACCAGGGATTCCCTGCAGCGGTGGCTCCAGCCACGTCATTTGTCACGGGGCCGGTCCTTCCTCAAACCGTCATGGTTAGTGGTGACCACCGACGCCAGTCTGACGGGCTGGGGTGCGGTGTTCTTACACCACAGGGCTCAAGGCTTCTGGACTCAGTCGTAGTCGGAGTTGCAGATCAACGTGCTGGAGATCAAGGCGGTCTATCTGGCGCTCCTGGCGTTTCAGAAATTCCTGTCAGGACAGCCCATTCGGGTTCAGTCCGACAACGCGACGGCCGTCGCCTATATAAACCATCAGGGAGGGACCAGAAGTGCTCAGGCCCTCACCGAAGTCCACCGCATTCTATCCTGGGTGGAGGGCAACGACTGCCTGATCTCCGCAGTTCACATCCCAGGGTCGAGAACTGGGAGGCCGACTACCTGAGCCGGCAGGGGATGGACGCCGGAGAATGGTCCCTTCATCCAGAAGTCTTTCGGGACATCTGCAGCAGATGGGGCACTCCGGACGTGGATCTGATGGCCTCGCGGCTGAATCATCAGGTGCCGCAATACATGGCGAGATCATGGGATCCTCAGTCTCTGGGGGCGGATGCCCTGATCCTGAGTTGGTCCAGATTCCATCTTCCGTATGTGTTCCCGCCTCTAGCTCTGATTCCCAGGGTTCTGTGGAAGATCAGGTCGGAGTGCAGGGTAGCCATTCTAGTGGCTCCAGATTGGCCCAGGAGGTCCTGGTATCCGGACCTGTGGCGACTGTCAGGCGGACTCCGGTGGGCTCTTCCAGAACGCGCAGATCTGCTCGCGCAAGGCCCATTCTTCCACCTCAATTCCAGGGCCCTCAGGTTGACTGCATGGCTCTTGAGGCCTGGCTGCTGACGTCCAGGGGCTTCTCTCCTACGGTTGTTGCCACTATGACTCGGGCTAGGAAGCCTGTTTCCAGGAAGATGTACCACAGAACGTGGAAGATTTTCTTCACCTGGTGTGCCTCGGGTGGTCGCTCCCCGTGGCCCTTGTCCATTCCGACATTGTTGGCTTTCCTTCAGTCGGGGTTGGAATTGGGGTTATCCCTAGGCTCTTTGAAGGGTCAAGTGTCAGCTCTTTCAGTGCTGTTTGACAAGCGCTTGGCGCTCCTTCCCAAGGTCCGTCAGTTTCTCCAGGGAGTCTCTCGGGTGGTCCCGCCCTACAGGCGACCACTGGACCCTTGGGACCTTAACATGGTCCTGGCGGCACTACAGAAACCGCCGTTTGAGCCGCTGAGAGACATTTCTCTGTCTCGTCTGTCCCAGAAGGTGGTCTTTCTGGTGGCGATTACATCTCTGAGAAGGGTCTCAGAATTGGCTGCACTATCGTGCAAGTCGCCCTTTCTGGTGGTTCACCAAGACAAGGTGGTGTTACGCCCGCGGCCAGAATTCTTGCCAAAGGTGGTTTCCACTTTTCACCTGAACCAGGAGATTGTTCTCCCATCATTTTGCCCCGCTCCCGTTCATCAGGTCGAGCGCGATCTCCATACTCTGGATCTCGTGAGGGCTGTACGCATTTATGTGTCCAGGACTGCCTCCTTCCGGAGTTCGGATTCATTATTTGTCCTGACGACAGGTCGCTGTAAGGGGTCCGCGGCATCGAAGTCAACCTTGGCCAGATGGATCAAGGCTCCCATTCAGGAGGCCTACCGGTCTTCTGGTTTGCCTCTCCCGGTGGGATTGAAAGCTCACTCTACCAGAGCTGTCGGTGCCTCCTGGGCTTTGCGACATCGAGCTTCTGCTCTACAGGTGTGTCAGGCAGCCACCTGGTCCAGCCTGCACACTTTCTCTAAGCACTATATGGTGCATGCCCATGCCTCTGCGGATGCAAGTTTGGGCAGGCGGGTCCTCCAGGCGGCGGTTGCCCACCTTTGAGGGGGACCACGTGTTATCCGTCTTTGAGGAACTCTTCCCGCCCTGGGGTATTGCTTTAGGACATCCCCATTTTCTGGGTCTCCTATTATGATGACCAGAAAAAAGAGAATTTTGTTTACGTACCGTAAATTCTTTTTTCTTTAATCATCAATGGGAGACCCAGCACCCACCCAGTTGTTCCGTTGCATATTCTGCAGTTGATCTGTTCCCTGTTGGGACAGTGTTATCCGGGTTGTTGAACCGTTTGTGCACGGTTTCTTCCCGACGTTTCGGGTGTGGTTTATTTGTCTCCTCGCAGCTTATGGACCAAACTGAGGATGTTCCCTGCGGTAGGGGTTTATAAGCGGAGGGGGCGGTGTCTACAAACTTGTAGTACCTAGTGTGACCTCCGGAGGGCAGTGCCCTAAACCCCATTGTCTGGGTCTCCCATTGATGATTAAAGAAAAAAGAATTTACGGTACGTAAACAAAATTCTCTTTTTTTTACACATTTGGATTAGTTTATTTTGGGTTTCGTAGTGATATATTAATACACTACGAAACCCAAAAGGGGCTGTTACACATGTCACACGGGAGGATTCTTCCTCCCCTGTGTGACATCACATCCTGCAGCGCCGGCATATTCCCGCTGGAATGGCACATTGTCTGAACGGTGATGTGTAATTCCAGCGGGGATAATGGGCTCCTATGGGAGAAAAAGCGGGCTCAGGTGTGTAAAGAATTGACATGGTCATTCTTTTTACACCCGCGCTTTCTCCCATAAAAGCGCAGCATGTATTTACGTAGGTCTGAATGTGAAATTCACTTTGCCGGCATACGCACACACTTGCGCTTTTTTGAAAAGCGCAGTGTGTGAATGTAGCCTTGTGTTCTGTGTGTGCTGCAAAATACTAATGTATCTATAAAAATTGGACGGCATATGGATGGTTAATGTGCCATTGGGACTTCTTTCTTGCAACCATAGACTTGCATTGTTATGCAGCACGCCACAAGCTTTTTCTCGTCTCAAATACAGATGAGAAGTTGCAGATCTGCTCTGCCTCATTGAATAACATTGGTCTGTGTGCAATTCTTTTTTTATTTGTTTTATCGCATTGCACTCGTCCGATTTAGGCCTTGGGGTGGATCTGGGTTTAACCCATTAATTTTTAGATTGAATTATTATAGATATAAAAATTGGAGAAATAAGTTCACCAGAAATGGCAAAATTTCCAAAGGGCACAGATTTCTGTCCTGTCCAATGTCAGGAAGAAGGAGGAAAAAATGTAAGATGTTCCAGCCCCCCACACAAAACCTTTGCACGTTTTATTCTCCATTAAAAAATAGAAAACGTCCAATCATAGAACATTATGAGAACATAGGTTTTGTTAATGAAGAATAAATAATAAATACAAAGTTTTTATCTAAGGAGCTGGAACATCTTTTATATTTTTTCTGCAGCCTATTACAGATATACAGGTAAATCAAATGTGGAAATAACAAACTTCGACTGCTTTATTGCAGCTGACTGATGCTATTTTATTATACATGCCACAATCTGTAACACCGAGAAGCCGCAATCCATTTGCTGGTGGTGTTGAATACCTAAAACTGGTTGCCTCCATCCTAGGTGCACTCTACCTATAGCATTTCTTCAATGCAATTCAACATCTACTTTTCTCTATTACACAAGAACGGATTTTTCCTGGCCATTTTTTCTGAAGATAAGTGGCACCAGATGTGTCCGTAGATAACGTAGTAGTTCCGGCACCAGGTTTCTTCATTTAAGATGCTATTTGTTTCCTTTACATCAATTCTATAAAATCACAGATTAGAGGGGTCGCAGCCCTTATGGTCTGTCGCGTTTCGAATGTCACCCTACGTTCTTACTC
This sequence comes from Allobates femoralis, assembly GCA_033576535.1. NCBI lineage: Eukaryota > Metazoa > Chordata > Amphibia > Anura > Aromobatidae > Allobates > Allobates femoralis. The sequence continues at coordinate 546,951,060 of JARQOC010000004.1, forward strand.
CTAGTCTGAGTGATTTTATGGCATCGATGTGAAGAAAATAAAAAGCATCTTAGAAGAAGAAACTACTACTTTATCTACTGGGTGGAAGCAGCCACTTGTCCCAGGCACCTGCATTCAACCACTTCCCGGTGAGGCATTATATCCACTTCCCCCTTTCCTAATTTTGCACCAGATGTGTCTTACAGCCCCCTATCAATCCTCTACCCCCTGCTGCTTCAACTCTGATTCATGGTGTTGTCACACAGCACGATCTGGCCTGCGATGTCGGAAGCGATGTGCGGGTGCACGCTCGCTTCCGACATCGCAGGCCAACTGTCCCACGGCAGGACGTTGCCGGTGACGCCGCGGCGATGTAGGTGGAGCCATCGCTCGCTGGGCTGGGATCAACCCAGCGAGCGATCCGCAGCAATGCTGCGGTATAGGCTGGATCGCCGCCAACATCGCTATGGCGGTGTCAGACGGCGCGATCCAGCCTAATCGCTGGTCGCAGGTTAACAGGTTTACGTTCCTCCTCGTAAACTTGTCAACCTGCGACCAGCGATAATTCGCGGTCGCGCTATCACACAGCGCGACGTCGCTAGCAACATTACTGATACGTCACTTTTTCGGCAATGTCGCTAGCGACGTCGCCAGGTGTGACACTACCATCAGACGTCCAATTTTGTTTTCCTCGGCTTAGTTTCGTCAGTGTGCTGGATCAGGTTGAGAGAATTTTGGAGCAGAAAGTCTCCAAATCCTCTTCAAAAACGTAAAGGCTCTGCTCTGTTTCTGCTATGAACACTGAGCAGTCTCCAAGTTTTTGAAGAGTTTTGAGTAGGATTTGGAGACTTTCTTCCCAGTGTTTGCTCCGAGACCTCCTCAAAAATCTGTGTGCATAGTCCCCAAACTTTCACTGATTTGCCCATTGGCGTGCAAATACACAAGGACCAGATACGTTACATTTCCATACTCGTAAAGGTAAATGTAAGGTTTGTGCACTGTAAGAACACCTGTTAGATTAGGGGCAGTGCTTTAAAGGGGTTGTCTACTACTGAATAAAACCTTATCAATTGCCATAAATAAAATGGGAAAATTTATATATAGCTTTACTTATCTCTTGCTCCGCTCCTCCTCTTTCAACCATGAGTTCCCCACCAGTTTTGTGGCATAAACAATGTCGTGACCACTGCAGGCAATCAGTGGCCACTAACCAGTTGTAGCCTTTAAACAAACAAAGGCGTTGTTTATTTTTTGTTTTAACCGGCTCCCCACCCTTACCCCAGACATTTATAAGATAATAAATAGTAGTGCAAAACCCTTTATTACATAGCCGTGTTCTTATCACAACCACAGGGATTAGAGGAACTACAGTCCTTGCAGAGGACATATCCCGCATTGTAATCATCATATTTATGGAACTGTATAAGGGACTTAGCCCTCTTGTAACTGTGATCACTGATCCCTGCGGCACCATTAAGACCGTTGTTAACCGAGAGGAACAACTTTGATCACTGGTACTTGCAGAACCATCGAAACCATTCAGGACCTGACGGAGGCTCACACAGGATTGGCTAGCCAAGAAGTTCTATGATCGGTGACTGTCTGGTTATGATGGTGGGCTCCCCGGTCTGTATTCCAAGCGCAGCTGTAGATAATTTAATTTTTTTTATTCTTTTAAGGGCCCTTTCACATCAGCGTTTTTTCAAATCGCGGCAGATGCGGTGAAAAAAACGCATCTGCTGCGATTACCGCATACCGGCTGCACTTGCGGCACAGTTGCGGTAAACGCCATACAAGGTATAGGCGGACTTGCGGCAGGTGCGGCAAGTGCGGTTTTGGCACTTGCGGCAGGTGCGGCCGCGAAAAAAAACGCGTCTGACAGCAAGTCCGCCTATACATTGTATGGCGTTTACCGCAACCGTGCCGCAAGTGCAGCCGGCATGCGGTAATCGCGGCAGATGCGTTTTTTTTCACCGCATCTGCCGCGATTTGAAAAAACCGCTGATGTGAAAGGGCCCTAAAAAAGGTATTTTTTAGTCCTTTTTTTCTTGCCCTAGACATATATAGCTGCTGAATAATCACGAGATTAAGAAACTTCCTGAAAACGTTCCGACATTAGAACTGTTGCATTGTCAGCCGATGGTAAATGTGCGGGGGGTTTGTTTCCTGCAGTCACTGAACACTCTAATTTTGTCTTCCAGTGGAAACACATTGTGAGTTTTCTAGCTGCTTCCGTTTATGGGGTGCAGTGTTTCTTTAAGCCCTCTGCAAAGGCATATTATGCAATACAACATCAAGAAAACCAATGGGTTCCTATGGCACGCAGAAAGCCTCTATTGTCGCCATCTTGGTGCCCCCTTGAAGCCCAGATCAGTAGTTTTATTATATAGTCCACTTTTGTAGTATATGGTGCAAGTGATTGCAGGTTTAAATCTACTAAAGAGACTAAAAAATAAAGTAAAAAGTTTTAAAAAAAAGTTTGACTATTAAAATATATCTAAAAGTTTAAATCACCTTCTTTTTCACAATTAAAACAAAATAGATATAATTAAAAAGTAAACATATTTGGTATAGATATGTCCAGCAAACTCCATCTATTGTAAAATTTTATAGTAAATGCCAAAGTTGAAACTCCAGAATTGTCATCTGATGTTCCCTGTAATTTGTTCACAAAATGCAATAAAAAGTATCAAAATATTACATGTACCCCAAAATGGTTTATAAAGCCTTCAGCTTGGCACACAAAAAACAAGTTTGATAGCACTCTAGTAGAAGGTTATGTTGCCGGGTCACCCACCTCCATACGGCTATGTCGACAGCAATATAAAAATGCAATGGCTCATACTCCTAGAAGAGAGGGATGAAAAAAGGTCAGTGACAATCGCTTGGGAGACAAGGGGTTAAATTCTTGATCAAACCCATTCAACCACCTTTTTGTAATCTTTCATGAAATTAAGAACGCACCCATATAACATCTTTTACTAAACATTGACATCATCAATAGAAGAATAAAGTGCTGGAAATGTCATCTATACCTTGGAACAAATTCCGCAGCAATCTTCCAAATGAATTACCATAATCTTTATTCTATCCGTATAAAACAAGCTTGTCCAGATTAGCTTAAAAGAGTTGTCTGGAACTTTAACATTGGTGGCCTGTTCTTAGAGTTTGATATCAATGTCTGGTGAGGGTGCGACACCCAGCACGCCCGTCGATCAGTGGGTCCTTGTGGAGCTGTACAGCTCTGTCATCTGTGTTGTGGCTGCAGTTGGGTACAGCACATACTGTATACTCCTATTGGAATTACTGACGAGTGGATGCCCTGTACCTGGCTGTGGCCAATATTTTGTTCCCAGAGCTGTGCTGTGCGGCTCCACAATTGAGTAATTCCAGCCGGCAGAAGCATCGGAGGTTACGGGTGTCACACCTTCACCGATCTGACATTGATGACTTATCCTAAGCATAGGTCATGAATGTTAAAGTCACAGACAACCCCTTTAAACATCAGCATCTTTTTGATACATTCAAATGGAAGAGCTACATCAATGAGAAACAAGAAACCTGCAAGCAAGTGCAAACACTGACCTACCATGATAACTTGTCATTTTCTATAGAAATGAGACACATGCGCAATAGGGTCTTATCTCTATTATATAGAGGTATATGTATGGCGACAAGGGCCTGCTCACCTGATATGGTTGTGTAACCCACAACCAGTATAAACGCTTAGTAAGTAGCTGCTGCTGGATCCACATATCCACGGATCACCGCGGTCAGAAATTAGCATATAAGGACGAAGTGTCGTACGATCCGCGCTGCTGCCAAAGGAAGACCAGGACAATGGATCGTCTGATTGAAGTGGTTCTTTAATCCGACATGTTTCGGAGCTATCTCCCAGCTCCTTCCTCAGGGATGTCCCTGAGGAAGGAGCTGGGAGATAGCTCCGAAACGCGTCGGATTAAAGAACCACTTCAACCAGACGATCCATTGCAGGGATCGTACGACACTTCGTCCTTATATGCTGAACTTGTCATTTTGACAGATAACGGCGCAGACAATCACAAGCTACAGGGGTTACAAGTGATGACGCGTCATCACTGGAGGCCAGGGGTACAGGAAAGTGGCCAGTGTTCACAAGGTAATCAGTAAAATGACACCTGCATCATAGTTCATATGGGTATATTGGTATTATTTAGTTATTATGCATTGCTTATATAGTGCCATCACATTCCGCAGTACTTTACATAGATTACCATCACTGTCCCCATTGGAGCTCACAATCTGATGTCCCTATCACTATGTCTTTGGAGTATGTGAGGAACCCAGGGGAAACTAATGGAAATACAGCAAGAACATGCAAGCTCCTTACACATGCGGTCCTTAGTGGGAATCGACCCCATTGCTACAAAGCAATAGGTAATAACCACTGAGCCATCATCAATTTTCGTACAACTTTTAGCAATTTTGTTGTGGAAATTTATGCAAGTCAATCCTATGAACATACCCAAATGATTCCAACTGATGATAAACAATCCACTGCTGTCACGGGTGTGTCAGGAGGTACGGATGAAACTGTAGAGGCCACTCGCAGAAGGTCCCAGCATTTGGCCAAACAGTCAAAATCCCAAGAAAATGTCTCTGTCGCTTTAAGAGGTATTCCCTTTTTAGTTAAAGCTGGAGGTCACTAGGACCCAGCTGATTCCTTACGTTGAGATGCCTATATACTTCCCTTGACTCCCAGGATGAACTGCTGGTGATAGCTGTTTGGGTGTTCCTGATTGCATCTTGGCTCAAAGCAGTGTTTCCTGGAGTCTGCTGGTTTGCTGCTTGGATCTGCTCAAGTTCAGTGTATCTCTTCCCTCTTTGTTTCCCTTGTGTTTTTCTCTAGTTGCTAGCCGGTCTGACTAGTGATCACCCACTCTGATCTCTGTGTAGTGGTAGACCAGGGACAGTCAGGGAATAGGTATCCTGGCGGCGACAGTTGCGGAAACTGTATAGGGACGTTAGGTGAGCCAGGTGTCAGCGCTAGTTGTTCTAGGGGTCACCAGCCCCCCTTTTTGCCCTTAGCATCAGGGACTCCTTCCCCTCCCCTGTCGTCGTCCAGCACTGGGTGTCTCCCTAGACCCAGCGTGACAACTGCCTGGTCAACTGTAAATGTAACTGGATTGTGGGGCAGGAGAAACAAATAGGATTGTAACCTTGAGTTCTAATGCTTAGATTTTGATGCAGACTTGCCAGAAACTAATGGGAGATCAATATTTGGGTGACCATAATGATCTGAGATGTGTTATTTTTTTGTGATATCTGCACAAACGTATAGATGTATCTGGATTTCAGCAGAATTATGTAAGAACAGCTCTAACACCATCTTAGAAGTTTCTGAAATCAAAAAAGGCGTGGCCTGTGGCTTATGGAGTAGTCGCATCTCCTGGAGCTCCGGTGCCTACTGAAGCTACAAGGGTCCCTAAGTCCTTTTTAGGACTTAAAACCCACTCAAAGCAAGTCCACCAGATTGCAGATCAAGCAAGGGTCACCCGGTCAGTCTCACTTCTACTTGGAAGGACCGAGCAGCGTACATCTGAGATCGTGCCCTCCTGAGACCTGGGCCTGCAGTCATCAGAGCTCCGCAGTGCCGGAGACAAGGCCTCCCACCGACGCCGGAGGATTTGCTCACGCTGGAGCATTCGCTGACTACTTTTAAGGCGAGCACAAGCCTCCATACCCGGCTGCTCACTGCTCCCTGCATCACTGCTTCTCCGGTGCACTGCCTGACCCCCCCTTCCCCCGAAAGAGATACACAGCAGAGAACAAGACAGAGAGGACGACCCATACATCCCAACGCCACTGAAGAATTCACCTCTCCGAGCATCCAGACTGAGACCCTAATCCCCTCAGGAGAACTTCACGGGACCGGAGAGCAGAAACCTAGAGAAAACCGGTGGGACTCTTTTCTTTTCTTTCCTCTCTCCCTCACTCACCTATACCATCGGCTGCCAGCACGTGGGCGGAGGGATCCTCAACTTTCCTTTAGAAAGAAGATCCGGCCGTGAATCCTGATATTACTCCTCACTTGGAGGAGAAGAAGGGTCCTGCATAGGTACTCATTCAGCCAGAGCTCACTAGGAGAGATCTAGCCCCGCCGGCAGCACTCTCAGACCCTCCCCCCACCTCCCTCCATTATCGCAGTCTTATCACCTTCCTGATAACTGATACCAGAAGACTTCAGTCTGCATATCTACAGATAACTGTCTTGCCATTTACATTTCAAGGCTAACTGCTCTAAAAAAACAGAACACCATCCCCTGATTGTTTAATTAGCCTTGAAGGAAGCAGCAAGGCTCTTATCCACTACAGCAAATCCCATCTAAAGTACTGTATATTTTATTTTTTTATTTTTTTTTTCTCTTCTCCTTCTACAGCAGACATCAAGGTCCCTTAGGCTTATGTTCTGAACTCTAACAGCCCAATGTGACCCCTCCTCTGACAATCTTAGAGCACATCTTATATTGAATTTACATGCACACTGTGCTGATCTACAAACTAATGTGTGTTTTTCCCCATTGAATTTTCAGAAGTAAATCATACACTGAAAACACCTAACCTAGCCCTGAACTCACACAGCTCAGTGTGACTCTCTTCCTTACTACTGCATATATCTCATGCCATGCTTGTTAATGTTAAATACTGAAGTATTTGAATAATATTAAGATAACGTTATATACACTTGCCAGCAAACTACCTATCCTCAGACTTCAGACTTGGGAACATCTTCTGCTTCCTAATTTTACCTATTTACTTGTTTAAATACTCATAGTACTGTTATATAAGTTTTCACTGTGTGACATTGTCGACTACCTGACACTACTCCACCACTGTACCTCGCTCTAGTAAATTAACAGCTAGGGGACTGTGCATACTGTGCATACTTGACTTAAAAACTTCCATACACTAACCCAAAATAGACAGCACCAACTTATAAAACAGCTCCAACAAACTCTGACTCACTATGCCAACCAAATCAAAACAAAACTCCTCATCCCAGGAAATAGAAGCGGCGGGAGACCTACAAAAATCGCCTCTTAAGAGCAGACTTCCCACCCCATCACAACCCTCGAAGATTATAAAAAACATGAAGGAGGGGAATCAAAACTCTAGAGACACTAGAGAAAAAGACTGGACCACAACAAACGAAGAAAGTGATAACTTCACAATGATGGAGTTGACCCACACCTCGTCAAAAAGAAAAGAGATAGGCACCCCCTCCAAAAACGCTACAGGACCTTCCTCGAAAACAGATACGGAAGTTGGAGGTCGAGACAGCAGAACTAGAAGCCCAGTCAGACAGAGACTTAAGACCAGCACCGCAGCTTTTGACCCGTTTCCTCATATTAGTCCAAATCAACAGATAGACAAATCATTCATGATAGAATTATTCACGTCATTTCAAAACAAAATAGAGGAAAACCTGTCCTCACATCTGGAGGAAATCAAAAACACAGTAGCATCGGTAGTCAAAAGAGTGGACGATCACGACCATTCCCTAGCCAAAATTACGTCAACATCGCTAAAACTAAGGAGCGAACAACAAAAGATGCAAGAAGATATGGAATTTTTAAGAATCAAACAAATAGACAGAGAGGACAGAGACCGGAGGTCAAATTTAAAATTCAGAGGAATCCCAGAAACCGTTAGAAACGCAGAACTCAATGACTATATCAGAAACCTGGCCAAAAAAATTGTACCTGGGAAACATGAACTAGAGTACTCCATCGAAAGAGCCCACAGGCTCTTTAAACCCAAAAATCTTGCTGAAGACATACCCAGGGACGCAATCGCAAAATTCCTTTTTTTTCCTCTAAAGGAACAAATAAATGAATACATGAGAAAACACAAGACTCTGCCAGCACCTTACCAGAACATCAAGATCTTTCAGGATTTTTCTAAAGAGACTTTGGAAAAGAGAAGAGCCCTCAGACCAGTCACATCCATCTTGAGAGATCATAATATACTTTATAGGTGGAGCCATCCTTCCTCAGACGTCACCTTCAGCCACAATAGTAAATTCTACAACATAGGTGAAGTTGAATCCGGGCTATCAACTCTTAAAAACCTTCGGATAGGGGACTCTGGCTGAATATCTATTTGAAGAAGTGGACTTTAATCATATTATCTTAGGCACCGAAGGCCAAAACATTAGCCCTTCGGAAGACAACCAACGGTTCCCTGAACCCTTCCGCAAACAAACACTAGATCTACTGATTGATCATCCCCTTAACTTCTTAACACTTAACTACCCTACAGCCCCACCTCCCCCTTAACTCTTGAGCCACTTTCCAGCTCCTTACTCCCCCCCACCTTCTTACCTTCCCCTGTAGAGACAGCCATCTCAACCTTGAACAAACATACCTAAACTAAAATGTCATATAATTACCTTTCGCTAAACACCAATGGCCTCAACTCTCCGCAGAAAAGATTCCATGTGTGGAGGGAACTGAAACTTCAGAAAATTGACATAGCAGGCCTACAGGAGACACGTTTCAGCGCTGAGAAACCTCCAAAATTCTCAAACAAACTCTATCCTAACATATTCCTCGCATCAAACAAGAAAAAGAAAGCGGGAGTAGCTATCCTCATAAAAGGGACAGTTAAATTTGAGGAAAAGGAGGCCATCCTGGACACTGAGGGTAGATATATTATATTGAAATGCCTCCTTAATGACGTTATGCACACACTAGTCAACATTTATGCCCCCAATTCAGGACAAATAACATTTCTAAAGAAATTAATGAGAAAAGTTAGAGACTGCCAAGAGGGAGTTCTCTTTATGTTCGGGGACTTCAACGCAGTACCCAACGCAAATCTCGACTCCTCCAACAAAAACAGAAATGTTAACACACAATTAGATCCGTTACTACAGCGAGAGGAGATATTTGATGCTTTTCGCTGTCTTAACGCATCTTCAATCGAATATACGCACTTCTCAAACGTACATAGATCCCTGGCACGCATAGACCTAGTTCTGACGGACATCCACTCACTTAGACTTATTAAAAATGTCACCATTCTACCCAAATCGTGGTCAGATCATTCACCTATTCTATTTACCTCATCACAGGGCCCCTCTAAAAACAAAAGAAAAATCTGGAGAGCAAACTCCTTCCTTTTCCAACACCCGAAATACAAAAAAGAGATTGAAAATTCTATAAAACTATACTTTGCCGAAAATGACTTGGAAGAAACTACAATTTCAACTTTGTGGTCCGCCCACAAGGCGGTAGTAAGAGGACACCTAATCGAAATCAACGCAAGACACAAAAAATCGTTAACTTCTACCATAACCAACATAATAAAGCAAATCAAAGATCTAGAAACTTCAATTGCAAACAATCCCTCTGATGTTACCATGAAGGAAATTTTAAAACTAAGGATAGAACTTAAATCCCTTTTAGTCGCAGACTTTGATAAAATAACACGTATCTCTAAGTCTAATTTCTACACACTATCTAATAAACCAAACAAAATGTTTGCAAATATGATAAAAATTCGTAAACTAAAACTGCAATACATCAAATAAAAAACAAATACGGTACCCTACAGAAGCATCCAGAAGATATCTCGCACACTTTTGCGGAATTTTACGAAAACCTCTATAACTTAAAAAAATCACACGAGGACCCTGACCCTTCGGCTGCACAAATTTCTAAATTTCTCAACTCAATTGATCTCCCCTCAATCACTAAAGACGATCTTGACTTTATTAATTCGCCTTTCACCGAAAAGGAAGTCACTGATACCATCAAAACATTAAAGAAACTCAAATCCCCGGGACCAGACGGCCTTCCAAACGAGTATTATGCTACATACTATAATTTACTCTCCCCATATCTAACGAGACTACTTAACGCCTTAACTTGCCCGAACCACCATCCATCCAATGATCTGTTACAAGCCACCATTACACTGATTGCAAAAAACAAAGGTGATCCAGACGACGTAACTAATTTTCGCCCAATCTCCCTTCTCAACACCGACCTCAAAATATTGACCAAAACAATTAATTCTAGACTGCAAAAAATTGTCCCCAAACTTGTCCACAGTGACCAGGTCGGTTTTGTAAAAAATAGAGGTTCCGCAGACGCAACACGACGAACAATCAACCTACTCTCACACATAGAGAGACACAAGACCCCTGCCCTGGTGGTCTCTGTCGATGCAGAGAAAGCATTCGACAGGGTCCACTGGGGATACATGTTCGAAACACTAAGGAAATTCGGCTTTAGGGGCAACATCATCCACGCTCTTGAATCTCTGTACTCCTCCCCAACAGCCAACATCTTAACCAACGACACCCTGTCCAATACCTTCAGTCTATCCAACGGAACCAGACAAGGCTGCCCACTTTCCCCGTCACTATTTGTCTTATATATAGAACCGCTAGCAGAGAAAGTGCGAATGACTAATAGCATTAGAGGTATCCACGCCAACCACAGAGAGTTTAAAATCAGTTTATTCGCCGACGACGTCTTGCTAACTTTGTCTGACCCTGTCAATTCTTTAAGACACCTACTCTCTACTATAGAAGAATTCTCTGCTATCTCATCTTATAAAATTAATTTAAGGAAAACCCAAGTGCTCCACTATAATCTTGACTCTGAATCTCTAACCTTACTAAAAAATGAACATAACTTTGACCTAGACAGAAAGGAACTAGAGTTTTTAGGCATAAAAATTACGCTCCAAACATCCACTTTAATGGACCATAACCTAAACATATTACTTAAAACCACCCAAAATGACCTCAAGCACCTATCTAAAGCAGAACTATCTTGGATAGGAAGAATAGAAGCCTACAAGATGTTCATATTACCCAAAATTTTGTATGTCTTTAGATCCCTTACAATTCCACTCAAACAATTATGGATCAGGAAACTGCAGAGACAACTCTCCTCCTTCATATGGGGAAACAAGAAGCCCAGAATAGCAAAATCGACCCTAGAGAAGAGTAGAATTAATGGAGGACTGGCAGTTCCCAATATCTCAACCTACTACCAAGCAACTGTTATCAACTTAAGCAAAACATGGTGGGACGACTCTTCAAGACCAAGCTGGGTTTCACTTGAAGAAAACACTCATCAGAAAGCCAAACTCAAACTACTACTTCTGGCGCACCTATGTGACAAGAAAAAGCCCCTTCCAAAGAACTTAACAACCAAAGCCACGGTCCAATCGTGGAAACTTCTTGCTGCCAGATCCACAGAAAACTCTATCTCCACCCCACCGGATTGGATCCCAACAGATATTCTAAATATACTCATTTCATCCACCAATATTGACTCGTGGAAAAATAAAAACATACACTACCTTTCTGACATCCTCGATGATTCAAGTAAACTAATCCCCTTCCCCCACCTCCAATCCATCTTTGGCTTACATGACCAAGAACTTAGGAACTGGGAGAAAATTAACGCCTTCCTCTCAAAAAGAAAACTAAACTTCCACTTGCCACTAACAATTGCGCAAATGTTTAAATCTCCTCACAGTCCTATTTTCTGGTCTATCAAGAACCTGTGCAAAGAGTTAAACCTAGACTCATCTGTAGACAAAACGACTAACATATTAGCATGGGAAAAAGAACTAGGTGTCTCAATAGATATGAACTCTCTATCTTATACACTAGCATCCATACAGAAATCCATCACCTGTACCACATTAATTGAAACACACTACAAGTCATTCACAAGGTGGTACTTCACCCCCCACCGACTCCACCAGATGAAAGAGGATAGCTCACCTATGTGTTGGAGGTGTAACCAAGAAATAGGAACCATATCACATACCTTCTGGTCCTGCACAATCTTGACGGACTTCTGGAACAAAATCCAAATGCTAATTTATGATATAACAAATAATTCCCTAACTCTTACACCCGAATTTGTAAATTTACTCACAAACATGGAGCAAATTCCACCTCAACTAAGACCTCTAGTAATCCACATTATCCTCTCAGCAAAAACCACGATTGCAGCTTTATGGAGAGACACTAAACCACCCACATTCTCAGCTTTACTAGAAAAGATTGCCCTCCACAACTCGTATGAACTGGCCTATGCATTACGAAACAACAATATGGACAAATATAACAAAAAATGGAGTATCTGGAATAAAATTTTCCCTACCTCAATACACGCAAAGTAGAAAGTTAGCGGATAATAAATGACTGACTCTACTTGTATTACCTTCCCCTCTTCCTCCCCCTTCTTTCTTCCTCTGACACTTATACTGATCAATCACCTGTGAACTGTTTCACTTTGGTTAAATTTAACACACTGAATAGAAATATACAACTACTGTTAAAACTTTAAAATTCACTTATGGTCAATGTTACAACTAGTCGTTTAAGTTATATTAAAAATTGTAATATCTTATAGATGTAATCTTAACTGATTTCAACAACTCTTTAATAAGTTTGCAAGTTTACTACTTGTATTATTTACACTTGTTAAAACTAATAAAACCTTTTGAACAAGAAGTTTCTGAAATTCATTTGACAACCAGTAAAATAAGAAAAACATAAAGCCGTATGATTTTCATCAGTCTCTACTTTTTAACCCCTTCACCCATGGGCAACTTTCCATTTTAAATTTTTCCTTTCCCTCCTTACAAGAGCCATAACTTTTTTTATTTTTCTGTCAATAGAGACATATGATGGCTTGAAATTGCAAAAAAAAAAGTGCAATTGCACGTTTGTTTCTTGGGTTTTAATTCACCATGTTCACTATATGGGAAAACTGACGTGATGGTGTGATGCCTCGGGTTGGTACCAGTTTGTGGGCACCAAACGTATACTTTTATCTAAGTGGTGAAAAAAAAAAAAATTTTTTAAAGACAAAAAAATTACACTTTGGCGCCATTTTCCACGACCCATAGTGTTCTAATTTTTCAGAATCTGGGGCTGTGTGACTGCTTATCTTTTGTGGCTTGAGCTGTCGGTTCTAATGATACCATTTTGGGTAGAGATGTTGTTTTGATCGCCTGTTATTGCAGCAACCAACAAAACGTAATTTTGCCGTTTTGACTTTTTGTTTTGTTATGCAGTTTACTGATCTGATTAATTGATTTTATATTTTGATAGATTCGGCATTTCTGTACGCAGCAATACCAAGTATGTGATGTGTTTTTTTTTCTGGTTTTCATTTTTTTAATAGTTTAATTTTCAATGGGGCAAAAGGGGGGTGATTTGAACTTTTGTGATTTTTTTTTTTTTTTTCTGTCTTCATATTTTCAATAATTGTTTTTCTTTATTTTACACTGGCCCCTAGAGGGCCTCAGTGCTGCATACTGTGATCGCTTGTCCTATGTACTGATACGCTGCAGCACTTCAATACATAGGGGAAGTGATCACTTCATGTGGATGTCAGCGCTTGCCAGGTATCCACAGAAAGAGAATGAGGACAACTTCTGGGGTCATCAAAGGATCCGGGCTGTCCAGGTAAGTCACAGAGGACCTGTGATCACTTCACGGGACCTTTGATCACAATGGGGAACAGTTCCATCCCCTCCACAGGGATTTGAATTGTGCTGTCAGTGAATGACCGCACAATCCAAAGGGTTAACAGCGGCAATCAGATCATGGATGTGTTCGCAGCTGTTAGCTACACATCTCAGCTGATGAGATCAGCGGAGATGTGCAGGGGATGATGCGAGCTCACGCTGTGAACTCGCATCAAAGGGTGGAAGGTGACCTACGCACGTTTGCGTCATAGATCATGAAAGCGTTAAAGGAGTATCCGATTATTTTATACTCTTGATAAATATAGGCATTTATTGTACAAATGTTGGTGTTCTTTCCAGGGCTCTAGAGTCTAGGTCGGTGTCCATTTTGGCAGAGTCGGATTCAGGGAAATTGAGGAGTCTGAGTTGGATGTTTGGTTTAGTGACTTCACAGCCATGGTTGTGGAGGTGGAGTTGGTGTCAGTTTTGGCGAAGTTGGGATTTATAGTCAGATTCAGGAAAATTGAGCAGTCTGAGTTGGATATTTGGCTTATCGACTTCACAACCATGGTTCTCACATGATACCAAATAGTGAATAGTGTCACAATGACTGTGGCCCCCCTGTGTTTGGAGGAACTTCTTTCTGAGTATGAACATCTCCTTCGGAGTTCTTTTACTGGACAGTATAATGTAATTTTGATGCATCCGTCTGTTGTTAACGTCGCCACTTAAAGCAGATTGCACAATCCAGGGCTCATTTGACCTTGCAGTTCCTTGAATGTTTCTTACTAAATATCATGTGGCCATTAAGCAAGCAATGAATGTTGATCTGATTAACGAAGCATCAGAGGAAGTAAACAGGTTGAGAACTGGACAGACACAGAGGCCTTTGCAAAATCCGATATTGGCACAGATCAAGTCACAAAGGCCCTACAGTGCCTTGAAGTATGCCTGAGACCTGTTGAGACATAGTGCTTAAGAGCAAAATTATACAGCACTTCTCAATAAGAGGCAAGAGGACAAGCTGTTTCCTGCAAAGATTAGCCGCCATCTCCATATGCCCTGAAGGACTTCTGTGTTCTGCAAGCGTGGAAGAATAAGACCAAACGCCAAGTGAGAAGCTTCATAACTTCCCTCACAATGTCTGCAGAGCTGGGGCAAAAGGTTCAAGATGAATAATATGTAGAACAGCGGGATAGATTCTGTGAAAGCCGAGACAATTCATTGATAGGAATGACCTTCTCTTTCCCGATTGTACTCCTCTGCCATTGTTGTCTTCCCTTTAGTTTGTTCTCCAGAAGTAGGGACAGTGAATCTGTGTGTGCATCAGCACCCACTATGTGAGCACATTTGCTGACACCGCCATTCACATAAGGTTTTGCAAATCTTGTCTTGTTTACTGATGTGTCCCCCAGTCAGTGTCCATTTTGGGTGGAGTCGGAGTCGGCTTCAGGGAAGTTGAGGAGTCGGGTGTTTGGCTTATCGATACACACAGCCACTTGCCATTTACTGCAGCCGTGGCATCAGGTAAAACTGTGGAATGGGGCACCCCCATTCTTGAAATATGTGAGATCAACATTACCGTATATACTCGTGTATAAGCCGACCCGTGTATAAGCCGACCCCCCTACTTTTGCCCCCAAAAACTGGGAAAACTTATTGACTCGCGTATAAGCCGAGGGTGGACTCCAGCACAGGTATACAACCCCCAGCAGTGAGGTATACAGCAGCCTCCCCAGTGTTAGTATACAGCAGCAGCCCCAGTGGTAGTATACAGCAGCCCCAGAGGTATATGCAGCCCCATATGCAGCCCCATATGCAGCCCCAGAGGTATATGCAGCCCTATATGCAGCCCCAGAGGTATATGCAGCCCTATATGCAGCCCCAGAGGTATATGCAGCCCCATATGCAGCCCCAGAGGTATATGCAGCCCTATATGCAGCCCCAGAGGTATATGCAGCCCTATATGCAGCCCCAGAGGTATATGCAGCCCCAGAGGTATATGCAGCCCCAGAGGTATATGTAGCCCCAGAGGTATATGCAGCCCTATATGCAGCCCCAGAGGTATATGCAGCCCTATATGCAGCCCCAGAGGTATATACAGCCCCAGAGGTATATGCAGCCCCAGAGGTATATGCAGCCCTATATGCAGCCCCAGAGGTATATGCAGCCCTATATGCAGCCCCAGAGGTATATGTAGCCCCAGAGGTATATGCAGCCCTATATGCAGCCCCAGAGGTATATGCAGCCCTATATGCAGCCCCAGAGGTATATACAGCCCCAGAGGTATATGCAGCCCTATATGCAGCCCCAGAGGTATATGCAGCCCTATATGCAGCCCCAGAGGTATATGCAGCCCTATATGCAGCCCCAGAGGTATATACAGCCCCAGAGGTATATGCAGCCCTATATGCAGCCCCAGAGGTATATACAGCCCCAGATTTATATGCAGCCCCATATGCAGCCCCAGAGGTATATGCAGCCCTATATGCAGCCCCAGAGGTATATGCAGCCCTATATGCAGCCCCAGAGGTATATGCAGCCCCAGAGGTATATGTAGCCCCAGAGGTATATGCAGCCCTATATGCAGCCCCAGAGGTATATGCAGCCCTATATGCAGCCCCAGAGGTATATACAGCCCCAGAGGTATATGCAGCCCTATATGCAGCCCCAGAGGTATATGCAGCCCTATATGCAGCCCCAGAGGTATATGCAGCCCTATATGCAGCCCCAGAGGTATATACAGCCCCAGAGGTATATGCAGCCCTATATGCAGCCCCAGAGGTATATACAGCCCCAGAGGTATATGCAGCCCCATATGCAGCCCCAGAGGTATATGCAGCCCTATATGCAGCCCCAGAGGTATATACAGCCCCAGAGGTATATACAGCCCCAGAGGTATATGCAGCCCCAGAGGTATATGCAGCCCCATATGCAGCCCCAGAGGTATATGCAGCCCTATATGCAGCCCCAGAGGTATATGCAGCCCTATATGCAGCCCCAGAGGTATATGCAGCCCCATATGCAGCCCCAGAGGTATATGCAGCCCTATATGCAGCCCCAGAAGTATATGCAGCCCCATATGCAGCCCCAGAGGTATATGCAGCCCTATATGCAGCCCCAGAGGTATATGCAGCCCTATATGACGTCATTGCCCGCGACTACAGGAAATGCGGAAGACGCTGAATGGAGCCGGGGATCGTCATGTCGGCAGCTGCGGACGGCGCGACTGGACACCGGTAAGTATGATTTTCCTTTACAGGCTGGCGCGCAAGGGGGGGGGCCCTGGAACTTGATGGGGGGGCCTGTATACCTCCGGGGCTGCGGCTGTATTTTTTTTATTTTTTATATACTCGCATATAAGCCGAGGGGGGACTTTTCAGCCCAAATTTTGGGCTGAAAAACTCGGCTTATACGCGAGTATATACGGTAATTATATTTTATATATCCTATGGAAATTATTATTTATTTATATAGCGCCATTAGATTCTATGGCGCTTTACATTCGAAGAGGGGAGAACGCGGACAAGTACAGTATAAGTACAGTACATTGGACAATCAAGTCTTAAGAATCAGGAGGGGAGGGGACCCTGTCGACAAGGGCTCAGTCTAAATTCTAATGTGTGTAATGAGAATACCCTGTCAATAGTAATTCCAGTCTTGTAAAGCAATGGCCTATCCTGAGGATAAAGACCCCATTCACTTGAAAGGAGCTGTGTTGTAGTTCTCCTTCATAATGGGTGGTCAGGTGGCACAGTTCATGTTAAAGCTGTAAAATGGTGCCAAGGCTCTCTCATTCTTGGGATCGATGGGGATCTCAGAGGTGGCTTTGTTCTCCAAACAGTCCTAAAGTGATGGTGTAACTTAGCGATTTGGCAGCATTGCAGCCATTCTCTCTCGTTTTATTGCTAACCAGCATTTCTCCCTTAAATGTGTTGTATATCCTTCACGATCATGAATTTTTAAAAAAAATTGTATTCAGCTTTCTACTGGGAAAGCTGGGTAATAACAAATATGGCCGAGAGAGAGTCACTGGACTTCCCCAAAGTCCTGAATAGTATCCTATGTGGTTGCTACATAGTCTCATATTACCGTCTGTACAACGGTAATAGGAACAGCAGCACATATGTGACTCCGCCAGTCTGAGCAGACTTCAGTCACTGCTCCACAATATGAATCCGGCTGTCATCTCTCTCGGTGACCTTGGGCATGTTGCTTTACAGTGTTTGCCTCAGGCAGTTCCCTTCTCCAGAGACTGACAGATCCTGTATACTGCGCTGAATAGCTTTCCACAGCTATGTAGGAAACAGAAGA
This sequence comes from Allobates femoralis, assembly GCA_033576535.1. Classification (NCBI taxonomy): domain Eukaryota; kingdom Metazoa; phylum Chordata; class Amphibia; order Anura; family Aromobatidae; genus Allobates; species Allobates femoralis. The sequence continues at coordinate 546,968,844 of JARQOC010000004.1, forward strand.
TGATTTTTAGGCTTTCTCAGCCGTTATAATATGCAGCCGGGTATGATATGAAGGTAAATGTCCCAATATCTGAAGAAAATACATCTAATCCATGTTACCTCCACATGTGGGTACTTCTTTTTTTTCAGATTGATCAATGATGACATTAAAACCATCTGTCAGAAACTTGTAGGTTGCCCTCGTCCTGCTGACAGGATTGACCCATTGAGGCTATGATTTCACAAGATCTCTGAAGGAGTCCAGCAGTATCTGGCGCACCATGGCATGAGGAGCAGGGCTGAGCCTGGCGAGGTGGACAGAGGTCAGCACTACCACCAGCTCCACAGCCTCACACCGGACAGTCTGTGGGCTGCCTGTGTGCTGACATCTTTCTATCATAGCCAGCTTTTTTTTTTTTTCAGTAATTTCTGCTATGTTGATCAGACTAGACAGGATAGCCTTGGCCCTCATCACACAATGAATCTACCGCTTCAGCAGTTGATCCTCCATGGACCATTTTTGGTTCTAATCATTGCAGACCAGGAACACCCCATAAAAGCATCCATTTTACAGATGATGTGACCCTGTTCTACCATTACAATTTTGCCCATGTTAGGCCCCTTTCACATCAGCGTTTTGCACTGATCGCGGCAGGTGCGGTGAAAAAAACGCAACTGCCGCGATTACCGCATAACGGCCGCACTTGCGGTTAACTTGCGGCAAGCCCCATGCAATGTCTATGGGGCTTGCGGTAAGTGTGCGGCTTCGGCACTTGCGGCAGATGCGGCCGCGGGAAAACCGCGGCTGACCGCTTTTTTTTCACGGCTGCAAGTGCCGAAACCGCAACTGTGCCGCACCTGCCGCAAGCCTCATAGACATTGCATGGGGCTTGCCGCAAGTTAACCGCAAGTGCGGCCGTTATGCGGTAATCGCGGCAGTTGCGTTTTTTTTCACCGCAGCTGCTGCGATCAGCGCAAAATGCTGATGTGAAAGGGCCCTTAGTCATTTTGATCCTTATGCTTTCAAAACATAAAGTTCAAGAATTTTCAGCTTTTTATACAGGTGTATCTCAATGTATTAGAATATCATCAGAAAGGTAATTTATTTCAGTACCGTATATACTCGTGTATAAGCCGACCCGTGTATAAGCCGACCCCCCTACTTTTGCCCCCAAAAACTGGGAAAACTTATTGACTCGCGTATAAGCCGAGGGTGGACTCCAGCACAGGTATACAGCCCCCAGCAGTGTGGTATACAGCAGCCTCCCCAGTGGTATATACAGGCCCCAGCAGTGTTACAGCAGCAGCCCCAGTGGTATATACAGCAGCAGCCCCAGTGGTAGTATACAGCAGCCCCAGAGGTATATACAGCAGCCCCAGTGGTAGTATACAGCAGCAGCCCCAGTGGTAGTATACACGCAGCCCCAGTAGTATATACAGCCCCAGTGGTAGTATACATACAGCCCCAGTAGTAGTATACAGCCCCAGTGGTAGTATACAGCCCCAGTGGTAGTATACAGCAGCCCCAGTGGTATATTCAGCCCCAGTAGTAGTATACAGCCCCAGTGGTAGTATACAGACAGCCCCAGTAGTGGTAGTATATAGCCCCAGTGGTAGTATACAGCCCCAGTGGTAGTATATAGCCCCAGTGGTAGTATACAGACAGCCCCAGTAGTGGTAGTATACAGCCCCAGTGGTAGTATATAGCCCCAGTGGTAGTATACAGACAGCCCCAGTAGTGGTAGTATATAGCCCCAGTGGTAGTATACAGGGCCCCAGCAGGGCCCCCCTCATAATTTGGCGCCCCCACCTCAGTTTCTGGGCCCCCCCCGCATGCAGCGCTGCACATATACATTACCTGTCTAGCAGCTGTCACCCTCCGATGGCGGATCGCGGCTCCCGGCTCCTGGCTCCATCTTCCTCGCTGACTTCCTGCTTTGTGACCGGGGCTCAGCGCGATGACGTCATCGCGACGCCGGCCGGTCACCTGACAAGCAGGAAGTCAGCGAGGAAGATGGAGCCCGGAGCCGGGAGCCGCGATCCGCCACCGGAGGGTGACAGCTGCTAGACAGGTAATGTATGAGCGCAGCGCTGCATGCGGGGGGCCCAGAAACTGAGGTGGGGGCGCCAAACTTTGAGGGGGACCGTATGACTCGCGTATAAGCCGAGGGGGGCACTTTTCAGCCCAATTTTTGGGCTGAAAAACTCGGCTTATACGCGAGTATATACGGATTCAATACAAAAAGTGACATGCATATTACAGAGTGATGTATTTCAAATGTTTATTTCTGTAATGTTGATGATTATGGCTTACAGCCAATGAAAACCTAAAGGTTATTATTTCAGAAAATGTAAGTAGGGAGGATGAAGGGTTAAAAACCACACTGCCGTATTCCACTAGACAAAGGGTGAATATAATATTGATTTATTAGTCAACGTGTTTCAGGGCTCCCTGAAACGTCTTGAAACATGACAATATTACAAAATACACTGCGAAATTAAATGGGGCTGTGACAGATGTCAGAGGGAGGAGGAACCAGGATTCTTCCTCCCCCTCTATGACATCACTTCTCCCCCGGGCCCGTAAAAAAGCATGCTGTATGAAAAGCACTGTTTTTTTTTTTTTTTTGTTTTTTGCACTGGTGAAAGCGCCCGTGCAAGAAAGCACTAAAAAAGCGCTATGTGTGAATATAGCCTTAAACTGCTAAGATTGAGGTTACCTCTATGAAGCTGTGATCTAGTCCTGGTCCTGTTCAGACTGGCTCTAGGTTTATGTAAGGCCTTGGTGACATAGTCCCAGTGAGCCTTTCTTTTTCTATTTTTTCTCTTTGCCTTCCAACAGCTACAACTTTTCTTTTTTTTCTGGATAGTTTTGATTTTTTTTTTGTGTGTGAATACATAGTTTTAAGGGACCCCATTCACAGTAATGTATTGAGAAAAAACATAGGAAGAAAAAACCCATCATTGCACTATTAGTTTCACAAGCAGTTCTAGTTCCTATGCAATCACAATATCTTGGGCTGCGTGCACACCATCAGTAGCAGTGTTTTGGCGTATTTCCACTGCGTTCAAGAATAGGAGCACAGCGGATGTGATTACTAGAAATCCCATGCCCAGTTTCCTTTCTTTTTTTTAAACCATTTAGTTTTATTAATGAATGGTAGTACATAACAAGTCATACATACCGGTAATTAAGTACGGAAACAAAATAAGGGGAGGGTTGGGAAAGACGGGGTCAGGGAGGATACATTGCAGCATTGAGATACAAGGAGCCAATCATATACATGTCATTTTGATTTGATTGTCCAAATAAATAAAGCCGTTCAGTATAGAACAAGTCAGGCCTGCTACTCGGAGATATCTTTAGAGTGAAACTTAGATCTCCACCGCATTATATATAGAGGAGAGCCATGGATCCCACCAATTTTGCGTCTTTACACTTTGTGGATGGTCATGAACTAACATTAGTTCGTATGTACAATGCGTGTTTAAGCGTGATATGACCTCCTCAATTGAGGGGGGGGATACATCTTTCCAATGAGCCGCAATTGTTAGTCGGGTCGCAATTAAAACATTGGTGATAATGGGTCTTAACACCGAAGGGAAAGTGTCAACATCTATTCCCAACAAGGCCAAGGGCGCCTCGAGTGTTATTGGTAAGCCTGTTAGAGTCGAGAGAAGTGAGCCCACTTTCCCCCAAAGGGTGCGGATGTGGGGACAGAGCCACCACATATAGGTCTCAGAGCCCCCTTCCGAACAGCCCCTCCAACAAAGTGGGGATGATGGTAGGTCAGCAGTCCCAAACCTGGCTATTCGAATTGGAGTCAGATACCAATCCAACATCAGTTTTTTAGACTGCTCGAGATGTGAGACGCAACGGGAGAATTTGGTCGCGTGAGCCGATGCCAAATGCCACTTCTCTAGTGGGGCGGAGAAGCCGAGTCTGCCCTCCCATCTGACCATATATGGAAGTTTATCTAGGGAGTCCGCAATCTGGAGTGCTTTATATATAGAGGAGACCCCTTTACTGACATACCCCGATCGTTTAAACAGGGCCTGGAGCAACGGGGAAGCATCAGTTGGATCTGAGGTGGGAATGTAGATGGAGTTAAGAAAATGTCGCAGACGAATGTATGAGAAAAAAGACGTAGGGGGAGAGAAAGTTTTCGGCTTAGGGATTCGAAAGAGGCGAGACGGTTCTGATCTAATAGTTTCCATAGAAAGGGAGTTGTAGTGTCTCCCCAATGTGTGAGAGTTATGTCACCCATAAGAAGTTCCACCGCCTTCAAGGTAATGTACCTAAAAAGGAAGAATAGGTGGGACCTAGAAAACATGCGCCAAACCGCTAATACACCCTGTATCGCTCTAAGTGTTGGGCGGGGAGAGAAGGCCGAGAGGAGGTTCATTTCTAGTAGAAGGCGGGTGGACCCCGCAGGGGCAAACTGAGCCTCAATTTGTAGCCAGTGCATCGCCGGGGATTCCGCCCACCAGACCCTAGCCGTCTCTAATACAATAGCTGCATGATATGCCGCTACATCCGGAGCTCCAAAGCCTCCTCTCCCAATGGGGTGAGTTAAAATTTTCATCGCCACTCTATGAGGCTTGTTGTTCCATATAAATTTGGCCAATAAGGTCTGAAAGGCACGAATGTATTTTTTGGGAAAGGAAGGGGAATGCAGCGGAGCATGTACAGAATTTTAGGTAGGAGCATCATCTTAGCTGTATTTATGCGCGCTACCCAGGATAGCTGGAAAGAGGAATAGTCTGAACACATGGAGCGCAGAGAGGATATCAGGGCTTCACAATTCGTGGTCACAATATGCTTTGAGGCTGTTATTTGAATACCTAGGTATTTAAAGCCAGTTGTAGACCAGAGGAAAGGGAAGAGAGAGGATAGTCGTTTCTGTGTTTCGGGAGACAGATTCAGGGGGAACACTGATGATTTAGAGAGGTTGAGTTTATAAAAGGAAGCTGCCGAAAAGTCCGACAGGGTAGAAAGAATAGCAGGAAGAGAGGAGTCAGGATTTGTGCACGTGAGGAGAACATCATCCGCATAAAGGCTAATTTTATGATCAACGGGACCAACCGAGATTCCCGAGATCTCGGGATGCGAGCGAATGATGGCCGCCAGCGGCTCCATCACAAGGGCGAAGATAAGAGGAGAGAGGGGGCAGCCTTGCCTAGTCCCATTGGAGATCGCAAAGTCAGATGACGTAAAGCCACCCGCCCTCACGAACGCGCTGGGAGAGGAGTATAAAGCAAGAATAGCCGATTTAATGTTGCCCGTAAAAGCAAATTTGTCAAGTACGGCTGCCAAGAACCCCCAGTGTACTCTGTCGAAGGCCTTTTCGGCGTCAAGAGAGACTAGTACACCGGGGGATCCCCTCTTCTCTAGGACCTCAATAAGGTCAATGACACGCCTTGTCGCATCTCTCGCCTGACGGCCAGGTATAAAACCAACCTGGTCCACGGCGATCAAGGACGGAAGAACTCCCCTGAGACGGTCCGCTAGCAATTTAGAATATAGTTTCAGGTCGCAGTTCAACAACGCTATTGGGCGATAGCTGGCTGGGTCCGAGGGGGCCTTTCCCGGATTCAAGATTGTAGAAATGGAAGCTCGGAGACCCTCCGGTTTGATGTTCCCCTCACGTTGCCAGTGGTGAAATAGAGTTAGGAGACGTGGAGCGAGAAGAGGAGCAAAGGTGGAATAGTATTGAAAAGAAAAACCGTCCGGGCCTGGTGTCGAGCGTTTTTTTGACGTGCGTATAGCCTCCAAGACTTCCTGGAGTGTCAAGGGACTATTGAGGAAGGCGAGTTGGGGGACTGAGAGGGAGGGGAGATTGGCTTTGGCTAAAAATGCTGATATAAGAGATGATGAGGGTTGGGGTGTCGACGTAGAGAGTTGGAGGTTATAAAGATCATCATAGAAAGCGCGGAAACGCTCTGCAATGTGAATGGGGTTTCGTATCGTGGCGCCCTGAGGAGAGAAAACGTGGGATATTCTAGTTCGTGCTTCTGATTTTAATTCTACGGGCCAAGAGCACCCCGGCACGGTCGCCCATGCTATAGAATGATGACTTCGTCTTTTTTAATTGCAGTTCAACTCTAGAGAGAAGAAGGGCGCGAAGACTAGTACGAGTTTTCGTGAGGTCAGAGAGAACTGTCGGGAGGGGGTGGACTTCTACAAGCGTTCTTGTTCTTTTAGTTTGTTCAGTAAAGAGTCCAGAGATAAATTGTACTGTTTTTTCGTGTAAGCTGAGAGCTCCAGTAGATGGCCTCGCATCACAGCTTTATGGGTGAGCCATAGTGTGTCAGGGGGGATGTTTTCTACATCGTTCAATTGAAAGAAATCCTTTAGTTGGGTAGAGAGAGCGTCACAATTGGCTTGAGGGATTAAAAGACGTTCATTGAGTTTCCAGGCAGTGAAAGGGTTGCGTGGAGTAGAGTCCTGAAAAGTGAGAGTGATAGGGGCATGGTCAGACCAGGTTATGATGTCTATGGTTGATGCTGTGCATAGGGGGAGGAGTGAGTCATTCACTAATATAAAATCTATACGACTAAAGGAATGATGGCGAGGGGAGAAGAAGGAATAGTCACGCTCAGTACTGTGGTGGTATCTCCAGATGTCATGATAGTGGAAGAGGTCTAGAATTGAGCCCAGTTCTAGCCTATAAGCAGACGGGGAAGAGCAGTCCATGGAGCGGTTTATTGGTGCATTCAGGTCCCCCGCTATTAGTCTGTGACCCATCATTGAGGGGGAGAGAGTATCCAGGGTAGAGCGGAGAAAACGAGGATTGTCTGGAGTTGGGAGCGTAAATAGCTAGGAGAGAATAAAGCACATCGTTTAGTTTGCAAATTAACAGGAGGTAACGACCCTCGGGGTCAGGTACTATCTTAACCAATTCAAATGAAAGCTTGAGAGAAATAAATATCGCCACTCCTGCTTTCTTTTCTTTCGCATTAGCGAAGTAGCGGACAGGATAGAGGTGGGACTTAATACGAGCGTTGTCTGACTCCAGCAGGTGAGTCTCCTGCAGGAGCACAACATCAGCGCGGGATTTTTTCAGTTGCCCATATAAAAGAGATCTTTTTTGCGGCGAGTTCAGGCCGTTAACATTTAGCGATAATACGGTGACCGACATATTAAATCAATAGTAGAAATATTAAACAAAAGGCACATTGTAAAATCTTGTAGTAACCAAATACAGCTGCATAAATCCATAGGGAGAGAGGGAATTCAGAGGGGAATATAGGGGTAGACAAAATTATACACACACAAACAAAAAAGAACATTACAAAAAAAAAAAAAAAAAAACACTCAGCTATCTGTATCGCAAGTGCTGCAACAAAAGACGCAAATGCGATGCGGAGCGAGGGGGAAAAACGGATAACAGGAAGAGGGTGTACTTCAAAGAGAACCGGAGGCAGGGATCCAAAAAAGAGGGACAGGAGGTCCGGGGGGATCCCTACTACTCATACACCCAGATTTTAAGGTTATAACAGTTCGAACCAGACAGGTCCAAGGGGAGAAAACAAGGGAAAGTCCAGAGCGAAAAAGGGAAAAAAAAAAAAACAGTTCGCTCAATGGGGCAAGCCTCCCAGGTGAACACTAAGAGGAGAAGGAGGGAGAAGCCAGATGGAGCAGGTTAGGGGTCAGGAGTATAGGGAGGGAAGGAGGGAATATAGCAGAAAAGAAGAAGTAGATCAGGGGAGGGAGGAAGTATCGGAGGAGAGTAAGAGAAAAGGAAAAGGCAGGAATATAAGAAAAATGAGAAAAAAAAGGGGTTGTGATACGACCTGGGAGGTGTAAACAGGAGACCAGGAAGGCGGATCCCCACAGAGGCAGTCCAGCGAGGTCATATCCGGGGAAAAAAAATTCCACGCTTAATGTCACACAGCCCGTAGAAGTGCAGGATTCTTCATACAATTTTCCACTCAGGGTCAATTCTACGGCCCCGGGGGGGGCGTTTAGGCGGAGGATCCATCTTCGTGCGCTGAGATGATGAGACATCCGCGGGTGGTAACATATCCCAGGAGCGCAGCAGGTGATCCGCACGTTGGGGAGTTAGGCACACAAAGGTAGCGTCATCTGTTTTGATTATTAAGCGAGTAGGGCGCCCCCACCGGTAGGGAATGTCTTTCTCTCTTAGTATCAAAGTATATGGTTTGAATGCTCTGCGAATGGCCAGCGTCGCAGGAGAGAGGTCAGGAAATACTTGCAGTTCAGCAAACCTTGGCGAGAGGGTGGGAGAGGAACGCAGGGCCTGCAGGAATCCTTCCTTGGCTTCAAAAAAGTGGACACGTCCCAGTACGTCTCGGGGCAATTCTGCCCGGACCCCCGGAGGCTTGGGCACCCTGTGGATGCGGTCCACTTTTAGATCCCGTGCTTCAAGTTCAGGGAGGACCTCCCGTATGAAGTCCTGGAGGAAGGATTTAAGGTCGGACTGCGGGACCGACTCCGGGACCCCCCTTAGTCTGATATTGTTTTGTCTATTGCGGTCCTCCAGATCCGCTTGTTTGGCTTGTGCAGCCCCCATTTGTAGCTGCAGTTGCTCATGGTCATCCCACAAGTCATTGTGGGACTGTATCAATTCGGCCATTTTAGACTCCACATGGTCCGTGCGGTTTCCCAACTCCGTCACCTCCCCCCGGAGGTCCGCAACCATGGACCTCATGTCCTCCTGTAGTGAGGACCTAAGCTCCCCAAGTAGTGATTTCATCATAGACAGGGTCTCAGGAGGCAGAGAAGCCACAGCAGCGTCCTGAATGTGCTGGTCTCTGCGGGAGGCTCTTGCAGCCCGGGGTGATTGCGGCGCCATGTTGGAAGTCAGAGCCGGATCCTGGCGGCCCGGGGGAAGTAGTCTGAAACCCGCTTGGGTAACATCGCCTGTTGGTTTTTAACCCTTCCCATCGGTGGAGGACAGGTTAAGGCTGCTGTACGTCGGATTTGAGCCGTGCACGGGCAGTGTGAAAGCTTTTAGCCCCGCTGTTCTGCCTCAGGGACCGGGAGCTCCTGGATTATGCGGCTTCCTCCATGGGTGGTTAAGCCACGCCCCTCCCAGTTTCCTTTCTCACCTGCTGGTTGCCGCGCTTCCGTATCTCCGAAGCATGTCAATTTATTGCTGGGGAGTCGGATGTGATCTCAGCAGATGAATGCAGGGAGAAGCCGCCCTGCCCCCAACTCAGATCGTGGTTACAGGGCATCTGCATTCACTCTGCATTCACCCGCGGCATCCCTCAGATCCGGAGACACTGCATCTGCACATACCCTTACAGCTATTCTCTGCACAGTCCTGTAAAGTGTGAGCCTTTTAGCCTACGGTCACATGCTGCCCTATTGGTCCGTTTTGAAGGGATCCGCTATTTGCAGTGGAATGCAGTGAAACGCATTGACGTTAGTTGTCCTAGCCAAGTCGATGCATTTCATAATTTGGCATTCAGACACTACGCTTTTTGCGGACCCATTTTTGGGCTGAAAAGCAGATCCATAGAATGAATTCACTTGGTCATTATGCTGCGTTATTTTGCTGCGCTTCTTACCTCGCCATGCTCTTCCAGTGATCTCTCCTTATACCGAGGCCACAGGACCTGTGGATGACCTTGTACAGCACCATGTGACCGAGTGACCTCACATGTCCGCAGGGTTCTAGAGGCAGCAACGCTGCGGCCTCCGGGGATGAGAGAACACCACCAGCGGTCACCAAGGGAGCGAGGTGAGAAAAGCACAGCAGCATTCACACAAACAGATCCTCACAAAACGCAGCAATAACGCTGTGTGTGAATGTAGCATTAGGGGATTTTTCACAAACAAAAAAACCTTATTCCTATTCCCTGTTGGGGCATATAAAAAAGTGGAAAGACTCCCCCTCGAAATCCTCCTCTGCTAGCTAGTGGGAATGTATGATTTTTGGCAACTACAGTTAGGGCCAGAAATATTTGGACAGTGACACAAGTTTTGTTATTTTAGCTGTTTACAAAAACATGTTCAGAAATACAATTATATATATATAATATGGGCTGAAAGTGCACACTCCCAGCTGCAATATGAGAGTTTCCACATCCAAATCGGAGAAAGGGTTTAGGAATCATAGCTCTGTAATGCATAGCCTCCTCTTTTTCAAGGGACCAAAAGTAATTGGACAATGGACTCTAAGGGCTGCAATTAACTCTGAAGGCGTCTCCCTCGTTAACCTGTAATCAATGAAGTAGTTAAAAGGTCAGGGGTGGATTCCAGGTGTGTGGTTTTGCATTTGGAAGCTGTTGCTGTGACCAGACAACATACGGTCAAAGGAACTCTCAATTGAGGTGAAGCAGAACATCCTGAGGCTGAAAAAAAAGAAAAAATCCATCAGAGAGATAGCAGACATGCTTGGAGTAGCAAAATCAACAGTTGGGTACATTCTGAGAAAAAAGGAATTGACTGGTGAGCTTGGGAACTGTAAAAGGCCTGGGCGTCCACGGATGACAACAGTGGTGGATGATCGCCGCATACTTTATTTGGTGAAGAAGAACCCGTTCACAACATCAACTGAAGTCCAGAACACTCTCAGTGAAGTAGGTGTATCTGTCTCTAAGTCAACAGTAAAGAGAAGACTCCATGACAGTATATACAAAGGGTTCAAATCTAGATGCAAACCATTCATCAATTCCAAAAATAGACAGGCCAGAGTTAAATTTGCTGAAAAACACCTCAAGAAGCCAGCTCAGTTCTGGAAAAGTATTCTATGGACAGATGAGACAAAGATCAACCTGTACCAGAATGATGGGAAGAAAAAAGTTTGGAGAAGAAAGGGAACGGCACATGATCCAAGGCACACCACATCCTCTGTAAAACATGGTGGAGGCAACGTGATGGCATGGGCATGCATGGCTTTCAATGGCACTGGGTCACTTGTGTTTATTGATGACATAACAGCAGACAAGAGTAGCCGGATGAATTCTGAAGTGTACCGGGATATACTTTCAGCCCAGATTCAGCCAAATGCTGCAAAGTTGATTGGACGGCGCTTCATAGTACGGATGGACAATGACCCCAAGCATACAGCCAAAGCTACCCAGGAGTTCATGAGTGCAAAAAAGTGGAACATTCTGCAATGGCCAAGTCAATCACCAGATCTTAACCCAATTGAGCATGCATTTCACTTGCTGAAATCCAGACTTAAGACGGAAAGACCCACAAACAAGCAAGACCTGAAGGCTGCGGCTGTGAAGGCCTGGCAAAGCATTAAGAAGGAGGAAACCCAGCGTTTGGTGATGTCCATGGGTTCCAGACTTAAGGCAGTGATTGCCTCCAAAGGATTCGCAACAAAGTATTGAAAATAAAAATATTTTGTTTGGGTTATGTTTATTTGTCCAATTACTTTTGACCTCCTAAAATGTGGAGTGTTTGTAAAGAAATGTGTACAATTCCTACATTTTCTATCAGATATTTTTGTTCAACCCTTCAAATTAAACGTTACAATCTGCACTTGAATTCTGTTGTAGAGGTTTCATTTCAAATCCAATGTGGTGGCATGCAGAGCCCAACTCGCAAAAATTGTGTCACTGTCCAAATATTTCTGGCCCTAACTGTATATAGGAAACAGGTTTCAGATCTGCTGGCGTCATTTGATATAAATTCAGTTTCTCCACTTTTCACCACCGCATATTCCGACACATGAACAGTGGCCATATATGACACATAGTGGCAGACTGTCCGATATCACTTCACCCTTCTGCTGCTGTGCCTGTTATCACTTCTGGGGGCCCACTCGCTATAGTGAACATTACAGAAATCTGCTTGACTGACAGCCTGTATGTTGTGTTACTTCAGGGAAAGGAGCCATCAGTCAAGCAGGAGGAGACAGCGCTGGGTGGGGAATCAGGCCCAAACAAAAATATTAGTAACATTGTAAATTATTCCCATTACTTATCTTATAATGACACCTGTAATGTAGCCAAGGGCTGCATTCATAATCCTAAAACTCCAGAGCTGTAATATAACAGAATTGCTTAAAGGGAACCTGTCACTTAAAATAAAACACTTAACCTTCAAATATGAGGTTAATCTGAAGGTTACCAACACCTGAAGCCTGCCCAGCGCCTGCACACTGAACTCTACTACTGGGAGGAAGTGAACCTTAATCCTTCCTGCAGCATTCAGGTTTCAGTCACGTGGTGGCGCCACCACTGCTTCAGTCCACCCCTCTGTGTATCAAGAGTGTCAGCTATTATCACATTCCCCGCACTGAATGACAGCCTCCTCTAATTCTGAGTGGCCTTCAGTCAGTGCGGGGCTGAGGTTAAGGTCACTGCTATCCATACACAGAGCGGTGACTGAACCTGCGCCACCACCTCCCTGGTGACTGAACCTGCAACCACCTCCCAGGTGACTGAACCTGCAACCACCTCCCAGATGAGTGAGCCTGCAACCACCTCCCAGATGAGTGAGCCTGCAACCACCTCCCAGATGAGTGAGCCTGAGGTTAAGGTCACTGCTATCCATACACAGAGCGGTGACTGAACCTGCAATCACCTCCCAGGTGACTGAACCTGCAACCACCTCCCAGATGAGTGAGCCTGCAACCACCTCCCAGATGAGTGAGCCTGCAACCACCTCCCAGATGACTGAGCCTGCAACCACCTCCCAGATGGCTGAGCCTGCAACCACCTCCCAGATGACTGAGCCTGCAACCACCTCCCAGATGACTGAGCCTGCAACCACCTCCCAGATGACTGAGCCTGCAACCACCTCCCAGATGACTGAGCCTGCAACCACCTCCCAGATGACTGAGCCTGCAACCACCTCCCAGATGACTGAGCCTGCAACCACCTCCCAGATGACTGAGCCTGCAACCACCTCCCAGATGACTGAGCCTGCAACCACCTCCCAGATGACTGAACCCACACCACCATCTCCTTGATAACTGGAACCCAAAGCTGCAAGGAGGAATAAAGTTAATTTCCTCCTAGCAGCAGGGTTCAATGTGCAGGCACTGGGCAGGTTCCAAATGCTGTTAAGCTGCAAAATAACCCCTTATCTGCAGGTTTATTGTGTTTTTTCATATGACAGGTTCCCTTTGTGTTTACATAAGACTTGTGAATGTATGATACATTGTATTAGTAAAGAAGTATTAAAGCTAAGTTGGCACATATGATGATGCTATATTCTATCTGTGATTTACAGAGAATCTGTCATCAGGGTTTTGCTTTGCAATCTGAGAGTAGCATGAGGTGGTGGCTGAGATACTGATTTCAGTGGTGAGTCTCTTAATAGGCTGTGTGCAGTTGTTTCAATACAATGAGTGTTTTATCAGCAGGAGATTATCACTGCCTCGTGCCTTCTGGTCCAACTTCACCTCAAGCACTGATTGGCAGCTTACTGTCAATATGCAATGTTCTTAATCCATGTGGAGTAAAGGCATGGGGATGACACCTCGCTGCCACAATAAATTCTGATCCAGTATCTATGAAAAGTGATGTTTATTGGTTCTACGCGTTTCACAGATTGATCTCTCCTTTTTCAGGACAAAAAATCTATGTGATTTTTCTTTTCGCCCTGAGGAAGGAGAAATCGCTCTCTGAAACGCATAGAGCCAATAAAAATCACTTTTCATCGATACTGGATCATAATTTATTGCGGCAGCGAGGTGTCATCCCCATGCCTTTACTCCATGTGGATGATTATCCTCAGGCGAGCTGTAGCAGCCAGTATCCATGCTTTAACAGCTGTTGTGGCTCAACACAACTACCTCAGGTAAGTCTACTATCCTCTTGGTGGTCTCACTATCATCCCATATAAGACTCCATTGCGCTTCTAATTGTCTTGTTCAACCCCTATCTACAGGGTGAGCCATTTATATGGATGCACCTAAATAAAATGGGAATGGTTGGTGATCTCAACTTCTTGCTTGTGGCACATTAGTATTTGGGAGGGGGAAAACGTTTCCAGATTGGTGGTGACCATGGCGGCCATTTTGAAATCGGCCATTTTGGATCCAACTTTATTTTTTTCAATGGGAAGAGGGTCATGTGACACATCAAACTTATTGAGAATTTCATAAGAAAAACAATGGTGTGCTTGGTTTTAACGTAACTTTCTCTGACTCTAGACACACTGATAGCAACACCGCAGAAGAAATGGTAGCACAGGCTTCCAGTATCCGTTGTTTCAGATGCTGCACATGTCTTATCTTCACAGCATAGACAATTGCCTTCAGATGACCTCAAAGAGAAAAGTTTAAGGCCGGTTTCACACTGCGGTAGAATCGGGTCCGGGGCTGTACGGTATAAACCTGAGAGCCCCGGACCCGATTTGTACCCCATGCAGCGCTATGCAACCTTATGGGGCTGGATGGAGCCGGATGGCAGATAGCTGTCCAGGAGGATCCTGGTGAATTCGGATTTTCCTGCAACGTTTTTGTGTCCGGGAGAAAAAATCTGAGAAACTTGGATCCTGCCAGATCCTCCCGGTCTGGTGTGATCCGGCGCCCCCTAACATGGGGGTCTAAGGCGCTGGATCGCATCAGAGGTGACAAAACATCGCACCCGGGAGCCGGACACCTGGTGCTGAAGCTCAACGCCAGCCAGCGCTAAACTTCAGCACCATGCAGAGCTCCCTGCTGAGCTTTCAGGACCTGTAATTTCAGCAGGGACCACTTCAGCTGGTGCGATCCGGCTGCACACCGGACCGGAGGGCATATTTGGCACATATGTTTCCCCTCCCATATACTAATGTGTCACAAACAGGAAGTTGATATCACCAATCTTTCCCATTTTATCTAGGTGTATCCATATAAATGACCCACCCTGTAGAATATACAATGTACTTACAAAGCTGCTAATCATCTTTCTGCGCTCTGCTCCATCTAAAAACTCAGTTTAGGCCACCTTCACACTGCGTTTTTTGCTCATCCATGTGGATCCTTGAATTTCAAGGACCACACGGACAGGCACGGATCTGTGCCAACGGATGCCCACGGATCTGTTTTTTTCATGGATGCATCATCAGCACCAGAGATAGGGCTGGGAGGAGCTGTATCTAGCTTCTGAGCATGCCCAGTACAGCAAAACGGATCCATCCCCATAGACATGCGTGTTATTTGACGTGGACCGCAACGGATCAGTTTCTGGTTGTTTCAGAACGCTTTTTTGAAGGCAGTCCAAAATTGGAGCAGTCTCCTATTCTGGGTACATGAAAAAAGCAGACAATAACGGATCAGTGACAAAACTGACACACACGGATGGCCATATAGGACCAATCCATGCCCATAGGGATACATGGGAGGCCAAAACGGATACGTGGCTATCAGGTTTAAAACTGATAGACACGGATCCCCAAAAACGTGGTGTGAAGAGGGCCTTACTGGGTGCAACGATTGCAAACACAAAGTGATATATGGCTGGAATCAGGGTTTCTTTCCCTACATTATGTTGCTCTCAATGAGGACTGTGCTCTATCTGTATAAATGACTGCAAATACAGATATGATACTGGCAATGTAATATATTCCTTTGTTTCTTGTTTTGATGGTTGCACAAGGCCCCGGCTGTCGTGAGTGTATGACTGGGATTTTAATGCCTGCTCCGCACTCATTTCTTCTCCCCATAAGACCAGTCTGTGGCTTGCTAAAAGCAATTCTATTTTGAGAGCTTCTCAGATGAGCTTTGCAGAGGATAAGAGTACTTAAACTACCTCACCCACATCAAAGCCATGGAAAGCAGCAGGAATATATGAATACCTGAGCGCCACACTGAGGCAGCACGCAGGGCACATCCTTAAAGATAGGAAGCAGATTCAATAAACAGCCTAATTGCATAGCTGAACTTGGCTGGATGCGTTGAGTGCTCCTGGCTCAGGGTCTGTTCCCTGGATTTCCCACATATGGGACCAAACCTTCCAATCCATAAAATGTTTAAAATCTTAAAAGGTCACTAATGATAATTAAAAATGATTAGTGGTGATGGTTGGTACAGTATATACCAACAGCAAAAAAAAACATATGAATAACATGCATTGAAAGAACAAAATAGAAGCTGCTCAACCAAATAGGATTTATTGTTCTGATCGCTGGGGTCTGACTGCTGGGACCCCTAATGATTCCGAGATCAGGCTTTAGAATCCCAAGAATGATTGTCTTCAGTTCCCACGGAGTATAAGGTCATGACTTAACTCCATCCATTGTGTAAGGGACTAGCTGTACTAAGTGGTCCCCTAGACATTTAATGGAGTAGGGGGCTGTATATGTGCACCTCCGCTCTATTCTGGACAGTGCAGATCAAGTCGTACTCTAGTTTCAAAAGGTCCAAACTCGAGGTCCAACCCCTGGTGGTCATCCACATCCCCTTCTTGTGATGGCACCTTGTTATATTTACTAATGTACTACGATTTTTATTCAGTAAGGATATATATTTTGGGGGATTTTTGTTCCCTTTTTTTGTCAACAGACTTACTGTATTGGAGGCACTGTTGTAATATACACTGAAATTGCTCTATATTTCACATAGATATGCCAACAACTCTGTATACTTCACATATGATACACTGAGTTTGCTGTATATATATCACATAGGATACACTGAGACTGTTGTAAATGCATTGCATATGAGATACTGAAACTGCTGTAAATACATCACATATGAGACCCTTACATTGATGTTTATTTCACAGACAAACTAAAAACTGCTGTATAATTCATAGATACATAAGTATCTACTGTATATATCACATAAGATACATTTAGACTGCTGCATGTACCCCACATGGGAGAGAGTGAGTCTACTCTTATGTACATCACATAGGATACACTGTGATTGCTGTACACAGGGGGTCCACAGTCATTGTGACACAATTCACTATTTGGTTATGTACATCACATAGGAGACACTGAGACTGCTGTAAATACATCACATAGGAGACACTGAGACTGTTGTATATACATCAGGATCATTCCATATCAAGTGAACCAAAGAATATTACCACTATGGGTATGTGCCCACAGGGCGTTTTTGCTGCGGTTTTGCTGCAGTTTCCGCTTGCAGAAAACCATTGGTTTTATGGTAATTTATGCTAATTTGTTCCTGCGGTTGGGCTTCCCAGCAAAACCAATGTGTTTTACAGAAACGCTGTGCCCACACATTGGTTTTGCAAGTGTCAAGAACTGTCAAATACCTGCATTTTTGGTGCGGATGGGAAAGAATTGACATGTCAATTATTCCTGCGTTTTTGGTGCAGTCAATGGGAAAAACGCACAAAAAACGCAGACAAGTTCATAGCATTTCTCCTGTCAAGGACTCTAGGATCCTCAGATTTTCCTGCGTTCACGACTGCTCAAAAAACGTCCTGTGGGCACATACCCTAAATGTTATTCTTTCCAGAATTTGTTCTTTGGCAATACTGCATTAGAGGATGGAATTGAAAAGAAAGAAAATTCTAAAACTGTTAGTTTATTTTAATCAATTTTCAAACTTGTGAATTTTTGTGTTGCATGCATTTTATGTTTCTTTTTATAACTCAGGCAAAAAATAAGATAGAGAAATAAGAAAACACCATTCAACTCAGAACAGTATAGGCTTTCAATAGATGTCACAATAAACTAAAAAATTAACCCCTTCACAACCAAGGACGTAATAGTACATTCTTGGTCGTGTCCTGCCCCTGATGCAAGCTCATGCTGTGAGTTTCTCCCCCATATCTCAGCTGATCTCATCAAGATGTAAAACCTATGTGGACTATTGCAGCCACTTTGACCAAAGTCTCGTTAGATTTGTTAAGTCTCGCAAGACTTTGTGCGGCTGCAATAGACCACAGTGACCCGCGCCACTGTGCTGGCACAAATGCCGTCACTGAACACAGGAGGGGCGGCATATTACTGGCACAGGGGCTGGTTTTACAGGTGTCAGGGCAGCCCCAACTCAAGTGAGCTACATCCCACCAGACCGAGTCCATACAGCACGGGGACACACTTAGTTATTTTCTGAGGTAATCAGGGGCCAGTCTGGGGGTACAAAGGGGTCACCAGAACCCCAATTACACTATGTTTAAGGTGCTGGGCAGTGTTTATAACGCCCAAAGGGGATTACAGGTTCACTTTAATGACAGCTATCAACATTGTCATGTCACTAACCCCTTCTATCACTCCGATGCCACTGCACCAGGGCATTGGGAAGAACCAGGTAAGCGCCAGGAAATGGCACTTCTAAAGAATACGCCAGTTTTTGGGGTGACTGCGGGCTGCTATTCTGTAGCCTGGGGGAGGGGCCCAATAACTATTCTTCTCACCATACTGAGAATGCCAACCCCTAGCTGCCTGGCATTTACCTTGGCTGGCAATCAAAAATAGGGTGAAGCCCACACTTTTTTTATTATTTATTTAAATAATGGGCTCCCCTGTATTTTTCATAGCCAGCCAAAGCAAAACCAGGTAAATACAGCGAAGCCCTATGTAAAAATTTATTTCAGCACCCCATTATTGGCAGATGCCAGCACAATGGATTAAGGGGTGCAACAGGCAATCACAGATGCTATGATAGAGTGTGGGCGTCTGTAATTGGCTATTGTAGCTAGTGCAATGAATAATTAGGAAGTTAATTAGAAATACAACCATGCAATACTCTGTTAATATCGCTTTTATTACTTATTTTTACAGCCCACCCAGCCACCATTTGATAATTTTATAGTCCGGGGTTGGGGCTCAAGTCCGGTCCTTCCGGATCTGCCAAACCTGAACATAGTCTGGTTCGCACATCTCTTCCTGAGATATAATTAACATCATACAAGCCCAAAATTCAGACTTTTTCACATTTTTAGGATTCTATAAAAACTTAAGTAATGGAGGTAAAACTTACAAACTTTTTTTGTAATTCACTAAAGTAGCAATTAAAAAAAAAAGTAAAAAAATTCAAAGACAAAATAATAAAAAAGTTAAAAAAAAATATTCAGATTTGGATCACTTGACATGGACTTGCCCCATCACAGGAGACATTGTGGCTGCAGTGTATACGGAGGAGACAAAGAGAGTGCTGTAAATACATAACATAGGAAACACTAGGACTGCTGTATATATATCATTTGGGTTACGCTGAGGCTGCTGTATATGTCACATAGGCTTAAACTGATGCTGCTATATACATCACGAAGGAGACACTGAGGCTAAGCAAATTAGAATTTTGGGAACTGTAGGCTTCATTAGAGCAACTATATAAGAGGAAAGAGGGAATTAAGATAGCAGACACTCCGATATGGCACATCAAATATACACTATGCTTACACAGAAACCCCTACATTATTTTTAATTGTCTGTGCTGCACTGTATAAATAAATTTGGACTGCAGTTATTATTTAGCTATGATGATGACTGGCTGCTTCATGTCTGGTTCATTAAACCAGATTGCAAAAAGAGTTTAGAAACGTTTGCATTCAAATTGAACTTTTCTAGGCCAAATAAGTTTTATTTCCAACTGTGTATAAGTTTGCACTGCAATGGTTATAGATATGTCTTACAATGTTCTCTCTTTTTTATTTGCTGTTTTTGCATTTGTGTCCTTTTGCATCTGAATTGCACATTTCTGAAAAAGTTATTATTCATCTTTTGTTTATTCAGACTAATGTGCCATGCAGCGATAATGTAGCATTTGATGTAGAGCGACTCACCAGGAGTCAACCAAGTTCACGGGGAACTGCACCAAGTGACCCAGTCGATGACGGATCACTGATTCTTGAGTCTCTACGCTCTTCTGCAATATCACAGCTCCCACACGAAGGGGAGATCACACCAAGGACAGGAGAAATCAACATAGCTGTCACAAGTAAGTCATCTGTCCACCTTAACTGACATGCTGCCATATTTGTTGTTGAAGCCTTAGCAGAAGCCTTTCAAGCATCCATTGGTAACCATATTGTGATATAAGTGTGCCTAATAGTAAACATCTCCACTTAGATGAAGTAACTCGAAAGGAAAGAAGAGATGTCTTCATCCAAAACTCATGAAATTTGTTTCACACTTTATTGTGGGAGTCCGACGGTTAGGACCACCACTGTTCCTGTGAATGAAGGTCTTACAGCGCTAGTATAGTGTGATGTCCAATCTCTGGAACTACCACTGATTCTGTGAATGAAGGACCTACAGCACTGGTATAGTGCTACATTTTTTCTTTTGTTTTCCTGTGCAGCATGGCCCTGACGCCCTACTGTGCAGGTACCCTCAATACAAATTCATCCAATTGCATGTGAAAGGTTACAGTTCCCTGCTGAGCATTGTGTCTTGGAGGCACTGGATTCCAGAGAAGAGGTAGAAGAGGTACAGCACTAAACCAGGTGCCCATCTTTATTAATGGGCAATCTACTTCTCATTTGGTGTCAAAATATTCTCTTTCTGAACTTTCTTGTATCCTATCCTCTCTTCAGATAGAGAATATATTAGGTAGCATGGTTGTGAAAAATTAAGCCTTGACAATAAGTTGAATAGTGTCCTCCTGCTGGGAGCCCCAGTGATCAGCTGTGACATTAAAGGGAACCTGTCACCAGGTTTTTGCAACCTAATCTGAGAATAGCATAATATAGGACCCGAGATCCTGATTCCAGCGATGTGT